>CM053773.1:131962496-131975875 GCA_028658325.1 Potorous gilbertii | reverse complement strand
CTTTTCAGAATGTCAGTGATTGTGAAGCGTACTCCTGAAAACACTACTTGTCAAGAAAAACACCAGCAGTGCAAGCAGAAAGCTCTTTCTCCACAGAATTTTCAGTTGAACCCAGAAGCTCCAGATTCTTTCCTGTTGTGTATTAAAAAAAAAAACAGAAAAGTAAATGTGATTTTAAACTTTTGTTGATATTTTTTAATGTGTGATTCTGGTTATGCCTCAATAATTAATAGCATGGAAATCACTTTGGGCTTTCAACAAATCTCTGAAAGTTTTCAGGTTTGCCCAATTATTCAATGTCCAATTCAAGTTTGTCTATTATTCTACCCTTGGTATACATATTGCTTGCACGTATCATTTTGGTAAACTCAAAAGCGTTCTCCCATATGAGGAAGAAAAAGGGTGTCAAATTATGATAAATATTTTCCTATGTTCCACAAAAGTATTTTAGGTTTTTTTCCCAACTACTTTCATTATTCAACACTTGAAATTCAGCAAGGAGTTATAGCAGTTGGGAAGGAGACTAACATTGATATTCAGACTCACCACCCACCACTGCTAAACTGTGAACATTTCCATTTCTCTGCTGCAGTATGTGACTCAAAGGTTTGGTCCCCTGGCATTTGAAATGATGCTAGCTGTAAGACTCCCACTGAAGTTAATGAAAGTTCAGACTCCAAACATAATTTTCCAGATACCACCATCCTTACTGCTCCCAATTATGTCCTTGGGTCCTGGTTTAAAAGCTAGCAACTATTCTCAAAAGGTCAATCTTCATGAAGGCACTTAAGAAGGTCATATGGCCTTGACTGCCCAGGAGAGGAAAGGCCAAAATTTATTTGCATGTTTCCGCATGATGGGTCCAGTAGGTCCAGATCTTCTTGAACCTTGTCACTCAAGGACCCCTGGGAGTTACATAAGAAGGGGCAAAAGATAGGAGGTTACAAGGTTGAAGAGGATCTTGAAGCCAGAATTGGGAGGATATACTTTATTCCATAATGGAGAGCCAATGAAGATATTTGAGTTAGAGGGGGTGATAAGTTCTACAGAATCATCAGTCTTGCTCTCTCTTCCAGAGTCATCAAAGTCAAGTGACAGGGTACAAGTCAAAATGACTTGGCAATGACCTGGGATGCAGTGTATGACCTTGGCATCATCAATGTCTGACCAAGCTCTAAGTGCTCCACCTGCACCTGCTTCAGCTGCTTTCATGGTCAGTGGAACAAATTGTTCTCATCTGCTCATTCCTCTAAGAAGACATCCCCCTAACTTACTTGGTTACCCTCATTCTGGTTTAGCCTGTCTACTAAGATAGTTTTATCTGGGTGTGGACTCTAGTGAATGCTCCAGCTTCTTACAGCTATGGGTAAGAGTTGGGTGGCGGGTGGACAGCAAGGGTGGATGAGCAGCCCTGAAAAGGATTCACTCCTGAGGTGCTAGTCTTCTTGTACACCTCATACTCTAAGTGGCTCAATGTTTAGAGTACCAGACCTGAGTTCAAATCCAGCATCAGACACTTGTAAGCTGTGTGATACTGGACAAGTTAATTAACCTTTCGCTGCTTCAATCCACTAGACAAGGTCCAAATACAAGGTAATTTCTAGAGAGTAGGAGGCAATGAAGCCTCGGGGGGAGGAAATAGTACCAAGGTTAAAAAAACCCTTGTGCTATATCCGAGCTTTGAAGGAAGCTAGGAATTTTAAGAGGGGAAGGTGAGACATGAATCCCAAGCATGGGAGAGGAGGTAGGAAATGGAATATAAGGAAAATGAATGACTATCAGAAATATCAGGAAATGAATGAGAGTAAATAAGTCAATAAGCTGGACTGTAAAAAGGAATTAATGTGTAATAAGACCATAAAAGGAAACTGGAGCCAGACTTACAAGGAGAGGGCGTTCCCTCATTTTACAAAGGAGGAAATTGACTTATTCATGGTCACTGAGTCAGGAACAAACCTGTTAACAATATTAGAACACCAGCATTCTCTAGAGTTTTGTTTTGTTTTTTGTTTTTGTCTTGTCTTGTTTTGTTGTTCTTTTTTTTTTTTTTTTTTAGCACTGAGCAAATCAATGCTTGATGGGCTGAAACCCACTGAATATATGAGTGACTTTGCTCAAGGAGAAATAATTTATCAATGGGAATTAGTAAGAATATGAATTTTAAGGGAAATTTCCAGTTCACTAATGAACATACACACTTCTATAAATGGAGAATATAATTCTTAACAATAAGAAACAAGTTTTCATTAAGAGCTTATGATGTGCCAGGCACTACATTAAGCACTGGAAATATAATTACAAGCAAAAAGAAAGATTGCCCCTGCCTTCAAGGAGCATATGTTCTAATGGGGATAGATAAGACACAAGAGGGAGCTCAAAAATGAAGGGGCAGGGAGGGCAGAAATGAAAGCATGAGGCACTGGCTGTGGATTTGAAGTCAAGAATGGCATGGAAGGAGATGAAAGTTGGCCAGCTTAAGCCCCTCAACAAAATCAAGGTCCCAGGAAGAACTTACCCATGAGAGAAGGGGACAGGCCAGGTAGGGGGATATTCCAGACTGAGAAGACCATGGGGATAATCGGATGTTGAAGGGTAAGGAGGCTGGACCAGGTGATCAAGAAAGTTCCAGGATGAGACAGCTGCAGAGGTATGGTTTTGAAATTCAAAAAGTCAGGAGGAGGGCTGAGATGAGAAAATAACCCTAAAGATGTGAGATTCACAATATGGAGAAAGGAGAATGGAAGGGGCACCTGTCTAAAATGCAGTAGCACCCCCATTCAACCAGTAAAGATCAGAAGAGCAAAGAGGTTTTCCTTGCATACCGAAAGAGCCAAGAACTGCTCCTCTGACCATTACATAGGAGGAAAAAGATGACCAGAATCATCCTAAATTCTGCCCAATGCCCCCAGCCTGGTCAGCTCAAATGCTCCTAATTATGTTCCTTCTTGCTATGCCTTCTCCTCAATTCCCTCCCCACCAGCAAGAATTGAAGGCTATGCCATACCTCCTGCCTGCCAAGATCCATGCCAGGTCTAAAGGCTAACACCCTTCCTTTCCCAAGAGACACATCACTTATGAATCAAGGGGACCCTTCTTCCTCTGGTGAATTCCTCCTGGGATTTCCATTGTTTTGAGGGGCTTACGTCGGCAAATTTTCATTCTCCATCAGTCTTTGTTCCCAACTCTCTGGACTTCAAACCTACGTCCCCATGCTGAATGTTTGCATCTCTGAGTTTCCTGCCCCCTCACTTTTCAGCTCCCTTTTGTGTGTGGTCTTCCACTATGAGAATATAAGCTCCTTGAGGTCAGCAAGTCTTTCTTTTGAAAGCTATTCCCTGCTGCTGAAAACTGTTTCCTCCCCCTCAGTCAAGCTAACTCATTGGAATCTGCTTTTCTGAGATTTGTTGTCTAAGGAGCGCAAAGTTTAGGACAAAATTATTATGCAGTCCCATTCCAGATGGAGCTAAGGTAGCCTAGTGTCACTGTCATTATGCGGTTGCCAAGGATGGGTAAACAGATGGGCTCCTAAAATAAGGTTACTTGGTTACATACCAGTGCTCTTTACATGGTACCATACTGCTCTTAGCCCCTAGGGAATGACAGAGAACACTGCAATGAAATGGAGTCCTGTCTCCTTATTCTGTTTTAGAATGATTAATATTCTCAGGTGCCAACAATCTGTATCACCATCCACAGCTTCTCTCACCTCCACCCCTCTTCTTCCGCCTCTAAGATTCTGGGAAGACAAGTGGAATTGTTTTATGTGTTTATTTTTTAAACCCAATTTTGATATCAGGAACTAACTTGTTCAGGATCAAAGGAACAAGCAAATAGGACAAAAGCCTGTGCCTACACCGATTAGGGCACCCTCACTACCTCCCAGGCTGCTCCCCAGCTCTGGCTCCCAACCTGTTAATTTCCATAATAATTCAGTTCAGTTCAACTATCATTTAGATATGCCCACTATGGGAAAGACACAGTGTTTGAGTTGGGGACACAAGGATAAAACCCAAAAGGGTTCTCTCTTCAAGGAACTTGTATTCTATTGGGTAAATGAGACACAAACATGGAGGATTAAATTTAAAAAATATGGAAAGTAAGTATCAAGTAAATTAGGGGAAAAACATGAAGCTTTTCCCAGGGATTGGGAAAGGCTTCATGGAGGAGAAGGAACCTGAGTAAAATTTTTGAAGAGATCAAGGGATTTCAAGAGGTAGGGGCAGAGGTGACTTGGGAAAGGCTTAAAAAGCAGTTATCTAGGAGAACAAATGTGTACCTGACATACTTTTAAGGTTAGTCAGCATTATCAACATTATCTCCATTGCTGTCCTAAGTCTACACTATATAGTGGGGGAGTATATGAAATCAGACTGGAGAATCAGCCTGGTAAGTCATTTATATTACTGTAGTTTGTAGATAATATTACATTACTTTTATATTATAATAATATAAATATAAGCCAGAGATTGCTCAAAGACCTCTAGCACCAGGGAATTTACTCCTCCCAAGGCAGTCCATTCCACTTTCAAACAGCCATATCATAGGATCATAGATTTAGAGCTAGAATGAACCTTAAAGGTCCAACCTCCTCACTTTACAACTGGGGAAGGAGAGACCCAGAGAAATAAATGACTTGCGCAAGGTCACTTATATAAATGACATATACTTATACACTGGAGCCTAGATCCTCTGGTTCTGAATCTCAAGATCTTTTCACCATACAGTACTCAAAGTGCTGAGAAGTTTGTTTGTTACACTGAGTTTAAGTCTCTCTCTACACATATAATTTCTGCTCATGTCTTCAATTTCTCTCCTCAGAAGTCCAATAGAACAAGCCAAATCCAAATTCTACATGAAAGACCTTCAATTAGACAGCTATTGGGTCCCCCTAAAGGGACATAATTCTCCAATCTAAACATTTCCCTTCACTAATCTTTGCATATAGTAAGTTCTCCAGTCCTCTTCCCCTTTCATTTGCCCTTGTCAGGATGGGCTCCAGTTTGTCCAAATCCCTTTTAAAATTTGCTGTCAAGAACTCAACACTATACTTCAGATGTGATTAAACTAAGGAAAAATATGGCAGGACTTTCCTGTTTTCCAGATACTACCAATCAATGGGGCAGCTGGGTGGCACAGTGGATAGAGCACCAGGCTTGGAGTCAGGAAGACTCATATCCATGAGTTTAAACTTGGCCTCAGATGCTTAGGAGCTCTGAGACTCTGGGCAAGTCACTTAGCTGTGTCTGCCTTAGTTCCTCATCTGTAAAATGAGCTGGAGAAGGAAATGGCAAACCACTCCAATATCTTTGCCAAAAAAACCCCAAAATGGAGTCATGAAGAGTCTGAAACAATTGAACACTCAAGCATTTATTAAGTTCTTATTACTTCCGGGCATTTTGCTAAGCACTGGGGACACAAGGAAAGGCAAAAACAGTTTTCTGCACTCAAGGAGGTCCTATCCAGTGGGGGAGACTATATGTAAGTCGTACATAGAAGATATATACATATATATGTAATGGATGGGAGATAATCTGAGAGGGAGAGGCATCAGCAGCTGGGGGGGAGGGGTCCAGACTGGAAAGGCTCCCTGCAGAAGGAAGTCAGAGAGTGTGTTAGGATTTGGAGAGACAACCAGTTCAAAGGCAAGTAGAGGGGAGATAAGATGTTGTTTGTGAGGACCAGCAAGCAGGCTAGTGTAGACGGGTCACAGAATGAGTGGGAGTGAAATATAAGAATATTGGAAAGGTAGGAAGGGGCCAGGTTATGAAGATCTTAACTTCTGAAACAAATATAGAGAATATAGAGATGACCGAGTAAGAGGAAGAAAGTGATGTGGTCTGACCTATGATTTAGGAAAATCACCTTAGTAACTAAGTGAAGGGAATGGGATTGGAGCAGGGAGAGCTGGCGAGGTCAGTTAAACTGGTGCAATAGTCTAAGTGAGAGATGATGAGGCCATGAACAAAGGTGATTAAGGCCTATGTGGGTAGAGGGATGGACATGGAAATAAGAGATGTGAATGCAGAAAAAACGAGATTTGGAAATAGATTGGATATGGAGGGTAAGAGAGAGTAAGGAGTTAAGGATGACACTGAGGTTGAAGGCCTGAGCAACTGGGTGCCCTTGATAGATAGAAAGACATCAGAAGAGAGGAGTGTTTGGGGAGAAAAATAATAAAATAATAAAAAATAATAAAATCTCTCCAGAGCATGCTAAGTTAGAGATGCCTATAGGAAATCCAATTCAAGATATGCAAAAGGCTGTTGGTAGTTCATGACTGTAGTTCACAATGGTTACTAGGACAGGATGTTAGATTTCAAATTCATCCACATGGAGAGAGAAATGAATCCATAGCAGCTGATGAAATCACCATAGAGAGAAAAGAGAGGAAAGCCAGGACAGAACCTTGAGGGACACCCACATTTAGTAGGTGTGACTCAGCTGGAGGGTTGGCTAAGGAGATGAAGGAGTGGTCAGAAAGGTAGGAGAAGAACCAGGAAGGAACAGTATCATGAAAATCCAGAGACTGTCCAATAGAAGAGGGTGGTTGACAGGATCAAATGATGCAGAGAAGTCAGAAGGATGAGGATTGGGAAAAGTTCATTAGATTTGGCTATCAAGAGATAATTGCAGAGTGTAGTTTCAGTTGAATGATAGGATGGAAAACAGATTGCAGAAAGTTTAGAAGAGAGGGAGATGAGATGAGAAAAAGTGGAGTCACCTATAGTAGATGGCTTTTTCAAAAAGGTTAAATTTGAAAGGGAGGAGAGATATACTATAATAGCAAACAGATATGGTAGGATCAAGTTGAAGTTTTTTTAAGGATGGGAGAGATATGGGCATGTTTACAGGTAACAGAGAAGAAACCAGTAGATAAGAGAGAAGTTGAAGATGAGATAAAGACTAGAGAAGAGAATAGGGGCAATCAGTTGGGATGGGATGAGATCTAGGGCACATGTAAGCAAGGATTTTCCTTAATAAGGAGACTAGGGTAAAGGAGGAGCTAGTGAAAGAAGATATTTGAAGTGTGTTATATATGAAAGAGGAGAGAAAGAAAAGCTCTTAGAGAATGGTCTCTTTTTTTTTTTTTTTTTGGTGAAATACAATGCCAGATCCACAGCAGACAGGATGAAGTGAAGGGGTGTCATGGGAGGTCTGAGGAGATTTGAAAAGATTTGTAATAATCTCTATGGAGAGCAAGAGAATGAATTAATTGAGGAGGAATGGAATGTTTGCCTGACAACAATGGGAGTCCCAGTAGATGTAAAAAAATGTACATTTGTAAAGGATACAATCAGCACAGTTTTAGAATTTCCTCTGGTTTTATTCAGCATCACGTGATTGATAGGATTAATCCAAGTTTGGAGGTTTTCAAGGCAAGATAAGATAAGAATGCAAGGGATTCCAGAGTACAGTAGAGGACAGCGTAGAACTGAATTCCTTCCCTTATATATTAAGGGAAGGAAAAGAGGAGACTATAGTCAGTTTGAGGATGATGATCTGGGAATGAATAGAGGGGAATGGAGCTCCTGATGAGGACAAAGTACAGAATTAAAGGTCATAAGGCATAGAGAAAGACAGAATAAGAGAAGATTACAGTCTCTTGATTCATTATGAAGAAGAAAAAAACCTAAATTCCTGTTAGATCTTTTGGTTGTTGACATATTATCATTATTGACACATTGAATGGAAAGCCCACCAAAACATTCCACAATTTTTTTCCTGAGAACTTTTAGGAACTCTCATCTACACAAATAGAATATAGGGGAAACTATATTTCTACCTAGTAAATTTAGATTTTCAGTAAAGATAAATTCAGCCAACTATTATAAACTGTTGAGATTTTTTTGGATTCTGATTTTGTCATCAAATGTGTAACCTTTCCAACTTTGTGTCGTCTCTCAGTTTGACAAGTACACCATTTTGCCTTCAGCTAAAACAGTATTCCCAAACTTTTCAACCATAAGAACCCATTTTATATAGAGATTGATTTCATAGACCCTCATGTGACAATAATTACACTATTATTGCCTCAGAGGTCTCTTAAGTGATAAATGGGTTGCAATCAGTGTTGGTGCAGGGAGTTCCCTCCCCAGGGAAATCAGATTCTTGGCATATTGTTATACTATTAGTTTCCACTTGCTTTAAAAAAAGTAAACTGTATTTAGAAACAATTTAAAATAAATTTATATTTTATTAAGAACAACAGCTTCTACATATACTTGGGAAAAAACAGAAATGTACAAGTATGAGACCTATTCTTTATTCAGTTTATTCAGACTCAGTCCTGATGTCTATTTTATTGGAATCATCTAAAGGTCAAAATGACAAAGTAATAGGTCCATGACTCTCCAGGGAACTGAAGACTGGTTAACAAGTAACTAGACTACATCCCTGAAGAAACTCAGAACATCCATTTATAAGGAAGTAGAGGAAGCAGCTAGGTGTCTCAGTGGATAGACTGCAAGGCCTGTAGTCAGGAAGACCTAAATTCAAATCTAGATTCAGACATTTATTAACTGTGTGATCTTGGGCAAGTTACTTAACCTCTGCTTGCTTTAATTCACCAGAAAAGGAAACGGCAAACCACTTCATTATCTTTGCCAAGAAAACACCATAGACAGTATTGGTATGCTAGGGTCCATAGGGGCATAAAAAGTCAGACTCTGTTAACAACAAGAAGTGAGTGATTAACACCCTGAACAACTTTTTGCAACTCAACAAAAAGAGACAAGGCTTTCAAAAGTGGAGAAATGCTAAAATGTCCATATCTTTGGACCCAGAGATCCCACTGCTAGGTATGTGCCCCAAGGAGCTCAGAGAAAGACCACATATATCACAAAATAATGACCGTGTGTCGTGTGTGTGTGTGTGTGTGTGTGTGTGTGTGTGTGTGAATTTTTTTTTTTGTAGAAGACCTAGAAATAAAGTAGGTGTCCACTGATTGGTGAATGACTAAATTGTGATACATATTACAGTGCCATAATAAATGAAGAATATAAAGACTTCATATGAATGGAGATATGCACTAATAATAGAATGAAGTAAGCATGAAAATAATGAAAGGTAAATGGAAATAACAGCAACAAAAGCTGAACTATTATGTAATCATAATGCCTATGCTTAGCCCTGGAACAGAGAAAATTCACCTCCCTCCATCTCCGCAAAGTGGGAAATCAGGAGTGTAGAATATGACATAAATAGAGGTCAAAATGACAATGCATGGTAATTACATGGATCAAAGAGTACTTTATGTATTTTCTGCATCTGTGTCTGCAATGAGTCTTTTGTACCTTCCACGTTCTATGTGGGGTGGAAATAAAGGCTGTTTTCTATCTTTGTATCTTTCATATGCATTTATCTTGAGTGCTTCCATGGGAACTGAGAATCTTGTTACCAGGGGTGTACTGGAGCTGTCTCTCAAAAACCAATTGTTAAATTTTCAGTGAGAGCATTTGCACCTTGGAAATCAAATGCTACAAATTAAGATTTGATTTATTGCTTTGTTTTTTATCTAAACTTAAAGTGATAGAGAAAATGTTTATAATGGAGATATAACTTAAAAGTGTATTATGTGTACATTTTTTTCCTCTCTTTTTCGTGAGACAATTGTTAAACATTTACCAACATAGCCCTGCTTGTTACTCATATTTGTCACATTTCAGACACAAGCCTACTTAGAGATTTCCCATGGTGGATGGAGTCATACAAGCCAAGGAGAAAGCAACAATTTTGCATCAATTGATCCTGAGATTGAACTGGTCCTGTGAGTCCAGAGCTTGTTTTCCTAGTTCTGTTCACTTCACCCTGCATCAGTTCATACAAATCTTCCCAGGCTTCTATAAAACTACCCTCTTCATAATTTCTTATAGCACAATAGTATTCCATCAAGATCATCTATTCAGCCAATCCCCAATTGATGAATACCTTTTAAGTTTTCAGTTTTCTGCTATCCTAAAAGAACTGCCATAAATATTGTTAAATTATAGGTCCTTTTTCCTTTTTCTTCATTCATTTTGAGGGACCTCTTCTCAGAAAAATGTTTTTAAACACATAAAATTGATTATAGAAGATGCCAACTATAGTAAAATATAGGTACCAAAATCTTTTTAAAAAATAAATTCCAGGACTTTAAGTTAAGAACTCATAGTCCAAACCCAATTTCCGCCAGACTTTTTTTTTCCAGTTCTCTCAGCATTTTTTGTGAAATAGTAAGTTTTTACATCCATCTGGGGGCTTTTACATCTGGGGGCTTAGGGTTTATCAAACACAAGTTATGTAGTCAAAACTATGGTTTTTCCAATAGAAATGTATTACCATGAGGGTCAGACTATAAGGAAAGCTAACACTTTCAAATTATGGTCCTGGAGAAGACTTTTGAGAGCCCATAGACAGCAAGGAGATTAAATTAGTCAATACAAGAAATTAATTTAGACTATACATTGGAAGGACAAATTCTGAAGCTAAAGCTTAGATACTTTAGCCGCATAATGAAAAGAGAGAACTCATTGGAAAAGATTGATGGTGGGAAAGATTGAAGGCAAAACGAAAAGGGGACACCAAAAGCTGAGATGGATAGATAGTGTCATGGAAGCAACAAACATGAATTTGTACAGATTTTGGGAGTCAGTGGAGGACAGAAGGGCATGGTGTGCTATGGTCCATGGGGTCATGAAGATTCTGACACAACTGAACAGCAACCTGCTACGCTCATTTGCTTCTGATGTTGGTATTCTTAATTTCTTCCACTGACCAATCTCTATTTTTCAACCAATATCAAATCATTTTGGCTATTACTGCCTTTTAGTATCTCTTGTGATCTGGTACTGCTAAGCCCTCTTCTTTTCTGCTTTTTTCATTATTTCCCTTGAGATTCTTAACCTTTTGTTTCCCCCAGATGGAGTAAGTTATTATTTTTCTAGCTCTATAATTTTCTATAATTGTAATACATCTTTCCACCCACAAACCTGGTGCACATTCCTCCAATGTAGACAAAGTACATATGAATGACTGTGGGCAAAAACAAAATACTTAATTCCTAGTAAAGAGGCACATATGTAAACAACACATTTACAGGGCAACTCACAGTTCTGGAACTATGGGCTTCATATTCTGTCTTTTCTCAGGTACATTCCATACAAAAATTCATTAATGAGCATGGTATCAATGTTAGAGGAGTGTCTCCACAGATGGACAATTCCATTGTTGAGTTAGGATGCTCCTCTGCTGGATCAAGTTGCTTCTCTTCTGAACTAGGGTTCTTCTTTTTCCTGCTAAGATCATTCTGTCCTTTTTCAGAAAGAGCAGGGCCCCTTCACCTGGGATTTTCAGAACTTTTCTAATTCTGCTTCCTTGGCTAGATTCTGAATGCTTTGCATCTCTCAGGCATGAGAGAATGTAGAGAAAGAGGTAAAGGTTCTGACAAATCAGTTCTTGCAGGCAACCGAGAGGCTAAGCCTTTCTACCACTAACCTTAACTGGCAGAAAAACAAGGGAATTTCTTAGACCTGCTTCCTTGGTATGGAGCAGGTCACTTCAGTGAAAGACCTCACGTTTAGCTCATGCTAATTAACTAAATTTTCATTTCTGCCAGCTAAGCCATCACTAGACTATATACCTATGTTAAATAACCACAAAACACTCCTGGATTCCTGGGTTTCCTTGTTAATTCATTCCAAAATTCTCCAGCTCATTGTACTCAAATTAGATCTTGGGAAAATGGGACACTGCTGCCATCTTTATACTGCTTTGTCTCTGGGGCTTGCTTAGTGGAATTTTTTTTCACATTTGTCTTTGTCTTTCCCTTGCTAATTAACAAAAATTTTCAAATTCTTACATGACAATGAAGAGCCATTCCACTCCTATCTTTTGCCACTTGTTGAAATTTCTTCAAGGCCTAACTTCATTCGGGCTACCATCACTTTCACAGTTATCTTAACCTACTTCTGCTCAGGCAAATTCCTGAAACTCTTGTGCTGACCATATTAAGATTTTATCCTCCAGAAAGCCTTCGTGTTCCCCCTAGCAGAAAGTGATCTTTTCCTTATATTTCTTTTAGCACAGTCTGTCCTGATATTTATTATCTGCCCAAATATTTATTTGTACATCCCTGGTAAGGTTATAAACTCATTGAGGGAAAGGATTATATCTTTTTTATCTTCTTATTTTTAATTTTTTAAATTAACTTATTTTTAGTTTTCAACATTCACTTCTATAAGTTTTAAATTTTCCCCCTCTCCCCAAGATGGCATGCAATCTGATATAGACTCTACATATACATTTCTATTAAATATATCTTCACATTAGTCATGTTGTATAAAAGAACTACAACGAATGGGAGGAACCATGAGAAAGAAAAAAAAATTAAAAGAAAAAGAAAATAGTCTGCTTTGCTCTGCATTCAGACTCCTTTCTCTAGATATAGATGGCATTTTCCATCATGAGTCCTCTGTAATTGTTTTAGGTCCTGGGCAAGGATTATACCTTATTTTTCTTTTGCATCCTCAACACCTAGGGCAGTACTTAATATATGCTTAGTAAATGTTTGTGGAATTGAATGGAATTTACTTGATATCTCTCATCTGTATGGCAGCTGTGCTAGGCATATATATATTATATACATATATACATTTACATGGCATATAATAGATTGTATATTTATACACATATCATATATAATATATTATTATGTAACATCATTTTATTACAATAAAATATTTGATATAATATAGTATCATATTATATTATAAAATATTATATTTATATATTATGTTATATATTACATTTACATATAATATAAACTTGTATGTATATATTCCCTCATTTCTGCCAACTAAGCAATGATATACATAATCATTGGATACATAATATACATTATATATTATATCTAATGTATAGCATATAATATGATGTTATATACTATGCATTAAGTATAGTATAATAAATATATAATATAATATAATCATAGGCTAGCATCCCTCTAGGATCTTAGACCACATCATTATAAATTAAGCATATCTTAATTAAGCATAAATTAAGCATATGAGGCAAGATAAAGGCCCAAGATATTCGGGGACTTCAGTCCTAGTCCCCTGAGTCTCTTAGAAAAACTCGTTTTGCTCTTCTCAGTGTACAGTGGGGTTGGCAAAGCTGAAAATAAACATAGGTCTTTAATCTTCTTGAGAACAGAATCTTTTAAAGCCACCACTAAGTTGCCTCTCAACTCACAGATCTGGACAGAAAAGTATCTCCTATAAATAATTTAAATATCCTAAAAATGGAGCTTCCAGAACTCCCCTTGGGAGATAATTCCATTCCATTCATTATTAACAGGCCACTTACCACTAGCACCTAAGTGCTCAGAATTGAATAGTTCTTCT
>CM053773.1:131941649-131961996 GCA_028658325.1 Potorous gilbertii | reverse complement strand
CAGCTAAATGGTGCAGTGGGTAGAGCACAGGCACTGGAGTCAGGCAAAACTGAGTTCAAATCCAGCCTCAGATACATACTAGCTGTGTGACCCTTATCAAGTCACTTAACCCTGATTGCCTCCAAAAAAGAAAAAGAAAAAAAAGAAAGACAAGAAACCTTCTGGTGATTTAGCCCATTCTAGGCCTATTTAGGATGGCAGAAATCTCTGTCTGATCTGGCCCAACTTCAGGACTTTCTATCATAGTTCTCTAAGATCCATGGCCCCCTCTACTCTGGTATAAGTTGTGGAAACAATCTATCTTAAAGCTGTCATAAAGAATAAAGGATCGTTAAGTCTACTTCCATACTTGCTCAATAGCAAGTAAGCCCCTTGAGGTCAGGGAAGATTTCATTTTTTTGTCTTCATATCCCCAGCCCAGCACCTGACACAAAGGAGTCCCTTAATAAATACTTGTTGAATTGATTTAAAATGAAGGCTTCAGTTTTTTCAGTCAAATTTCACCCAAGTGATATTCATATTTCAAAGAATTTTTATTGTATTTCCTGGTCATATTCCATCACTCATCTGATTATACCTCATAAATTTCTTCCCCAAAGCAGCAATACTTTAAATGCTAGATGGCACACTGGACAGATAGAGTGATGGACCTGGAGTCAAGAGGATCTGAATTCAAATCCAGCCTCAGACACTTACTTGCTGTGTGATCCTGAACAAATCACTTCTGTTTGTCTCAGTTTCCTTATTTGTAAAATGGAAGTAATAGCATCTACTTCCCAACACTGTTGGGAAGATCACATGAGATGATTGTAAAGTGCTTAACACAGTACCTGGTACATGGTAAGTGTTATTATATGTTAACTATTACTATTAAATGGGTGGAAATTTGTTCTTTGTTAACTCATGTTACCTTTTACTCGAGGACTTCATTGACTCCAAGCCAATTATACATTTTTTCCATACTTTATTGATTTATTTCTCTAATTAGAGTCAAATGAAAAGATTCACCAGGTGGTTACTTGCAGAATTGCTTTTTAAATTTGGAAGAAATGCTTTGCTATTTTAAAATTTTTTTTTCTAATTTGCTTTTAAAAGAATATTTGTATATTGGTTTATAAATAATTACCTAATCAGAGTTTTTACTTGCTAGGTTACATAGGAAAAATGTTATTTTTAGTTACAATTTTATCACCAGTAGAGTAGACTGCAGCCTTGAAGGCTGTTCTCCAACAAGGGGTATCATACAAGGAGTGTAAAAAGTTCCTTAACTGATGCAATAACAGAGATAATTCAGTTGAATAGTCCTCTGGTTATCAATATTAAAGAAAAAAATACAAGACTGTCATGCTCACTGAAGTGTTTATAACTCATACACATTTCCAAGCAAAGAGGCTTAGACAATGCCTGGCATATAGTAGGTGCTTAATATGTATTTATTTCCTTCCATCCTTCCTTCTTTCCTTTCTCTTTTTTCTCCCTCCCTCCCTTCTTCCTTCCTTCCTTCTTTTCTTTCTTTCTTTTCTCCCTCCCTTCTTTCCTCCCTCCCTAGTTTCTTTCTTTCTTTCTATTTCTTTGTTTCTTTTCTTTCTTTCTTTCTTTCCCCCCAAAAGGCTTGATGATCACTTGTTTGCTATGTAGTAGAGGGTTGTTTGCTATGTAGTAGAGGGTTATTCTTCTTAAGATATAAGATGGCCATTGAGAGCCCTTTAGAGTCTAAGATTCTGTGATTCTCATGAATCACAAGTTGACATGAAAAGGGAATAGAAATTCCCCAGAAATGGTGATACTACAGAAAAGCTCTTTTTAATGCAGATAATGTTACATCAGTGCTCAAATTATTACCAAACCTATTAAATGTGACTTGTGGCTATTTACAAGTGATTGCCCTAGAAATCCATTCAGGAACAGTCAAGTGGATGAAGAAATGCATAATGCCCATTCATTCATTCAATTAGCATTTATGAAATCCAGGTGAATGGACAGCCCATTTAACTGGTCCATTAGAATACATGTCTTAGATAGACTCTGCAGATAGATAGCGAGCTGGGCCCAGAACTGTATAGAAAGAAAGTGAGCTAGACAGCATTTGGGATATTGTACAGTGCTTTCAAAGATGCTCTATTGTTTAGTACTACAAAAATCTGCCTTTCCAACCTGTGAGTCATAAAATACTATGATTTCTGGAGAATTAGAATTGTGAGTGACCCAAGAGTAAACAGAGAGATGTAAGATGAGTATATATAGACAGCCCCATGTTACAAAAAATGATCTGCATGCAATAAGCGTTTTTTCAAGGAAATACATGATTAGAAAAAAGATAAGTTGTTTAGTAAGAACAAGGGGCAAAGAGATGGACAGCAACTTGTGCATGAGGACAAGCACAGAGACTTGTTTCACTCCATTGCTGACTGGGAAAGCACGAGAGCATCCTCCATTACCTAGAACTCTGACAAGCACACTGTCATGAAACTGATGTACAATGCTGACAAACGTCTCCAGGCAACCAGATGTTGACACAATCTTCCATAATCCTTCACAGCTGACAGTGTCAAAGGCCTTTTCAGATCAATGAACATTATGTACAGATCTGTATTCTGCTGGTATTTCTGGTGAAGTTGTCAGGCAACAAACACCATATCAACTGTTCCCTGGTCCTTTCTGAACCCACACTGGCTCTCTGGCAGATGACCATCATCCAAATGAAGGAACAGCCTGCTAAGGAGAACTCTGGCAAGAATCTTGCCAGCAACGACTAAGACAGATTCCCTCTCCCTCGCCACTGTGATTGTCACACGACAACCTACTTCCTTTACTTTTACAGAGATAGACAATGGAGGTGTCCTTTAACTACTGAGAGATAACCTCCTCTTGCTATATAACCTGAAAAAGTTCAGTCAGCTTTTGTATGAGCAATGGTCCCCCTACCTCGTAAATCTCAGCTGGCATAGAATCAGCACCAGGAGCTTTGTCACATGAAAGGAGCCTAATGGCAACTTAAAACCTCTTCTTCAGTTGGAAGTTTGACTAGAAAGGGATTGACTTCAACCTGAGGCATATGGTCAGTGGCTTCAGCATTGATTGATGACAGTGTGTTGAGAACACTATGGGAGTGTTCAGCCCATCTCTCAAAGGTCCTTACCACTAATCAAATGTGATTCCATCAGCATTGAGTAGTTGAAATGTACTATAGATCTTTTGCCCATAAATAGCCTTCAGGGCATAAATAGCCATAAAAACGCTTTGGATGGTTACTATCAGCATAAAACGGAATTTCATCTGTATTCTCACTGAGTCAAGAATTCAATATCTCTCTAAACTTTGCTTGCACTTGTCTTTTGATGGCACAAAATGCTGCCCTCTTGGAGATAGATGAATTATCCTGCTGTTAAATCTGTGGACCTTTTGTCTTTCATTTAGCAGCTTCTGAATTTTCCCATCATTTTCATCAAACTAGTCTTGATGGTTGTGAGTATTCTGACCCAGATGAGTAAATGTAGTGTTGTACACCAAATCTCTAAAAGCTGCCCACTCTTTTTCTGCTGTTCCTTTGTTGCCCACCATGTATTGGCTCAACTTTCCTACAAGTTATCAACAAACTTTTCCTGTTCACAAAGTGCTCTGATCTGCTGACCTTAAGTCTTCTGGTAGTTATCTTGCCTTGGAGCTGACCCTTTTGTTGAATGTGAATATTTAGCTTGAAGAGGTTAAGTCTATGATCAGTCCAGCACTTTGTACCACACATTGCTTTCATCACTCTCACATTCTGTCTGTCTGTTCTCCTTACAATGACATAATCTTATTGAATGGCAATGTTTGCTGTGAAGGTGCATCCACAAAGTTTTATTGCATTTAGGTAAATGGAAGACAATATTGGTGATGAGAAGGTCATGAGATGCACAAGTCTTCAATAGTAAGTGGCCATTGTTATTATTTCTGACTTCATTCCTCCCAAGGACTCCCTGACAAATCTGATAGTCTGTGCATTAAAGTCACCCAGAATTATAAACTTGTCCTCTTCCAGCACATTGATGATGAGGGACTCCAAGTCTTCATAAAATTTTTCTTTGACCTCATCAGTGTTTGTCATGGTGGAAGTATATGTACTGATGATAGTGGATGATGTTTTCCTGTAAGTGGCAAACACATTGTCCCAAGCCTGTTATTCACCCATTTTGGTAGGCATACAAGCTTGTTGACTAGATAAATTAGTTTTTATTACAATACCTATGCCTCACCACTCCCCATTACTGTAGCCACTCCAGAAAAAAACATATATCCAACTCATTTCAGTAAGCTGACCTTCATTTGCCAGCCTTATATCAGAAAAGTCTGCTATTAAGAAGGGATACCTGCTGAGCGCTCTTACAGCAAGAATTGTTCATCTTTCAGGTCTATTATTGGACTTTGTATTCTCCATAAGTGTGCACACATTTCATGTACCAATGGTGAGTAGAATCATCTTGGCAAAAATTTTTGTACATTTTTTTGTGTGTTTTGACTGCAGGGTGGGTTCCCTACTTTCAGAGTCAAGCAGCCCAGAGTTAGGTGAAGGAAACAATTTCTATGGCACCTTTTCTAGGCTCTTTCTCATGTCAGAGGTAAGTAGCGAAGTCCTTAAAAAAGGCTGCTCAGACACCCACGGGGCTGCTGAATCCCAGTGCTGATTCAGTCAGTGAGAAGAAAACCCTATGGCCTGAGCCACCTGTGAGCAGGGTTGTTATTATAGTTCCTAGTGTGCCCACACTTACTACTTCATTACTTGCTTGTCATCATAGGATTTTGAGGTAGGTAAAAATGGTAAAATGATACAGGTGATGCCTTTTGACTTGTGCATAAGTTGTATTTAAGTGAGACAGAAGTGTTCAAAGTCATTGATCTCATTTTCTCATTCAGAGTCATTAAAAGTCTAGTGATGACAAAATTCAAAATGACTGGTAAGGACTTTTGGGATGCAGTGGGTGACCTTGGCATCTTTAATGTCTGGTCAATCTCCAAGTACTCTACAATGTCTACTTCAGTCACCTTTGTAGCTATTAGAACAAATTGTTCTCATCTACCGGTTCCTTCAAGGGAAGTTTTCACATGCTTGGAGTAAACATCTCCCCTCTCCCCAACTCATTGATGGGTGTGAAGCCGGTCAGTTACCCTGAACCTGGTTTAGCCCATCTACCAAAATGGTTTCCTGGGGTATGGCTGCTGGGCATGCTACAGTTTCTTGGAGCCACAGGTGAGAGTTGGGTGAATCAGTTAGACACCAAAGGAGGAAAGCAGCCCTCACATCAGAGGTATTAGTCTTTCCTGAACATATCCAACATTCCTGTGCACAGAGCATGAAGCGTTTGGAAGAAAACATACCCTTGAAGTGGTAAATTGAAAAGGAAGCCTTGCTCATGAAATGGAAGAAATAGGTCTCCTTGAATTCACAAACAGGGTTCCAGTCTTAGCCTGCCTTCCTCGCTAACACCATGTGGTAAGTAGAAATGTAAATGTCCTTCTTGAGGGTAGGAACTGTCTCATTATTGTAACTGTATCCTCCCTCAGTGCCTAGCATAATTCCTGGCATATTTTGTGTTGTTCAGCTGTTATAGCAGATACTTAAGTGCTTACTGATTGCTTAAAGGTATTGTGCCAGGCCCTGTTGGGAGCGTAACTGTTCAAAGAAGGTTAAATTGTAGTCTCTACTCGTAAGAAGTTTTATCATACAGAAATATGGATGCCACAATGCACAGACAATTATAAAAGAAGATAAAATAAAAAGTAGATAAGGATTATAAACAAAATCATTAGGGTTTAAGAGAAGGGAGATGTTAGTGCCTTGAACATGCTACAGTTTAAAAGTTAAAATAATGAATATTAGCAAGGATATACAAAAAAATAAGAGGTAGAATGTTGATTCCTCTCCTACCGTTTGCTTCCCTCATATACAAAAAAAAGGAATGTTTACTAAATATAAGGTTTGTTTTCTTAAACAGAAAAGTTGCAGTTTAACAAATATGAATATCACTAACTTGTGGTCATGTGCCATAAAGCTAAGTGGTGTTTTTCCATGTTCAGTTGAGCCCAGAAGTAATTAGTAAAGGCAGTCTGGAAGCAGAGTAGAAGAGGAGAAAGAAGTTTCTCTATGTTTACAGCAATTAGGTCTCAATTCTACATTGGGTGATTATATTTGGAGATGCTCAATTACCTTGATGGTTCTATGTAACTCCACATCTGATGGTTCTTAAGAGCTGTGATGAGCTTATCTAAAATGATTTCTGAAGATTTCTTTTTTTTCTGTGTCTTCAGGCTTTGGATAACAACACCAGATATCGCCAGGGAGTGTTAAGTGTCAAATTTGCTGAGAAATGGTGATGATGATAAGAAAAAAGGGAGATTTTGCATCTTTTCTAATCAAGTTGGGTCCCAGTAGGTATAAAAATGTATATCAAATTTTAAAAACTTGAAAGATATCTCAAGAGTCTAATCTGAAGCATTCTTGACATGGTGTAAAATGAGCCAAAAGCATCGCAACTTTATGTTTTTTCTTGGCTATTAAAGTATAGCACTAGTTGGCACTCCCTCCACTCCATCTTCACATTCTGAGATTTTACCTCATACCCATGAAAACTGGCAAAGATGACAAATTATGGGAATAGTCTATGTTTGGGGGAAATATTAATATTTTAATTCCATATTATAATATAGAATATAATGTAATATATTGATATTAATTAGAAATAGTAATACTGTTGATGGTGTTATAAATTCCAACCATGGTGGAAATCAATTTGGAACTATGCTAAGAAAGTGACTACATTAACTATACCCTCTGATCAAGAAATTTCACTGCTAGGCATGTACCCTAAAGAGGTCAGTAACAAAAATAAAGCCCTCTTGTACATCAAAATATGTATAGTATTATTATTTGTAGTATCAAAGAAGTGGAAATAAAGTAGATGTTCATTAGTTGCGGAAAGGCAAAAAAATTGTGATACAAGAGAGTCATGGAATAGTAATGTGCTATAAGAATAAATGTGATGAATATAGAGTAAGGGAGATATGAACTTATACAAAATGAAGTAGGAAAGTAGGAAAACTACATACACCATAAGTACGACAATGTAAATGAGAAGAGCCTCAACAAAACAATTAAAACAGAATTCTGTAAAAATTCAGTGACCAAGCCTGGCCCTCAAAAAGATCTGTGAGATTGCATTACTTTCCTTTGCAATGCAATCCTTCTTTGCAGCAATGGGAACTACATATAATGTAGTACATATAATGTTTGACTAAGTTCATGTGTAGGTTAATTTTGCTGAATTTTTCCTTTTTGTATGTTATAAGGAATGATTCTCTGGGAGGGGGACGGAGGAGAGATAAACTGGATGGAAAGATAGATACACAGACAGACAGATGGACAGATAGGTAGAGAAGAGATTCATACATTAGATAGATGATAGATAAATATAATAGATTGATGCATTAAAAAGATAGATGATAGACATATTAAATGGAATGAGAGACAGATGATAGATAATTTAGTTAGTGCTTACCATGTACTAGGTTAGGGATGGGGAACCTGTGGCCTTGAGGCCACAGGGTATGGGTATGGCCTTTTGACCAAGTCCAAGTTTTACAGAACAAATCCTTTTATTAAGTGGATTTGTTCAGAGAAGTTTGGATTCAGTCAAAGGGCCACAGTTGAGGACCTAAAGGGTCACACATAGTCTCAAGGCCGAGATTCCCCACCTCGGTACTAGGCATTGTGCTAAGTAGCAGGAATAAAAATATAAGCAAAAAAGACTGTCTCTACTTTCCAAGAAACTTAAATTTTGAAGAGGCAAAGTAACACATAAGGAGAGCTGGAAGAGGGTGGGAGAGCAAGGTACCTATGCTGAGGCAAGACTTTCGGAGGGAGGTGGATGAGTCTGGAGTGTGAAGAGCTGAGCTAGGAATGAAAGGAGCGTAGTCTGAGTATCTGGTGAAATGGTGGTCGGAGCAAGGGACCAATAAATCAGAAGGCAGTAGGGTGACAAGGTTGATGGCAAAGACATGATGGAGAGTGAGACTGACTTGATCCTGAAGTAAGCATGGTCTGAGCACAGCAAGTAGACGCAAATGCTCTCTTGAGGGAATTTAGATCCCTCTGTCCCCCAAAGGGGAAGACCCCTAGAGAATGCAAAGGCCAGTTCTTGACATTTAAATCCTCCTTTCTCTAAAGGGAAGAAAAACCAGAAGAAGATGATGCCTATGGAATTAAAGAAAGGTAAGGAAGAAAAAACATAACATGTACATGGGTACTATCCTGCCTGTGCTGAATAGGACACCAGGTAATAGGAAGAGTTTATATATCTTTTAAACAAAGGAAGGTAAGGAATTTGGCGGGGAAGATGGGCTTAGACAGGAATGAGTCAGTGAGTCCCATCCCCAAGGGGAGGAGGGAGTGAGGAATTCCAGGTGTCAAAGTTGTGGCCATTTGATACACAAATCAGAAGGCATCCTTGGTGATGAGCAGCCCATAGTTCAAGCTTGATAAGATATCTCCAAAAACAGACTAACTCCAAATGCACCATAACCAACGTTAGAGGAGTCTCTGGAGAGAAGGGTGTCTGCTGTAGATCCATAAACCACCCAGTGGCTTGGGGTCTGCTTCACCGCTGGTATGTGCTTAATTGGCTTTAGAGTCGCTGGTTTTCTGCATGTCCAGCTGAGTTTACTCTCAGATACTTCAAAGTCGGTATGTCAAGCCAATACAGCCAGTCCTCATACAGTTCTTCTAGTTACCTGGATAATTGCAGGGGTTGGGGTGAGGGCTCAAGCAAATCAAGGTATCCATTTTCACAATACTTTATGATATAGATTAGGGTTAATTAGAATAGAGATCCACAAGAAATAAAAACAAATGATCATAAAAGGGAAAAACAAAAACGCAATAAAGAAAAATAAAGGGAAGCAGTGAGGACCAAGAACCAGCATAGCTTAATGAAGGACATAACACACTAGTAAGGGCCCTCCAGCAAAGCCTGGGCTGGCAGCAAAGATCATGGGGGAGTTTTATTTCTTCACAGCTTGAGAGGAGAAAGAGGCGTATGTGAGATTAGAAGAGGATGGTGCTCTCCCTGCTCACAGCAGTTTTGAGGAACTCTTTTGGAGAGGAAGATGGTGGGATGACCCCAGGAGGCATGGAGTTCAGCATAGCACAGTCATAGAAACGCCCACCATTCCCTTCTTCAAACTGAAACCCTCCATGAGAGACCATGAATGGAGACCTCCAAATGGAAAAGAGGAGAGGCATATAGCCATGTCATTTTCTTTTGTTTTGTTTAAAATCATGATGGTTTGATCTGGTAGCTGAAGCACTAAGAAGAAAACAAGATACATGGAAATAGAGATCTTTTCCCCAATTCCTTTTGCCTTTAGGGTTAGGGTTCATCTGAGTGTAGTGGACACCCATTTCTTATGATGCTCTTTTTTTATAAGAAAAAATGCCATTAAACACTGCATTTGCTAAATCGAATTCTATTTCTCATAAACACCTCTTGTTGAGCATGTCCTCATATTTCCTTTGTTTGAAGCATAAGGGTGTGGAATATCTCTGGGAGAGAGCAAACTTTCCTGGGGTGGGGCTGGGATCTCCAGTCCATGGATAGAGGTTTTTACTCTCTAACTGGGAGCATAAACCATCACAAGCTATTTCATAACCACACTTTTAAGGGCAGAGTTACTACAAACTTGGACCATTTAAAAAGCTGCCGCTTTAACCTAACATAGAAGTGACGGAGGGTTACATCTGACTAATCTCTCTCTCTCTTGTTTCTTCTCTCTCTCTCCTTCCCCCTCCCCTTGGGGCAGGGTGACTAAATTGGTAGATGAGAAGGATACTGTAGATAGATACTTTCCCTAGATTTTAACAAAGTTTTTATGAAATATCTTTTGCCATTCTGGTGGAAAAGATGGGAAAATGTGGATTAGATAATGCAATCAAATGGACTGGTGGGATGGCCAGACCAGATCCGAGTGAGGTTGCTAGTGGCTCATTGTTAACATGAGTGCCTGGAACACATATTCTTCTTCGTCTAGACTTCATGGAATCTTGTCTCCTTTCAAGATGCCGCTCAAATAATATTCACTACAAGAAGCCTTTCATGATCCCCCTGAATGCTAGTGCCCTCCTTTCCTCCCTCCTTTTTATTTAACTACCTTTATTTAATGTATGTATACACACATACATGTATACATCCACACATGTATAAATACACACGTGTATATGTACACACATATATACATGTATATATGAGAGTAGATATTGTTTCATTTTTTTGTGTATTTTTGAGAAATTGTTTCTATTCTTTTTTTAAAAAAAATTTGTATTTGTATCACCAGCACCTAGTTCAGTGTTTGACATATCATAGATATGTAATAAAATGTTTGCTGATTGATTGAATATGGCAGGTAGTCTCCATAAAGTATATTAGGGATCTGTGCTTGACTCTATGCTGTTTAACAGTTTTATAATAATGAGTAGATGAGGGCATATACCATCTATTGTATATGTTCACTAGAGGACACATAACACAAGTAAATAACCCAAAGCTGAGACAGCTAACACACTGGATGACACTCCCACTTTCTTCAGTTGATTTCTGTAGGGCATGACCTTGGGGCCCTCTCCATCCTGGTTGCCTTTGTATGGATATTCTCTTTCTTATCACTATCTTTCTTAAAATGTAACATCTAAACTAAAAATGACCTTCCTGGTATAGCCTGGGGGAGAAGGGAGCATCTTTTTTTCTTTTTTTTCATGGTTGTTTTTTTGTTTTTGTTTTTGGTAGAAGGAGCTGGCTGCTAAAATAGCTTATTGACTCACACTGATTATGTAGTCTACTAAGACTTGCATTTCAAAACACAAATTCTTTATCCACGAAAGTCTGTCTCCAGTGCTTCATGATGTCATGGAAAAGATCCACATGATTATACATATTTGTTACATGAGTTTTCTTTTTCTTTTTCTTTTTAATTGAAGAAGAGGGAGAGGTAAGAGAGAAAATTAATTTGTTCATCAAAAAATTATTATTTTTAAAGAAATGAATGGGTCCCTTCTTCAAGGAGCCGCCCAGCTTATCCTAAGGTTGCCACTGGGTGATGAACTGTTTTGGCCATGGGACAGAAAGAGAAGTCCACAATGATGGAGCCTGAGTGTTGAGGAAAAAAAACAGATGGCATGAAGAATCATGCAGTTCCTAGATTATTTATAGACAGTAATTTTACTACTTTTTCTCTTAAAAGTTTAGTTTTTAATATACTTCTAGAGGAGATTGAACCATATCCCTATTGACCTCACTATAAATGAAAGCAGCAGCATCCAGATGTGGCAGCTGAAAGGAACACTCCATTTCTAGAGGCAAGTCATCTGTTCTATTCTTGTGATGCTCCAGAAACAACAAGCATTCCATAAGATACTGGATCACTTTGACTTAGTGTGCCTGTGATGAAAGTAAATAAATAGATAAATCTAAAGGCCATTGCAGCTGAAGATGAAGAAATAGATCATTCACCAAATCACTATTGATTAGAGAAATGCAAATTAAAACAATTCTGAGATACTACCTCACACCTATCAGATAGGCTAACATGACAGACAGAAAAGGAAAATAATAAATATTGGAGGGAATGTGGGAAAATTGCTGGTTCCACTATTCTGGAGAACAGTTTGTAACTATGCCCAAAAGACTACAAAAAACTGCATACCCTTTGATCCAGCAATACCACTACTAGGTCTATATCCCTTTTTTAAAGGTGGTAGGGAGGAAAAAGGACCTATTTATAAAAAATATCTATTGTAGCTCTTTATGTGGTGGCAAAGAATTGGAAGTTGAGGGGATGCTCATCAATTGGGGAATGACTGAACAAGTTGCGGTATAGGATTGCGATGGAATGCTATTGTACTTTAAGAAATGATGAGAAGGCTGATTTCAGAAAAATCTGGAAAGACTTAAACAAACTGATGCAAAGTGAAATGAGAGGAACCAGGAGAACATTGTATACAGTAACAGCAATATTGTACGATGATCAACAGTGAATGACTGAGCTATTTTCTCAGTAGTACAATAATCCAAGATAATTCCAAAGGACTTATGAAGAAAAATGCTATCTGCCTCTGGAGAAAGAACTGATAGAGTCCGAATGCAGATTGAATCATACTAATTTTCATTTTCTTTATTTTTCATGGGTTTCTTTGATTTATGTCTTCTTTTACAGCATGATTATTGGAAATGTTTTACATGATTGCACATGAATAACTTACATCCAATTGCTTCTCATTAAAGGGGAAGGGAGGAAGAGGGAGAGAATTTAGAAGTCAATTTTTAAAATGAATATTAAAAATTATCTTTATCTGTAATTGGGGAAAAAATTTAAAAGAGAGAAAAAAAAGTAGAGCATTCAAAAGAAAAACTTGCTAATAAACCAAAGTCAACATGTGCCTTTGAGACAGTAAAAGGAGCAATCAGCTGACTTTTCTCCACAATGACACCTGCAGATTATACAGGTCTCCTTACTCCAAACCAGTATTTTTATCACCATATTACAATTGCCCTCTCTAAAGATATTGTTCCTATTACCTACCGTTTCTTGGAAAAGTTTAACCAGTAACAATGACGATGATGTCACTTTGTAGTTTACAAAGCATTTTCTTTTCCATAACCCTGTGGAGTAGATACTGAAGATATTATTAATTCAGTTTTACTGATGAAGATGCTGAAGGATCCACTGAAGATCACAGAACTAGGATGAGAACCAAGAATTGAATCTGGGTCTTTCCTGACTTGGTTTACTATATACCATATAAAGCTGAAAATTTAACAATCAGCTCTGATGAACCAGAAACTGACTGCCATGAAGACACATGAGAGACAAAGGAAAAACCAACTCAGCACATGAGACTGTTGACAAAGGTCTATGCGGGGAACTGCTGGAGCCACCTTATACTAGTTCATTAGAACTGATTATTAAATTTCTCAGCATGAACATTTACATCTTGGAAATGAGCAAGAACGATAAATCAGAGTTTGCTCTATTGCTTTGTTGATTGTCTAGACTTAAGATAGTGATACAGAAAATGTTAATAACACAGTTGTTGTTCAATTGTATCTGACTCTTCAAGGCCTCATTTGGGGTTTTCTCAGCAAAAGAATATTGGAGTAGTTTGCCATTTCCTTCTCCACTTGACAGATAAGGAAACTGAGATGCACAGGGTTAAGTGACTTGCAGGGGAGGCAGCAGTGTCACACAATGTCTGAGGTCAGATTTGAACTCAGGTCTTCCTGACCTCAGGCCCAGTACTCTATTCACTGCCCTATCTGCCCTTATCTAATAATAGCTAGCATTTCTATAGTGTCAACATTGTGCCAGAAACTATGCTAAGCACTTTATAAACATTATATTATTTAATTCTCACATCAACCCAGTGCTTTTATTTTCCCATTTTACAGATGAGGAAATTGAGGTAAACAGAAGTTAGGTAGGTCTTCTTGACTCTAAGACTATCCACTGTGCCACCTAACTGCCTTCTCTACTTGGGATACTCCTTTTCCAACTTAGCCTATTTTTGTCGAAAGCAGCAAAATCCTTCCCCGTTTCACAGTTTAATGTGATTCTCAGGTACTCACTCTTCCTCATGCCACATATCTGATCAGTTGCTGAGATTTGCCATTTCTATCTTCATAACAGCTCTGGTTATCTCTTCCCTACTCACCCAGCCTCCACATATGATGGTCTCTCTGTCTCAAGTCCTCTTTTCTACAATCTGACCTCTACAAACTGATTTTCCTAAGGTACAAATATGACCATGTTACCATCCCCCCCTCCCCCTCTCTCAATAAACTTCAGTGACTCCCTATTACCTCTAATATGAAGTCTTTGCATTTAGTCATCTAGTCAGTCAATAAACACACTAAATGCTTACTATATGCCCTGAACCAAGAATACAAAGAAAGACGCTTGAGGATTGGCAAGTCATCTGTAATTCAGTGTTGGGAAATTGCCTATACCACTGAATAGATTAAGTGACTTGTCCATGGAGTTATAGAGATAGTTTATGTCAGAAGCAAAACTTAAAACCTGACTCTGACTCCATGGTCAGATCTCTGATGTGTAGGTGTAGTGGACTGTGTGCTAGACTTGTAGTCGTGAAGACCTAGATTCAATCTTGTCTCAGACAGCCCCTTATTAGCGGTATGACCTTAGCCAAGTCATTTAATTTCTTTAAGCCTCAGTCTCCTTATCTGTAAAATGAGAGAACTGGAGCCTATGGATTTTTCCATCTCTAAATCTATCATTTAAATGACAAAACTATAAAATACCAATTCTTTAGTTGAAATTTCAAGGAAACACGAACAAAGTGATAGAAATGTTACTGTAGGGGCAACTGGGTGCCACAGTAGATAGAGCACTAGCCCTGAAGTTAAGAACACCTGAGTTCAAATCAGGCCTCAAATACTAACTAGTGTGACTCCAGGCAAGTCACTTAACCCTGGTTGCCTCTAAAAAACAAAACAAGGAAAAAAGAAATGTTACCGTATCAAGTGCCACAGTCTATTGAATTCCTAGTTGTACATATTTTTAATTTAGGTTTGGACAAGGACCCAAGAATGGTATGAGTTGGAGGAATCAGGATATCCAACTTAATAATAACAATAACTAATATTTATATAGCATACCACGTTAAGCATGCAGTTGCTTTGCATAACATCATTTAATTTTTACAACTCTTTAAAGTATGTGTCATTATAATCCCTATCTTATATAGATGAGGAAACTGAGGTTAAGAGAGGCTAACTGACAAAGAGTCACTAGACAAAGAGATGGAGGCAGAATTTGGACCCAGATCATCCTGGCACCAAAGTCCCTCTGGAGCCAAATGGAACAAGTTTAATCCCTTTTCCACATAAAAATCCTTCAAACTAAACAGCCCCAAATCTTTCAACTGATCGTCAGACAACATGTCCTCAGGTCTTTACCATCCTGGTTGCCTTTTTTGGATGTTCTTCAGTTTATCAATGTCAAGCCTAAAACATGGCACCCAGAAATGAGCACAACCCTTCAGCTCACGGGTGGGGAACTGGACTTATTCTGTGAAGTTTGGGTTCAGTCACAGGTCACACTTGAGGACCTAGAGAGCCACATGTGGCTTTGAGGCAGCAGGTTTCCTATGCTGCTGTAGATATTATCTGACTGGGGAAGAAAACAGAGAGCCTCCTTGTTGCCAGAGGCTGCCTCAAGATTCCATGGGTTTCCTTGATTACCACCTCACCCTGAAGGCTCACATTAAAATTGTGGGATATGAAAACTCCCAGATCTTTGAAAATAAACCAAAAAACACTTGCTAGTTATGCCTCTTCCTGTCTCATACTTGTAAGACTGACTTTCTGAGTTAAGTATGATACTTGAAATTCATCCGAATTTCATCTTATTAGAATCAGACCAATGTTTTAGGCTATCAAGTTCCTTTGAAATCCTAACTGATGCACTGTTGTAGCTATCTCACCTAGCTTTGTGTCATCTGTAAATTTGAGAAACATGCCATAACTCCATTATCCAAGTCTTTTAAGAGGACGTAACACACCACAGGGATATATACACATACATATATGTATATGTGTGTATGCGTGTATATATATATGTATATATGTGTGTATATGTATATACGTGTGTGTGTGTGTGTGTGTGTGTATGTGTATACATCCAGTTAGTCTTTATACCTCAGAGTCTTGTGGCGACAGGCAAATGATGAAACAGCAGATACAGATACACTGGGAGCTGTAGTCACAACCCTGAACACAGGAAGCCCAGGCCACAGGGTTGTTTCTCACTGGAAGCAGCAGCGGGACTTGGCAGCCCCCTGGGGGTCTGAGCAGCCTTTTAAGGATCACATTGCTCACCTCCTGGTGTGAGGAAAGGGGCTAGAAAAGGTGTCCTAAACACTACCTGTTTACCTAACCCTGGCCTGATTATTGTGGCAGGTGGGGAATCTTACTATGCAGTCAAAACACAAAAAGGTGTACAAAATGTACAACCCTAACCCTAACCCTAAATGCACTCTGCAAAGATGATTCTACTCACCATCACCACATGGAAGGTGCCACACATAAACGCAAAATCCAGTATTGCATCCAATGAGCAGCCCCCTGGAATGAAACAAAACTGGCAAATGAAGGCCACCATGCTGAAGATGGAGTTAAATACACGTTTTTCTGGAAGGGTTGCAGTGAAGGGGAGTGTCATGAAGCTTGTGTAGGTTTTGCAATCAAAACTAATCAGCAAGCCAGTGTGCCTGCCAAAAGGAGTGAAGGACAGGCTCATGACAATGTGATTGCCACTCACAGGAAAATGCCCTGCCACCATCATCAGTGCCTATGCTCCCACCATGACAAACCCTGATGAGGTCAAAGAAAAATTTTATGAAGACCTGAAGATCCTTATCATCAATGTGCCAAAAGAGGTCCAGCTTATAATTCTGGATGACTTTAATGCTAGAGTAGGCTCAGACTGCAAGATTGGCAAGGAGTCCTAGGGAGAAATGGAGTTGGAAACAGCAACAGCAATGGTCATTTACTGCTGAAGACTTGTGCATCGCATAACTTTCTTATCACCAACACTGTTTTCCATTTACCTAAACACAATCAAACTTCATGGACGCACGTTCACAGCAAACATTGGCATCTACTCGACTATGTGATTACAAGGAGAAGAGAGACAGGATGTGAGAGTGACAAAGGCAATGTGTGGTGCAGAGTGCTGGACTGATCATAGACTTATCCTTTTCAAGCTAAATATTAGCATTCATCAAAAGTGTCACACCTAAGGCAAAATGACTACCAGAAGGATTAATGTCAACAAATAAGAGTTCTTCTCTGAGTGTGAACAGTTTGTTGCTGACTTGGAGGGAAAGTTGGCAACAGTGGAGCAGAAAAGGATGGACAGCTTTCAGAGATTTGGTGTGCAGCACTGCATTTGCTCATCTGAGTCAGTACACTCATAAACACCAAGACTGGTTTGACGAAAATGATGGGGAAATTTAGAAGTTGCTAAATGAAAAACTAGAACTCCACAGGATTATCAGCAGGATAGTTCATCCACATCTAAGAAGGCAGCATTTAATTCCACCAGAAGCAAAGTACAAGCAAAGCTTAGAGAGATGCAGGATTCCTGGCTCATTAAAAAGGCAGATGAAATTCAGTTTTATGCTGATAGTAACAATCCAAAGAACTTTTATGATTCCCTGAAGGCTATTTATGGACCAAGAATCTATGGTGCATCACAGCTACTCAGTGCTGATACAGTCATAATGCTTAGTGATAAGGACATGAACACTTCCATAATGTTCTCAACAGACCATCATCAATCAATGTTGAGACCACTGATCATTTACCTCAGGTTGAAGTCAATCCCTCCCTAGCTGAACTTCCAATTGAAGAAGAGGTTTTGAGGGCCATTAGACTCCTTTCATGTGGCAAAGTACATGGTGCTGATTCTATTCCAGCTGAGATTTACAAGGTAGGGGGACCATTGCTCATACAAAGGTTGACTGAAATTTTCCAGGTTATATAGCAAGAGGAGGTGATACCCCAGGAGTTCAAGGATGCGTCTATTATCCATCTCTATAAAAGTAAAGGGAATAGATTGTCTTGTGACAATCACGAAGGGAGGGTTGGTCTCTCTCTTAGTCATTGCTGGAAAAATTCTTGCTAAACCTCCTAAATAGGTTGATCCTTCACCTGGAAGATGGTCATATATCTGAGAACCAGTGTGGCTTCAGGAAGGGCCAAGGAACATTCGATATGCGAACCACAACTCCAGAAGAAATGGCAGGAGCAGAACAGAGGTCTGTATACAACATTTATAGATCTGATTAAGACCTTTGACACCGTTAGTCTTGAGGTCTTATGGAAAATTCTGTCAAAATTTGGTTGCCCAGAGAAGTTCATCAATATTATACATTAATTTCATGTTTGCCTGGGTTCTTGGTAGTGGACAATGCTCTCATGCTTTCGCAGTCACCAGTGGAGTGAAACAGGGCTGTATGCTTGCTCTCATGCTTTATAGCATGATGTTTTTAGCCATGTTGTCAACTGTTTTCAATGAGGATGAACATGGCATCAAGTTCTACTACTGTATTGATAGTAAATTCTTCAATTTGAAAAGGCTACAAGCCAAGACCAAAGTGGAGGGAGTGTTGATTTTCTGTTTGCAGATGATTTATGCACTCAATGTAGGCTCTGAAACTGAGATGCAACTAAGTATGGATCAATTCTCTGCTGCCTGTGCTAATTTTGGCCTGATAATTAACACCAAGAAAACACAGGTTCTCCATCAGCCACCACCACACCATCTGTATGTGGAACCAGTGGTTACAAAAAATAGAGAAGTTTTGAATGCTGTGGATAAGTTCACTAACCTTGATAGTGTACTTTCTCCAGGGATGTACACATTGACAATGAAGTTGACACATGCATTGCCAGAGCTAGCTCAGTGTTTGGGAGGCTCCAAAGAAAAGTTTGGGAGAGAAGAAGTATTAGACTGACTACTAAACTGAAGATTTACAGAGCTGTTGTGCTGACCTCATTGTTGTATGCCGGTGAAACATGGACAAGTCTACCAGTACCATGCCAGGAAACTGAATTGCTTCCTTTTGAACTGTCTTCAGAAGATTCTGAGGACTGCCTCATAGGATAAGGTACCAGACCCTGAAGTCCTTGCTTGAGCTGAACTGCCAAGCATTCAAACTATGATTTAGAGAGCGTAACTTCAATGGGCTGGTCATGTTGTTCAAATGCAGAATATATGCTTGTCAAAAAGACTATTTTATGGAGAACTCACATGGGGCAGGTGATCAGAAGAATCAATACAAAGACACTCTCAAGGTCTCTCTCAAGAATTTTGGATTTGACTGTGTGACGAGAGAGACACTGGCACAGGACCACTCAGCATGGTGCGCCCACATCAGAAAAGGTGCTGTGCTCTGTGAGCAAAGCAGAATTGAGACAGCACAAAGGAAATGTAGGAGGTACAAATTTGGAGTGCACAAATGCACAAATATTCACATGGACTATCTGCCCAATCTGTGGTAGAACATTCCGAACTCATATTGGTCTGATCAGCCATAGTCGGATACGCTGAAACTTCACTTTATCATGGTGAAGTCATTTTGGTCTTCTTTGAGAACGAAGGACAACAACCAACCAACCAACCATACATCCAGTTAGTCAACAAGCATTTATTAAATGCTTTCTACATGCCCCACGCTAAGGATACAAAGAAAGATGCTTGAGGATCAGCATTCCAAGTGTAATTCAGTGTTGCAAGTTGCCTATAGCACTGAATAGATTAAATTACCTGTCCATAGAGTTATAGAACTAGTTTATGTCAAAGGAAAACTTAAAACCAGGGTCTGCTTGATTCCAAGGCCAGATCTCTTGGTGTAGTGGCCTGTGCACTAACCTTGTATCATGAAAACCTAGATTGCATCTTGCCTCAGACAGCCCCTGATTAGCAGTATGACCTTAACCAAGTACCTGAGAATGGTATGAGTTTGGGGAATCAGGATATTCCAGCGAGATGGTAGTAACAGCAATACCTAATATTTACAGAGCGTAACTCTTTAAGGGGGCAATTGCTATATAGACATCATTTAATTTTTACAACTCTTTGAAGTACGTGTTGTTATAATCCCTATCTTATAGAAGAGGAAACTGAGGTTGAGAGAGGCTAACTGACCTGCCTAGAGTCACTAGACAAAGAGACGGAGGCAGGATTTGGACCTACATCATCCTGGCACCAAAGTCCCACTGGAGTATATACATGTATGTACAAATACATACATATATGTGTGTGTGTGTGTGTGCATGTAATCCCACCAACAATGCAGATACTGAAAGAAGTTTCAAGAGTTACAAATATTGTCTTTTCATGTAGCAATGTAAACAGGTCAACTTCAGTAAGTCCCATAAGATTTCTCTTTGCTCTTTACTTTTTCATGCTTCTCTTGATTCTTGTGTTTGAAAGTCAAATTTTCTTTTCAGCTCTGGTCTTTTCATCAAGAATGCTTGAAAGTCCTCTATTTCATTGAAAGACCATATTTTCCCCTGAAGTATTATACTCAGTTTTGCTGGGTAGGTGATTCTTGGTTTTAGTCCTAGTTCCTTTGCCTTCTGGAATATCCTATTCCATGCCCTTTGATCCCTTAATGTAGCAGCTGCGAGATCTTGTGTTATCCTGATTGTATTTCCACAATACTGGAATTGTTTCTTTCTAGCTGCTTGCAATATTTTCTCCCTGATCTGGGAACTCTGGAATTTGGCCACAATGTTCC
>CM053773.1:131921456-131941149 GCA_028658325.1 Potorous gilbertii | reverse complement strand
TAAGATCAGGGGACAACTCTGTGGCTTCACTGTAAGATCAACACACTCTTCTTGGAATACATTGAGGACTACCAGTGAATGTAGTTGATTATGATGTGATCAAATGAGATTATGTATCTAAAGCATACTTATGTTACCACAAAGTACTATAAAAATGTGTAACAGGAAATCAGAATCTTTCCCCCTTCCTCCTTCATCTAGGGAGAGACTGGGGACAATCAATGGAATTGTCACAAACCTGTCACACATACCCCTAGGGCTGCTAATCTAGTTCTTAAAAGGAATTAAGAGGCACTCAAAAATTCATGGTTCACATAAATTGACTGAGATAAAATCTGATTAGCAACCTCCTTTCACTACTCCCTTGGTTGGTATTCATGGGGTTGGGGGAAGAGACACAGATTGACTTTCTGTCCACATTGACTTTCTTAAGAGGAGGGGGTCCAAATACATGTAAGACTCAACCACTGCCCACTTGCCTGACATGTGTTCCTTTCCTCCCTCCTTCTTCTGTATACATTCACTGAATCAAATGCTCACACTTCTTCCAAATTCTTACTTCCAAAATTTCCAAAGCATCATCACAGAACTAACTTTGCACACTCTGAAAACTTGCTCCATCACCACAGCACTCTATTCTATTCGCACTTTGAACCTTCTGGAGTATAATTCATTCCCCCATCAAAGCATTCATTTTACTTCCCATAGACTCCAATTCTTTGCTCCTGCCCCTTCCTTTACCACACCTGGCCAGGTTTCAAAACCTCCACGAACCATGCCAGCACAGGGTTAATTCCAGATACCCTGAAATAGGCCTGGGAAATTGGAGGCAGCTGCACATCCCTGCAGCCTCAGGCAGGCAGCTGCTATTTCTCTCCTAACTCCTAGAGATCATAGGATGATAGCATTTCATTTGGATGGGACTTCCGACCCAACAAGTCCCTGCTATGACATTCCCAACAGATCAACAAATGGTCATCCAGCTTCTCTCCTCTCAGAGACAGCCATTTCACTTTGGAATAACTGGTTTTTAGATTTGTCCTGATATCAAGATTAAAATTGTCTCTTTGACACTTCTAGAAAATTAGAAGAACATGGAACATATTACCTATCAGATTCACAAATAGAAGAATAATATGTGAAGAGACAAAAGAGAGAGGGCATTGTTGAGGTATAAAATTTTGATTATATTTTTGATAATTTTGATTATATTAAAAAGTTCTTGTATAAATAAAATCAATATAGCCAAGATTACAAGGAAAGCAGAAAATGGGGGGTGGGGGATTTTCATAGACAATCTCTCAAATAAAGGTCTCGTTTCTCAAATATGTAAAGAACTTAGTCAAACTTACAAGAGTATGAGTCATATCCCCATTGATAAATGATCAAAGGATAGAAACAGGTAGTTCTTTCATGAAGTAATCAGAATTATATATAATCATATGAAAAAATGCTCTAAATCAACATTGAATAGAGAAATGCAAATTAAAACAATTTTGAGATATCATCTTACACCTATCAGATTGGCTAAAATGATTGGTGCCCTTCAAATGGGGAATGGCTAAACAAGTTGTGGTATATGATTGTGATGGAATAGTATTGTGGTATAAGAAATGATAAGCTGGTTGATTTAGAAAAACATGGAAAAACTTGGACTTACGAAGGAAGATGCTATCCACCTCCAGAGAAAGAACTGACAGATAGAAACAGGCATGGTCTTACATATATGTATATGTGTATGTATATGTATATAAATATATGTAGGATATGTTTATAGATATGTATGTATATATTTGCATTTAATCAAACCCTTCTATAGGGTAAAGTGAGGAGGGAAAGAGAAAAAAATAAAAAGTGTACAACAGAGAATGAAAGAAAACTTAGAAGGAAGCACAGAAAAGCTGGGTTGCTTTGAAAACGATGTGTGGTATTTATTACATAAGTTTTAAAAAAACAAACAGTTTGAAATGGAAATTTATTGTTTCATATTGAATCCTCTCATGTTCTGCTGTGTATATGGAATTTTCCCCCCTTGTATTGTATTAAGTTTAAAATGAATTTTAAAAAAATTAAAAAAAAAGAAACATCTACCTATTACTCCCAGTTCTGAGACCAGGACAAAAATCTATCTAACCCACATGACTACATATCACACATCTGATGACAGCTCTCATCCCTAGTCCTTTATACAATCCTCCTATGCCCTGAACTTGAGGTTCTTTACCATCTTGCTTGCTCCCCATCTTGGTCAAAGAATAAGATTATCTCCAGATTATCACTGGGTCAGTCAACAAACATTTATTAAGTACCTATTTAAATGTGTGGCATTGTGTTAAGTGCTGGGGATACAAAGACAGACAAAAACAAAAACCCTAGTCCCAGTAGTCAAGGAGCTCATGTTTTAAAGACAGAGACAACATGAAAACAACTCTGTATAAACAAGATCTATACAGGATAAATTAGAGATAACCAAAAGAGGGAAAACAAAGCATGGTGCCCCAAATTCAACACAATAGATCACATGTGGTATAAGAAAGACAGAAAGCAGTGGGATGATCATCTCTTTATACCTGGAAGAAGCCCAAGATGGCAGCTACATCCTACTCTAGCCTCTCCAGACTATCTCTATGCTTCTTCTACCATGACTTTTTACCAAATATCTTTCCTTCCCTCCTCTGTTTTCTCCCATTAAAATGTAGACCCTTGAGTGCAGAGACGATCTTTCTACTTGTATTTGTAGACCCATTACTTAACATGGTGCCAGACACAAAGCAAGTGCTTATTAAAATGCTTGTTGACAGATGGATAGTTCACTAAAACTCCCAAATCACTTTTCAGGCCAAATGCTTTCTAACTATATACCTCCTCCATCTGTACTTATGAAGTTGATTTTTAAAAACCAAGTGTGAGACTTTACTATTTTTCTCTATTAAATTTCATTTTATTGGATTTAGCCTTATGCTTTAGCCTGTCAAGATCTTTTTGGACCCTGACTTTGTCATCCAGTGCATTAATTATCCCTATGAGAAATATCATCTGCACATTTGATGAGTATGCCTATTAATGCTCGGAACCAGGCATATCCCCACCGCACTCCCAGGGACATCTTTTGCCTAGCTGACATATTGAATCATTCAAAACTACTCTTTGAAGTCATTCATTCACTCATTCACTGGACTACACCTACTGGGATGATTACCTCCATTCCCTCCAACGCCCAATAAAAATTTGGATTCTGTCCCTGGGGCCCTTGCTCTGATAGGTCAATCTCTGCCTTATCTTGCCAGTTCCTAAGCCTCCATGGCAATTCCAGATTGCTCCATGAGGATATATGTGTCTCTCCCCTTTCCAGCTTTCTTTTACGTGTTGCTTTCCTCCATTAGAATATAAGTTCCTTGAGGGTAAAGACTACCCTGTTTGCTTGTATTTGTATCCCTAGCACTTAGAACAGAGCCTAGCATAAGGAGTAATTAATAAATGTTCTGACTACCTATCTAGCCAATTCCAAATCCATCTAATTGTACTATCATCTAGCCCACATTTCCCTATTTACTCCAAGAACAGTATGAGACACTTTGTCAAATATTTCAACAAAACTCTAGGTAGACTGTATCAATAATAGTCCCTTGATCTGCTGATCTAGTAATTCTGTCAAATAAGGAAGTGAAGTTAGTCTAACATAATCTATTTTTTTATTTCTTTCTTTTTATTGATGACTTTGTTTTTGTATCACATTCATTTCTGCCCCCAATCCATCAAGTATTTCCCTAAAGCAAAAACTTTATTACAGGACAATAATATTATGTTACATTTCTATGCCATAATTCATATACCATTTTAATTTTTAGCTCTCTGCTATTACAAAAAACTACTATAACTATTTTTGTTTGCATATATTTTTAAAGCAAAGCTTTAAAAGAAACAGACAAGCTCCAACACATTAATGACATCTGACAATATTTGCATCTTCACACTTACAGTTCCCCACTTCTACAGTGAAGAAAGAACAGTTCATTTTTCTTATCTTTTCTCTGGAGTTAAGTGTTGTTAATTTAATTCCATAGTCTTTATTTTCACTTTATTAATTTTCCATTTATATTGTTTTAATGTGTATACTGCTTTCTTGGATGTATTTGCTTCAGTTAACCTCAGTTCATATAAGTCTTCCCATGTTTCTTGGAATTCTTCATCCAGAGAAACTTGTTCTTGATACCATTTTTTTGTGATCACTGATTCCTTTTCTTGAAGCTCAATAATAATTTCTTTAATTATATTTTTATAATTTTCTTAGAATTTCAAGTCAAATGACCAGCCTGTGATTTATAGATACCATACCCTTCACTGAAAGTGGAAAGAATTGGAAAGGATGCAGAAAATGACATATTAAAGTACCAGTGATGGAACTATGAATTGGCCCAGATATTTTGGAAAAGAACCTGGAACTGTGCCCCAAAATTTACTAAACTATGTATACCAGTGTTTCCAATACTAGGATTATACCGCAGAGAGATCAAAGAAAGAAGAAAAGATCCATATGTTCAAAAATATTTATAGCAGCTCTTTTTGTGGTAATGAGAAACTAGAAACTAGAATGGTACCCCTCAACTGGGGAATGGTTGAATGAATTATGGTATATGAATGTAATAGAAAACTATTGTCTTGTAAGAAAAGTTAAAAGAAACAGTTTTAGAGGAACCTGAGAAGACTTGTATGAATTGTTGTACAGTGAAGTGAGGCAGAGCCAGAAGACCAAGTTATAATGACATTGTAAAGTCAACTTTGAAAGACTTTTTGAAAGAAAGTGCTAATCAATACAGTGACCAACAATGAGAGGACCTGCTTGCCTCCTGACAGAGAGGTGATGGACTCAAGGTACAAAATAAGATATTTGGGGGCATACATATTGCAGAAACTTGTTTTGCTTAACCATGTATATTTGTTTTGTCTTCTTTTTTCCATTGGTTGATCAGGGGAGGGATAAGAAGTGAGAGAGAAGATAAATTTTTGCTAATTAAAAAAAATACAATTTTAAAAAGGAAAATCAGGAAAACATTTGAATTCCTCTATTTTGAAATACTACTATTTGAAATACATGCTTTTTCAAATATCATTCACAAAAACTCAACAATCATATCTAATATCTCTTTCAGTATCCAAGTATGTAGTTCTTCTGGACTAGGTGACTTAAATTCATCAAGGGCAACTAGGTTTCCCCTTGCCATCTCCTTGGGTATCAGCTTCCTATTAGTCATTTTTGTTGTGTCATCCCCAATACAAATATCATTTTCCTTTTAAAAGAATATAGAAAGAAATTAAAAATTCTTTAGCTCTGCCTTCACTCTTGTCCATTACCATCATTTCACCCAGTACAAGTAAAGGTCCTATTCCTTTCTTCAATCTTCCTTGCTCTCCAAATGTAGCATTTAAAAACTTATGTTGTCTTTTAGCTATCCTCACCAGTCTTAGTTCATTCTGAGCTTGAGCATTTTAGACACTATTTTATATTCGCATGTACTTTTTGTTACCTGGCTTTACTTTCATATTCTTTATATTGCTTTTAAAGTCTAACTTGGTTGGTGAACTACCTGTGAATTCATATCTACCTCTTCAAACAAGTCTCATTTTCCCCCTCCTCATTGCAAGTGCTTCTTTTTGTGCTAGAAGTTCAATACAAGCATCTTCCCTTCCTCCCGGATTGACTCCCCCTGAAGCACTTTCATCCGTGGAACCCTACCTACATTTCCTCTGGACCCTTTGAAATCTGCCAGCACTCAATCTAGGGAACATGTCAAACTCTGCTCAAATCTCCTTTCTTTCTCTATCACAAGCCCTGGAGTGGTCACACCCTGCCAACGGCTCCCACTATTTCTTCCCCAGTTACCAGGCTCTATTTGTTGTAGAGAATCAGAATAAAGTTGAATAGAATAAAGTTTTCCCTTGTTGAGTTCTACCTCTTGAAGGGTAAAATTATCTCAGAGTCATATCAAGGAAATATTTGCTATTTTGCTTTTGGCAGATGGATCGGATGTCTGGATACTTGGGTCTACTATCACTACCCTATCATGCCTTTGTCACAAGTTTGTGCTTTGTTTCCCAAATACCTCGTCTTGTTCTTCTTTATGTCTAGATGGTTTGTAACATAGGAAGACAGCTGAGTGGAAGATGGATTGAAATGGTAAGAGATTTCAAGGCTGAATGGGAACATGATGATGATAGGAAGGAGAAGCTGTGATGAAATTTAGAAGTGAATGAGATGTTCCTAGTATCAGGGTCAATGCTGTGACTTCTCCCTAACAATACAGAAATGACTAATTGGACCAATTTTGGAACATTAGAATCAAGGAAATGAAGACAGGTACCTCTGGTAGATAGGTACCTCTGTCTATATGGCTTCTTTGAGGAATTTGTTCTATCACTTCCAGTTGGAGCTATATGAACACAGTTACAAAACACTTTTCACACAAATTAAGACAAATCTAAATAATTAAAGAAATATTCATTGCTCAGAGGTAGGCCAAGCCAATAAAATAAAAATGATAATACTACCTAAATTAATTTATTTATTCAGTGTTTTTGTGTTTGTCCTTAATTCTCAAAGAGGACCATGACATCAGGGAAATGATGATATGACTTGCACTTGACTTTGACATAAGTGAAGGAGGGTTGTGAAAGGTCACTAGCCTCACATTCTTCTGCAAAGCCATCTGGGTCCAGTAGCCTGCTACTCATTAGGATGACTAGAGATGGCCCAGGATGCAATGTGGGACCTTGACCATTTTAGGCTAAGATCTTATCACATCCTCACTTTGAGCAAGATACACCCATTCAATAAATAGACCTCTTTAAGTAGTTACTCAAGGAGCATCATATTTATTTAATTATTTAATAGCACTAGAAAAAATAGAAAGAAAATTCACCTGGAAGAATAAAATGTCAAGAATATCAAGGAAATAAATGAAAAATAAAATGAAGGGAGGCAGCCTAGCATTACCAAATTTCAAACCATACTACAAAATGGTAATTATCAAAATAATCTGGTACTAGCTAAGAAACAGAGTGGTTGAACTGTGGAATATATTAGATATACAATATACAGAAGTAAATAATCACAGTAACCTGGCATTTGATAAATATGAAGATCAAAACTTTGGGTTCAAGAACTCACTATTCAACAAAAATTGCTGAGAACACTGAAAAGCAGTGTGGCAGAAACTAAGCATGGATAACATCTCTTACCTTATAATCTGATAAGGTCAAAATGGGTACATGATTTAGATATAATGGTGATAAACATAAATATAAACAAATTAGGATAGCACAGAAAAAATTACCTGTGAGTTCTACAAAAAAGGAAGAGTTTAGGACCAAACGAGAGCTAGAGGGGCATGGGGGGGTGGTATAGAGGGGCAGATAACTTTGGTTACATTAAATTTAAAAGGGTTTGCATCATTAAAACCAATGCAGTCAAAATTAAAAGGAAAACAAGAAACTGGGGAAGAGGAGGGGCAATTTTACAGGAAGTTTCTCTGGGAAATGTCTAATTTCTCAAATATATAAGGAATGAAGCCAAATTTATGAAAATAAGAGTCATTCTGTAAGCCATTCTCAAAGGCATTTGAAAACAGGAAGTTTTCAAAAGAAATCCAAACAATCAGTAGACATATAAAAATGCTTTAAATTGCTAATAATTACAGAAATGCAAATTAAAACAACTCTGAGCTACTACCTCACACCTATAAGATCAGCTAAGGGACAGAAAAATAAAATGGCAAATGCTGAAGGGGATCTGGAAAACAATTTGAAATTATGCCCAATGGGCATACCATATATACATACCCTTTGACTCAGCAATATCATACTAGGTCTGTATTCCAAAGAGATCAAAGAAAAATGTAAACAATGGATATGGGCAAAATATTTATATCAGCTCTTTTTGTGGTTGCAAATACAAAGGAAGCTGAGGGGATACCCATCAACAGGAGAATGACTGAACAAGTCTTAATGTATGATTGTGAGGGAATACTATTGTACTGTAAGAAATGACAAAGGAGATGGTTTCAGAAAAACCTGGGAAGATACATAAAATGATGCAAAGTGTAATGAACAAAATCAGGAGAACAATGTACGTAGTAATGGCAATATTGTAAAAATAATCAACTGTGAAAGACTTAACTACTCTGACCAATAGAACTATCCATGACTCCAAAAGACCATGATGAATAATGTTACCCACCTTCACAGAGAGAACTCATGAACTCTGAGTACAGACTGAAGCATATTTTTTCACTTTCTTTATTCTTTCTTGCTTTCTTGGCAATGTTGAAAATATGGAAATAAGTTTTACATGATTTCGCATGTGTTATAAGTATCATTGCTTGTCTTTTTGATGGGTTGGGGAAGGACATAGAGGGAATGAGAGAATTTGGAACTGAACATTTTAAAAATACATGTCAGACAAACAAATTTGAGTCTCTGTTATTGTAGGTACAAATCACGGCAGCAGACAAGAGGATCCTTCAAAAGAATGCTGAGGCCATTTATGCAGCATTCTTACTTCAACTTCAACTTATTTCAGGTAAGAAGGCAACACCCCAATTTCTAGTGCATTAAAATTTTTAACATGAGTATTTTACAGGAGAGAGTCAAATATAAAAAAAATGGTCTACCATAAAATCAGATATAGAGTATATACACACATATTCATTCAACAAGCATTTATTAGAAGTGCCTACTCTGAGCCAGTTAGTATGATAGGTACTGATGTTCTAAATACAAACAGGGGACAGTCCTCATGGAGCTAACAATCTACATACATGAACACACTCACATTCATGTATGAGGGTGGATGATTGGGTAAAGGCTTAAAGCAAAATGTAGAATTAGAAAATTGGTGGTCAATTCAGTGAAAGAAAATTGAATGATTGTGCTCTGCTGTAGCATGAAAGTGGAAGTGACCTTCAAGATCATTTACTCTAAATCCCCCTTGCTTTATAGGTGAGAAAACTGAAGTCCAGATTTGCAGTTTATCTTAGCTAATTCAGATAACTAGTTTCAGTGCTGAGACAGAACCCAGGAGTTCTGGATCCTTGCATAGTATACATCTTTCTGTACTGATCTTCCTTCACATAATGCTTTCCTTCCTGAACAATTATGTTAGACCAGGAGTTCTTAACTTTTCTTAAGTTACAGTCTCCTTTGGCAGTCTGGTGAAGCCTATGGAGCCTTCAGAATGATGTTTTTAAAAGCATAAAATAAAATATATATTATTATAAAGAAAATCAAAGGTTGGTGAAAATAACATTTTCTCATTCAAATTTATGGACCCCACATTAAGAAGTTCTATACTAGACAACATAGGATAGGAGTATGGTATACTGAAAAGAACACTAGACCTGAAGTGAGGAGAAATCTATGCCAAGCCTTTCATCCAATGCTTCCTAGTGAGGTGAGTACAGGCAGGTTTTTAACCACTATGAGCCTCAGGTTCCTCATCCATACATTTGGAGTAAAAATATTGGTAAGTGAGAAGCAGCATGGTATTGTGGATAGAGAGCTAGCTTCAGAATCAAGAAAATCTGGTTTTACATTCCACTTCTGACATCTTGACTATTTGACCCTGGTCAAGTCACTATCTCTGAATATCCCCAGAAACTCTCAGGACTAAGTTGTAGAGTAAGTATTCACCTGCCTTGGTGAAGAGAATTTCTTCACTGGAAGTTCTCTATCCAGTGGTGTAAAACTCAAATAGACACCGATCCCTGAAGCTGCAGGTTGACATAGAAAACCACAAAATAATATTATCTATGTTACAATGTATTTTTATCTTATCAAACACTTCAAAATCATGTTATAATCTGATTTGGGCTACAGTGGGGGATTTTGTAGGGAGTTTTGTGGGCCATGTAGTCAGAAGGTCAGTGAGTTTGAGAGCTCTGTCTTATATAAATGAAGTCACAGGTCTAGTAAAAAAAAAAAACAAAGCAAAACAAACAAAAAACCCAGATATTTTCCTCCTATGGTTATTGTGAGAGGTGATAATAAATGAGACGATAAGATAGATGATAGATAACATACAAAGATGTTTACAGGATGAAAGATATAATCACCTTGACAGCACTTATGTCTTGGTCACAGCTGTTCCCCACCTACGGTTCTGTCACTTGGAGTACTATCTGTTGCCTGAAGCCTGGAGCCCACGTTCCCTGGTGGCCTCAGACTGGCAGTGCTCAGAGCTGGCACTGTTTTCACTCCAGTTACAGTTCATGATTAGTGTGAGAAGCAATCCCAACCAGGGAGAAGCAGGACCAGAGTGCAATGAAAATGAAGGGATGAGCAATAGGCTGTTCAAAGTCCATTGTCTTGGCAGGTCATAGGATCATAGATTTATGGTTGGAAGGAACTTTAGAAAGATGGCATTTCATTAAATATATAGGTGGGATGGAAACAAATCTTTAAGCTCTTTTTGTGATGGCAAAGAATTGGAAATTGAGGGAATGTCCATCAATTGGGGAATGGCTGAAGAATTTGTGACATATGAATGTAATGGAACAAGAAATGATGAGCAAGCAAACCTCAAAAAAACCTAGAAAGACTTATAGGAAGTGGTGCTGAGTGAATTGAGCAGAACCAGGAGAACATTGCACACAGTAACAATGATATTGTATGGTGATCAACTTTAATAGACTTGGCTCTTCTCAGCAATACCTGAGACAATTCCAAAAGAGTGGTGATGGAAAATGCTATCCACATCCAGAGTCTGAATGCAGATTGAAGCATACCATTTTCATTTTTGTTTTTCTTTCTCATAGTTTTCCCCTTTTGTTCTGACTCTTCCTTCACAGCATGACTAATGTGAAAATATGTTTTAACATGTATAACCAAAGAAGATATGCCTTCAAAACAAGTCAAATAAAAAAAGAAACAAAGCTTTAGCCTGCCTATGAAAGGTATTAGATAGTCCCAGGGATAACTAAGTAATGGGTCCACAATTCTCTTCCCCCTAACCCCAGTTAGATAGATGTTCCTTAATGGCAGCACATGTTTCTTTTATTGCCTTTGTAGCCCCAGTACCTAAGACATAGAAAGCATTTAATAAATGCTTATTGACTGTATGGCACCAGAACTCATACATCCAAAAAAGTGTTATTCTTCAAGGTGGTCACTTAATGTTACTCTATGCTTAAAAATACTGATAAATACAGACTGTGGATAGTCTGCACAAACAAGCATCATGGCTGTTTGCAATTGTAGGGCTTTGTTTGACCTAAGTTTTGCCTTTGTAACCTAGCACAGTACAGAGCATACAATATTCAAAAGTACTTTTGGAATTATTGATTAAATCTTGCCTCTTTAACTCAATCTAATAAAATGCAATTCACCAGTTTTCCTGACCACCCACACAGCAAGTTAGGTGCGCTGACAATCAGCTACCATTCATGGGATCTCTCCTTGTATGGAGACTTACTTCATTCCCCAAAATAGCATCATAAGCATAGCAACAGGATTAAAGCTAAAAGAAACCTTAGTGGTCATCTAATCCAACCCCCTTTATGCTTCAGATAATAATAGATTTATTCCCAAAATTATCTAAGCACTATAAATGATTCTTGGGGCAGCTAGGTGGTGCAGTAGACAAAGACCCAGGCTTCGAGTCAGGTAGACCTGTGTTCAAATATGGTCTCAGACACTTACTAGTTGTGTGACTCTGCGTAAATCATTTAACTCTGTTTGCCTTAGTTTCTTCATATGCTAGAGAATAAGCTAGAGAAGGAAATGACAAACCACTTCAGTATCTTTATCAAGAAAATCCCAAATGGGTTCTCAAAGAGTTGAATACAACTGAAACAACTGAGCAATATAAATGATTCTTAAGGTCTCTTCCAACTCTAAACTGACATGCGTCTGTCCAGAGGGAACTGGTGGTGCAGGATATACAGCTTCAGCCTAGAGAAAGGAAGATCTGAGTTCAATTCCAGTCTTGGATACTAATTAGTTATATGACCTGGGCAAGTAACTTGACCTCAGTTACCTGAACTACAAAACAGGGGTAGTAGTAACCCTTACTTCACAAGGTTGTTATGAGCATGAAATGAAATAATATCTTTTAAGTGCTTGGCACATAGTAGGTGCTACAGAAATGTTTGTTTTGTCCCTTCTCAGCTTCCATGAATTTTTAAGCTTTAAATCAATTCGTTTTCATTTCATTATTGGATCTTACTATTCCAAGGAGTCCTGTGTAGAATATTTTTAATAATCAAGCTCTAATGGATGTTTTCTAAGTTTGACTTTTTTCAAATCCTGTTTGCTTAAAGTGGAGGTCATATGCCCCTAACTAGGAACTAGGGACCCATGATCTCATTGTGAAAGAAACCAGTTCAGTAGACTAAAGAGGACAGGATATATTATCTTCCACCTTTTCTTCTTGCTGACTAACTGTATGGCAAGGGTGGCAACTTGCAGACAACCTCAACAGAGACAGAAAGGTGAGTACACAGATTGAATTGGTTCTTTACTCCCAGAGGATGGTCATTTCAGGTTGGTGAGCTTGGAAAGCTGCCTGAAAGAGTTGATTTTCCCCAGGGAGACCTGAATTATAACTTATAGAGTGTTCAAGTTAGAAGGGGCCTTAGATTTGGCTTAGTTAACTCCTTCTTTAATGGGTGAGGAAACAGAGGCCCTGATAGGTTAAATGATTTGCCCAAAGTAATAAAGCAAATAAGTGCAGAATAAGTAATTATGTGTTTCACTAAGGATACCAATCTTCAGCTCTATCCTATTGGCAGCTAGGTAGTATAATGGAAGGGCAGCATAGATAGAGTTCTGGGCCTGGAGTCAGGAAATCTCATCTTCCTGAGTTCAAATCCAGACTCAGACACTTACTAGCTATGTGACCTTGGGCAAGACACTCACCCCTATTTGCCTCAGTTTCCTCATCTGCAAAATGAACTGGAAGAGGAAATGGCAAACCACTCCAGTATCTTTGCCAAGAAAACCCCAAATGGGCTCACAAAGAGTTGGGAGCAACTGAAAAACAATTGAACAACAGAGTATAATGGATAGACTCCCAGAATTGAAGTTAGAAAGACCTGAGTTTGAATCCTGTCTCAGATGTTCACTAGGTGTGTGACTCTATAAGTATTTAACATCCTTCAGCTTCAATTCCTTCATCTTCATCTAGCCCCACAATGTTATTGTGAGGTCAAAAAAAATGTGCAATGCGTGTCACGTATCTTAAGCACAATATAAATGTTGACTATTTTTGTTCTCCACAAAACATTTATTAAATGCCTACTGTAAACAAAGCATGGTGCTAGGGACTAAGGAAGACCCAAAGATTAGATGCCACACAGTCATCTTCCCAGAGCTTACATTCTAATGAAGTCATGACATGTAAGCAGATAAATGAAACACAAAGAAATTTAAATCTTGGAAAAGTTTCTTTGAGAAGGCAGCATTTAAATTGGGTTTTAAAGAATGTAAAAATATGCGATGGAGAAGCGGGATGTGCAGACAGCTTGAGTACACAGGAAACCAAGTGACAACACCCATGCTCATGAGTTTGAATAGGTGTGTCCCTCTGTCATTTATTGGGGAAGCAGAAGAACTGCATGGGGCATGGATTTGAGGTCTCATTTGGAGGCATAGGAAGCATCCAGCATCCAGGAATGGACATTGAAAACATTGAGAATCTGATTCACTTCCTGGTCATTCCCTTGCTATTATTTTTCATTAAATTTCTCTTTACTTTGAATTCATGTGTCTTCTTATCTGGCCTGAAAAACAGAAGTCAATGGGTAAAGATCTGTAGCTTTGGAATTAGATAGACATGGAGAGAACACTGAATTTGGGAAGGAGTAATGGCCATAGAGCTGTGAAAACCGGTCACTTGTATTTGCCAGGGTTCCTGATCTGTAAAATAAGGATTTGTATATTTAACTGTATATTTGCTGTATATTTAACTACCTAGCTATCTATAAGTTATGTTAATGTATATAATATATGTTATATGTATGACTGTGTGTGTGTGTGTGTGTATCTTTACAGTATTTCAGGCTCTTCAAAAGAAAGGTACCCATGAAAATTAAATTATCATTATTCTTTTAAATTGTGGCTTTAAAAAATATACAAATCCAATTAACCTTTTAGAGGGGCAAGTGTTTCCAGTACGGAAAAGTTCCCTGAGAATCTTGCCCCAGGGTGTGATATATGCCATCTGTTTCATAGTGCAACATGTATTAGCCAAAATTCAGTATATCCTGCAGTCCTGGTTGAATCTTCTCACAGAGATTTTCAACTCATTCTGGTAAATATGTCAATACTGGTCATGAAAGGAATGGACAAGAAAACAAGGGGCAGGAGGGCGTAACTATCCCAAGTTTTAATTCTCTAACTTGGCAGATGGGTTAGTGGGATCAAAGCAGTGTGAAACCAATACCCTTGGTATCCCAGACACTTGAACAAGAGAGTAGGAGTCAGGAGAAGGAAGAGGAGGAAGAGGACATTGAAGAAGGCTTTTTACAAATTATACCACTGAAGAAAAATTGCTAAGAAGGCCCTTTCTCCATCCCACCTTCCTGGGAAATCATCAGTCCTCTCCAAATAAAATATGCCATTGGCACTCTTTTTGAGCAAATGAAATGACAGAGATGATTCTCCCAATGGACTTCCTCTTCCATTAGGTGGTAAGAGGAGGTGTAAAAGGGAGAAGGGAGAAATTAGAGGTTGCTGTCATAATCCCTATTTCAACATACAGACGTATTGTCCCATTTATTCGTTTACTGAAGCCAATCTAGAAAGAAAGATATGTTTGCACACCTGTTCAGAGAATAAGCATGCAAGTTCATTGGTTATCAGCACCCTTGACCTGTAGATTCTTTTCATGGGAAGTTACCACATCTCAAAGAAGTGATGTCTAGGTGGGGGAAGAAAAAGAAATGGGGGAGTGGGGACGAAATAAGAGAGAAGATAGAAGAGGAAGCTCTTTGTCAAAAATGTGAGTAGGAGAGTAATACCTGGGCCATCTCCATTCAAGTTTCCTTGGAAGCTCTCCCAGGACTAGTTCTCCCATCAGGTCAACTGGTAACATGCATAACTGTGTAACCTCAGTTACTTCGGACAGATGTTTTGATGACTGTACTTCTCAGGACTTATGCAACTTTGTTCTCCATGAGATTAAGGTATTGAGGAATGGACATGCCAACTAAATAGAAAAACTTAATTACTAGTATGCATACTACTGTCACATACCCATAAATCATCAAAATTAAAGCTCAGGACAATTTCTAAAGCATGTCTAATAAATAATAAAAAAAAAATAAATTGATCCAATTCAACGAGTCCACAACTCAATGGAACACATATGAAAAACATCAAAGTGTACTGAGCGTTTGGTCTTCTTGAGTCTATGACTTCCCATTCATTGATCTGTGAAAAGTTAAAGATCTGTAGTAGACAAAAAGAGATCAAGCAGGGGGCTAGGGATGATTTATTATAGAGAAATGTCATAAGGTGAGCCTTTGGAAAGGCACTAGAGTTACTTCAGGAAGAGCTTATGGAACTTCTACCGTACTGGAACCATCATTGGATCACATCTTTGTGAATTGCTGCATAGATGATGAAGTAGATAGCATTCCAGGCCTACAGTCAGGAAGATCTGAATTGTAATCCTGGGCAAGTGACATCACCTCTGTCTGCCTCCAATGAGTTAACAATAATAGTAAGTACCTTTAAGTATTGTTGTGAGAATAAAACGAAATAATATTTGTAAAGTGCTTAGCAAACCCTAAAGCACTATGTAAATTCTAAATATTATACTCAGAGAAAACGAGCATCCTTCCTTACAGCTCTGGAGGGAAGGAAGCTTCAAATGATATGAGTAGTGTCACTTTCCGAATAGACCAGAAGTTGGCTTTCCCTTGAATAACCATGTGTTATCACACAAAGGTCAAAGAATGAGTGCTGAGGACTAGAAAAAAGCCTTTATTGGATATAGTCATTAAGAATAAGCTGAAGAAGCTTATTTGTTAAAAGGCAGGCTTTTTCTTTCTTTTTAAACAGAGAATGGGAATAGGGAGAGGCTAGTGATGATAATGGCCAAAAAAGAAGAAAAAGAGAAAAGATTATCCATGAAACATTTTAAATGTACGGAAGAGATCAGAAAGAACCTCAGAGGAAAAATAGACAAGCAGGGTAGCTTTGGAACCAACTTGTTAAATTTATTATATACTTAAAAGGAGGAGGGGAAAGCTATTTTGTATATGATACTCTTTAAATGTTTTTGTATTTCACAACATTCATCTTTGTTGATGCTTGTCAAATTCAAAATACCCAATAAATTAAATAAATAAATGAAAAGAAATTGGGGAAAATTCCATCTCCCCTCTCGTTCAATAGATGACTTCACCTCATTGAAAAGACTGAAGTCATCCATTGAGTTCTCTCTTCAAGCTTCTTTCACACATCACAACCTCCTTTAGTCTCCACTTATCCTCCCCTCCTTCATGTTGGTCTCAGAGGATTAGCTGTCATTTTTGTCCTTGCCAAGGTCAAGTGATCTTCCACTTGTGCTCTTGATCCCATCTGCACAGATCTCTTCCAGGACTCTGCTTTATTTACACACACACACACACACACACACACACACACACACACACACATACACACACACCATCTCCCTCTCTACTGGCTTATGCACCTCTGCCTAAAAACATGCTCATGTCTCCCCTAGCCTAAAAACAAAAGATTCCTTTGACTTGCTTCCAACCGCTATCATTGTTAAATGCAGAGAAAGAATTCCCTACACTTATTGTCTCTGTTTACTCCTCAGACCCCTGATATTTGATTTCCATCGTCACCACTTTATGGAAATTTCTCTCCCCAAGGAACGACCTCTTAATGCTAAATCCAATGGCCTTTTCTAGTCCTTAGCACTCATTCTTTGACCTTTGTGCAGTCCTTGTCGTTGTTGACCACTTGTTCTCCTTCTAGGTACTATCTTCTTCCTTGGCTTCCATGAAACCATTCTCTTCTGACTTTCCACTTACCTCTATGACCATGTATTTCACTGCCTCATCCTTCTACTCCTATTCCATTAATTTTGGTATCTCTTAAGTCTCTGTCCCTTAACTTCTTTTCTTCTCTCTATTCTCTCTCCACATACATATACTTATTTATATATACAAATGTGAGTGTATATAGTACATACATGTACATATAATTGACATATGTATATATTTCAAAGTGATTTCATCAGCGTAGGGAACTCATTGTAGTGAATTCCCTCAACCGATGAAGAGGGACACCGTATTGATAATTTTTAGTCTTAGAATATTGCTTATTGCACTAAAAAATTAAGTGATTTGCGCAGGGATGTATTATCTATAGCTATACCTCTTCCTATAGCCATACCTATATTTCTGTATCTACATTAGAGTCTCCTCACTCCCCCCCATGTTTTAATATCATATTTCCAATTGCCAGATGGACAGCTCTGCTTGGATTTCCCAAGAGTTCTTTCAGCATCATGGTCAGGGACGTTCATCAGAAAGCATCTAGTTGAGTCAACACTATATCCAGAAGTAATTTCAAAATGGAGCTGCATTATTCTACCCCCCAGTACTATCATCCCAACCCCATTTCCTTCTCGTGAACCTATGGGGATAGCATGTAGTGGTGCATTGAGAGAAGTGATTCTGTTTTGTCTTAATGAATTTAAGAATGGAAAGAAAGGTCAAGAAGAATGCATTGGGGAAGGGAAAGGAAGTTTAGAGAAATCACCTCACATAATCAAGGTGTGAGAATAGACATCTATACAAAGAAGAGGGGTTGAGGGGGAGTAGTTGACCCTTGAACTCTTATCTGAACTGATTAAAAGAAGAAAAAAATAGATACATATACACAGTTGGGTACAGAAATGTATTTCACTCAACTGTAAAGTAGGAGGGAAGGGAGGGAAGTTAGGAGAAATTTGAGGGAGAGTAGACTAAGATGAGGGTTAGTCCCAAGCAAAATGAACCTAAGAATGCAAAAAAAAATTATTTATATATCTTTGAGGTGGTAAAAAAAAATGGAGTCTGAGAAGAGGGGGAATTCCCCATAAATTGAGGAGTGAATGAGCCAGTTATGTATATAAATATGATGGAATGCTATTGTGCTGAACTTATCAGTACAATGACCAACCATGATTCCAAAGGAGTTAAGATGAATATGTCACCCATTTTATGATCGAGAAATGAAGGACTTAAAATGTAGAATGAGATAATTTGGAGAGGGGTGGTGGTGATGGGAGGGCAATTGTGGAAATTTTCTTTGATTGACTATACATGTTTGTAATAGTTTTTCTTTTTCTTGTGTTTCCGATTGTGATTGGGATAGGGATAAGAGGGTGAGAAGGCATATTTTGGCTGATGAAAACAAATAGTTTTTAAATAAAGAGGAGGGAAAGCAAAACCAAATTTGGAGCAATAACATATTGACTGCTATTGTGAATTCCTGTGACTCTGTATCCAAGAGAGCCTTGAGGGATAAAGCATCCCAGAGCTGAATTATTAGAATTACTGAAAGTCATCCCTGATTGAGGTCACTAGTATAGTGACCTTTAGGAAGAGGGCCAGGGGATTTCTGTGTGTGTGTGTGTGTGTGTGTGTGTGTGTGTGTGTGTGATTTTTTTCACTTCACATGGGTTTTTCTTACACTTGGTATTTTACTATTGTCTGGGATCATCCTTCTAGTAGTATTAGGACAGATAATTATGATTTTCTGAGATACCTCCAATTCATCACATATAAAACTTACCTCAAGATTCCCTCTCCCCCAGAATACACCGCACCTTTCAAGTTCAATATTTCTATTGATGTTACCAATGTCCTTCCAGTCACCTAGAGATATCTTTGATTTAGAGTTATAGTAATAATTCTAACTGATCTTCCTGAATCTAATCTCTTCCTTCTCCATCCATTCATCCATCCATCCATCACAGAGATACCAAAATCATACCCTTAAAACAATTCATGTCATTACCTTGCTCAAAAAACTTCAATGGTTCCATATTGTTAACAAAATAAAATGCTAAAGGTCCTTACACTTCTTAAGGTTCTTAATGATCAGGCTCCAGTTAACCTTGCCAATTTTATTTCTTTCTATTCTTCTCTTAGTTCAGGCCCTCATATTCTCTTACCTAGATTATTGCAGCAACTTCCTGATTGATCTCCCTACTTCAAATCTCTCCTCACTTTGGTTCATCCTATACACAGCAACCAGTAATTTTCCTTAAACACAAATCTGATTTATATGACTCCTCTATTCAATCAACTCTCTTGCCTTCCTATTGCCTCTAGGATAAACTATGAACTCTTTTGTTTAGCTTTTAAAGCCATACACAATCTGTCCCCAACCTATCTTTTCAGCCTCACTGGATGTTGCCACCTACTCCCAACCACATTCTGAGATCTAACCAATTGGCCTTCTCCCCATCTCTCACAAACTACATTCCATTTCTTGTGTCCATATGCCTTTGTCTTGACCATCTCCAATGCCTGGAGTGCACTCTCTCCTCGATATCAACTCATAAAGTCTCTCTCTTCCTTTAAGATGCAGCTCAGGCAACAAATTTTGCATAAATCCTTTCCTGATTTTCCCACAGATTCCCCAAATCTTAGGACCTTCATTCCCAAATTACTTTCTACTATACTACTTT
>CM053773.1:131903691-131920956 GCA_028658325.1 Potorous gilbertii | reverse complement strand
GCTCCAAATCAGGACTTCCTAAAGCGTTCCCTTCCTGTCCATTTATTATAAAAAAAAAACAGATTTTTTTTTTAGCCAAGTAAATGCAGGAGTTAACAACAATAATTTTCCTTTTGTCTAAACTTGTGATTTCATCAGAAAAGAGAATGCCTGGAAAGAAAATCTTTATACCAATCCAGATTGTAAACTCCTTTGGAGTTCAGAGTATTAGAAACTGGTCTACAGGATCTGAGAGTTTAAGTGACTTGTCCAGGATAAGACAATTGCTGTATGTCTGAAATGGGATTCCAATCCAAATCTTGGTTCTGATGTTTCCCTGCCATAGTAATTACTGTTTTTTATCCAGTGCTTTAAAAGACAAGAATGCAACAGGGAGATAAGCCAGTCTTAGAATGATTAAGACCTAGGGTTCAAGCTCTGACTCTGATACAAGCTATCTATGAACAAATGGGAAAGTTGTTTACATTGTCCCTTAAGAAGCCACTATGAGATGCAGTGGATAGAGCTCTGGCCCTGGAGTCACAGAGGTGAGTTCAATCGTGCCTCAGACACTTACTACTATGTAACTCTGGGCACTTGGAATATTCAAGCACCATTTGCCTTAATTTCCTCATATGTAAAATGGGGGCAATAATGGCAGCTGCACTCCAGGATCATTGTGAAGACAAAATGAAATAATATTTATAAAGTTCTTTGCAAACCTTAAAGTGCTATATAAAAGCAATTATTGGTAGTTAGGTGGCACAGTGGATAGAGAACCAAACTTGGAGTCAGGAAGATCTGAGTTAAAATCTGGTCTCAGACACTTACTAGCTGGGTGACCTTGGGCAAGTCACAACTCTGTTTACATCTGTTACCTCATCTGTAAATTGAACTGGAGAAGGAAATGGCAAACTCCCCCAATATCTTTGCCAAAAAGTCACTTAATGGGGTCACAAAGAGTCTGACATGACTACAGATAACTGAGTAACAATAACTAAACCTCTTAATACTTATGGGCAGCTCTCTGACACTATACTATAAAAGAGATGATTTTGCCACAACCTGAATTCCCTAAACTGATTAAATTAAATTACGAGCCTTGATCAGCTATGGCCTTCCAGTTTACAAAACGCTTTACATATATTATCTCACTTATTCTTTAAAATAACACTGTGAGTTGGGCATTATTTCCCCTATTTTACAAATATAAGAAGCAAGACACAAAAAGGTTGAATGGTTTGCCCTATGTTATAACCTTCAGCCATCTAATACAAAATCAGGGGTTCTTATTTCAAAACCAATTTCCATTTCTGTAGCCTATAACTGAAGCAAGCACTATTCCTAAACGTGGTATTTATGAAGCCATACCTATGACTAATAACCTTCTACGAAGTCATGGTTATTTTCAAGGTATTTGAGCTTAATACGATAATTAATAAGCATGCCAACCTGTAGCAGGAGAACTTGATGGAAAATGATGTGTACAGGCTGGAAATTGGAATAAAATGGGTTCTATTTCCTTATTTAAATCTCTGTAGATATCTATAACTTGATATAGTGCCTTGCACATAGTAGGCTTATGGAATTAGATCAAAAAGTGAATTGTATAATGCAAAAAAATTAGGAGAAAATTATGCTTAAATTCTAAGATTAACACTTGAAAGGAAAGGAAACCCTAAATGTAAGAAATACCTCTCAATTCCTTTGTAAACCACTTCCCTTTAACTCTCATCATCTCTGTCTTAATCTGATATTTTTCTGAAAGGGCAAGACCATCTATTTGATCTTAAGTCATTCTACTACTCTAGGTCTCACTTTCTTCACCTATATAATTACAGGATTGAACTAGATATTCTCTAAGGTCCTTTCCCATTCTATATCCCATGATCCATGTGCCAAAGTAGGTGGTTTCTAGAAAGAGCCAGGAGATCAAATTCAAAAGAGAGAGGATCTAGGACAGAATGTAGGCCAGCTGGTCACTGGGGACAAGAAAGTAAAATTCAGTGCAATGCTTGCTAATATGCTCATTTTAATTCTTTGCTAGTGGATGGTTTGGTATAAACTGAACTGCTGTTCAGTATTTTTGGTGGGGATGGATGGCTAGGCCATCTGGAGCACTGTTATAGCATTCATTCATTCATTCATTCATTCATTCATCTAGCCGATCATCAAACATATATCTAATCCCTGCCATGTGAAAGGCATGATCCTGGTTCCTATGAAGATCACAGAAATGAATAAAACACAGCTTAATCTCATACATTACACTCTAGTAATAGAGGTGTCTGCAGCTATCGAAGTAGGACCTAACAACAATAATTTTCTTTTTGTCTGAACCTGTGATATCATCAGAATAACTGAGACAAGGGCTCATCTAGCAGCAACACCACTTCTAGACATGAACTTTATGGTAGCAAAGTAATATAGAAACTCTGTTAAATCTGAGCCTTATTTTTCCCTGAGATTTAGGTAGAATAAAGGAGTACGCCTCTAAGGTATTGGAAGAAACTGTTCTGGTTATATCTTTGAAGCTTAGGCCTGGCTGGATTGGCTCAGAGTGAATGTAAATAGCAATTGTTTCTGTTTTGACCAGAAACCCTGAGGGTCTTCCCCCTCCTAGATTAATTTCTTTCTTCTTTTGACTAGGTAATAGAGGCCATTCTCTGCCTCTTTTCTGACCTAGCCTAATCACTGAATGGGTATTGCCTCAGGCAAACTGAGACCTGTTAAAGATGTATCTTGCCACTGTACCCAGGTGGCTCTGGAGGAGAAGTGAGGCTAGTAACTTCGCACAGCCCTCCCTCCCTTAAATTCAATTCTATTGCATGTCATGGCATCATCTCCCCAATGTCATGGTCCTCTTTGAGAATGTAGAACAAAAAAGAACAACAATCTTTGAAGTAAATAGCCCTTTGTAAAAGCTAATTGACTTTTAATGGAACTAAGACACTAATCACTGCCATTTAACCGAGGGAGGAACACAGAAAAAGGAGAACTTAAGCTAATAGCTTTTGAGAGACAAGACGCCCTAATGCTTCTGGCATTCGAGAATTCTGGGGGGACAACAGAGCCAGTCTTAGGGATAACCCAGATATTACTCACTGTATACCTACTGCGTACCAGGCACTGTGCTCAGTCCTGGGGATACAATGATCAAAACAAAATTAACTTTAAAATCCCTTCTAGTTCTAAATCTATGTTCCTATGAATAGAGAAAGGTGGGGGGGGGGGGGGCGGTAAGGGGTGCCGTTGTGTTCTTCATCCTTTGTTTTCAAAGAGGACCAAAGATATCAAGATGTCTGGACATGCATGAGAATTGGATTTAAGGGAGGTCGAGCTGTGAAAAATCAGCAGCCTCACTTTCCCCTCCAGATCTATGGAAGTCCAGAAGACTGGAGACAGCCCAGGATGCAGAGGACAGGAGCAGGGGAGACACTGGAGGCAGAGGAACCAACATGAGCAAAAGTAGATTTTTTTTTAAAGGAAAAGAAAAGCAACACAAGACAAGAGAAGGGGAAGGGGAAAAAAGAAAGGAAATAAAACCCTCTAAGGGCTTTTGAACATTATAAAGCCACTGACAGAAACTGTGTTCATCCAATGTAGTTTTCTTCATGGTCTCTCTAATAACTAAGTTCCCAATAACAGGGACACGTTTTTTTTTTTCTTTTTCTGATTTTTTTTAAGTAAATGCATGTTTTGATGTTCTTTTTTTAAACCTTGGATCTAGAGAGCTGAAAAGGAAATGACCACCTCCCACCTCTACGCCCCTTCCCAAAGGGCAGGGTCTATTGTCAGAACAATTCACTTGACAGACACTTGTATTGCCAGAACGTTCTCCCTGATGAATGGTAGCCTCACACTATAGAACCCTGACAAGCTGAGGAAAAGAGAAGGAAGGCATTCCGATTTAGACAATTTATGAATACCAGTCTCTAAGAGGAAGAAGGAAGAGCTCCTCAGAGAAATGCTGCCATCTCTGAAAGGATCGTTAAAGTCAAAATGTATTGTTCTTCATGCTAATCAGCAGGATTTAGGGGAAAAAACCTTTTTTTTTTTAATGGAAATTGGCAACCAGGAAAGAATTTAGGTCTCTAGTCTCCAGAAAACAAGGTTTTTATTTTGAATCATGGTGTTTGCCCTTCTGCATATCCTACACACTGCAAGACCTTTTTTTTTTTTTTCCTATAAAGCACAAAGTGAAGAAAAGACTTCCCTAATTAATGCCCTAAGTAAGTGAGTATAGAGAGCCAAACTGAATTTTTCAGGTCCCAAAAATCCAGAAAAGGAGCTCGAATATCTGGGTTCATGGAGATGCTTGTACTGACCAAAACAACTGCACAATTTTCAGTTGCTCTTGTGCTGTGAAGACTGAAGACTTGTTTCTAATCACAGAGCCATGAGATTTGAAAAGTTGGAAAGGACTTCGGAGAATATCCACTGGAATCCTTTAATCCATCATTAGAAAGTCATCTCACTACTCAGCTTTCTTGCTCTTTTCTCAATTTCTTTATTATCTTCGTTATCTTTAGTTACGCCAAACCGATGACACTTAGCACTTCTGTGGTGCTGCCAGCATTGAATCCTGGAAATTGTACAAATGAAAATGTATCCCGTCCCCCAGAAAAAACTAAGCCAGCATGAATATTAACAGACTTTTTAGTCTGTCTTCCTAATTTTTTTTTTTATTCTTGAATCGTTCTAGACTTTGTTGTTGTTTTTGTTGAGTCATTTCAGTCTTGTCCAACTCTTCATGACCCCATTTAGGGTTTTCTTGGCAAAGATACTGGAGTAGTTTGCCATTTCTTTCTCCAGCTCATTTTACAGATGCAGAAACTGAGGCAAACAGGGTTATTCTAGGCACTCTTCTCTAAATATCATCTAGCCAATTCACTATACACCTTTAAGATAGTAAAACTGTTCTAGTCTTAAAAGTTACCCTGGTCAAGAAGAAGCCTCATATGTGGCCTCAGAGAATCACAGAATTTCAGTTTCCTGGGGACCTCAGTGGTCATGTAATCCAAACTCTTAGGGGTTATCTAACCCAAGTTTGTGAAAACTTCCCTTGGCACACCAGCGGGTAGATGAGAGTTATTTGTCCCAGTGGTCATGAAAGTTACTGAAGTAGGTGCTGTGGAGAACTTAGAATTTTGTCAGACATCAAAGACACCAGGGTCATTGACTGCATCCAGGAAAATGCCAGTTGACTTTTGCCCTGTCATTGGGTTTTGGTGACTCTGGAAGAAAGAGTGAGACTGAGGAGTTTGTGGCCTTACTTAAATCCAATTCACACGCAAGCTAACACATAGTTTCATGATGTCATTGGTCTTTGAAAACAGAAGATGAACAACAATCCAAACTCTACCTGAAAAAGTATCCCCCATACAAGAATCTCAACAAATGATCACCACAAATAGAGGTAGATAAGTGGCATAATAGATATTGGGGTTGGACTTAGAGTAAGGAAAACTTGAGTTCAAATCTCACCTCAGACATTCCCTAATTTTGTGACCATGGGCAAGTTACTTAACCTCTTTCAGTCTTACTTTCTTCATCTGTAAATTGGGGATATATTATTCATAAATAATTGTATGTGCAATGCTCCACATCCACAGTACCCCCACTTTGCAAAGAAAGTAGAGAATCTAATTTTCCAATTTCTTTAAGATAAGTATCTTTATCTTTAAGATAAACCTTGGTCATTCCCATTATCTAGTGTTCAGTTTTGTTATGTTTTCTGTTCTTTCCATTTGTATTATTAGTCATTGAGTATATTCAGCAGAGGGCTGGTAAATGTTTAACAAATGACTCTTTGACCAAAAAAAAATGTACACATGATACCTTTCTAACTTTAATCTGCATTATAAAGATTTTCTCAATCACTTTCTTAAGTCTAGACAATCAATAAAACAAGAAATAAAGTTCTGATTTGATTTGCCAATTTTCAAGGTACTAATGCTCACACGGAATTATTTAACTATTAGCTCTGGAGAGCTAGTACAATTGGCTCAGCACCTCCACTCCAGGCATATTGTTTTCCTGGTTCTACTTCACTTAGTGTTTGTCCATAGAAATCTTCCAATGTATTTTCCATATTCTTCATAGTCATCATTTCCCACAGTCCAATGATATTCCATTATATTTCTCTACCAAAATTTGTTTAGCCAGTCCCTGATACAGATCTACTTTATTTATAACTCTTTGTTACTATGAAAAGTGCTACTATAAATATTTAATTGTATTTGGGGCTTTTCCCTCTATTTTTGACTTCTTTGGGATATGTCCAGCAGTGGGTTCTCTGGGTCAAAGGATATAGACATCTTAGTCATTTCTTCACCAAGTTCCAAATTTTTACCCAGAGAGGTTGGACCATTTCATAGCTCCACTAACGGTGAGTCAATTTTCTCATCTTTTCCAAACCTCTGTAGCATTTACTATTCCCATCTGTTATCATCTTTGTGTATTTGCCGGATTTGAGGTGAAACCTCGGGGTCATTTTGATTTGCATTTTTCTTATCATTAGTGATACAAAACAACCTTTGACACACTTGTTTCAGTTCAATCATTTTTTTTCAGTTGTGTCAAACTCTTTATAACCCCACTTGGGGTTTTCTTGACAAAGATACTGGAGCAATTTGCCATTTTCTTCTCCAGCTCAGTTTACAGATGCAGAAACTGAAGCAAACAGGGGTTAAGTGACTTGGCCAGGATCACACAGCTAGAAACGGTCAGGGACCAAATTTGAACTCAGAAAGGTGAGTCTTCCTGACTCCAGGTCAGTGTTCTATCCCCTGAGTCACCTAAGTGACCCCACCAGATTGTTAATAGTTTTTTTTTTCAATCCTTTTAAAAACAATTTGTTCACGTTCTTTGACTATATACTTTGGAGGATGGTCCTGATGCCCCCTTTAAAATCATCTAAGGAGAATTTCCCCCCATGAGTTAACAACAGCCCACTCCCTGCCCCATGGGACATATAATTGAATTCATGGTACTTTTATTTGCCAGGATTCCTTCACTCCTTTGGTTCATTTGCATTATTTCTGTATCTTCCCTGCTGCTAGCAAAACCTCTCAATATAGATTCCTCTAAGAGTGTTCCTCAATTCAGTTCTCTTTGAAGCTCTGATACTGGTGAAGGGCTCAGATAGCAGGGCCACAAGTACAGAGCACTGGAAATGTCTCCAGTGTTTCTGGAAAGGACTCAAGTGGAAGTCAAGTAGAGTTAATTCTTCCCTTTGGGGCAACCAACCCAACTCTCCTCTCATCTGAACTCTGGAGTCCTAGACTGCCAGGGGACCTAGTCCCAAGCAAAATGGAACATAGGCAAGCATAGACCAAACCCCAGAAACATGAACAACTATTATAAGATCATAGAGCATGCCCAGATCCCCTAACGTGGAGGCACCTGGCTTCTCAGCCAGACTGGCTGCCACATCCTACCTGAAATCCTAGATAAAATATCAGCATGGCTCAAATTCCTGGGTCCAATGGGGATTGCTGCCTGTACTTGAAAGACAAACAAAACAGAAACACTCTAAGCACAGTTTAGAAGCCCAGCAAAGAAGCCCTGAGAAGCCGTACAGCCTCCATGTTAGGCAAAGTGGGCATATACCAAGATGCCATTACAATAGGATCATAGAACTAAAAGGGACTTCAGAAGACATCGTCTAATTCTTTCATTTTACAAGAGAGGAAAATGATGCTTTGGTTAAGGGTCTTGGCCAAGGTCACAAATTAATGTAATGCAGACCACAAGCTCTCAATTTTCTGTGCAATTCATCATGACATCATTGCCATTAATTACCTGGGTCATTTTGGTGGTATATTATTCAGTATTGGCCAGGTGCTCTTGGCATGCATGGCACTTGGGTCAGATAATGGAAGAGATGGAAGAGTCCATACAAATAACCTAATCCCAAATCCCTCATTTTACAAATAAGGAAACCAAGACCCAGAAAGGGCAAATGACTAACTAAAAGACACATAACTAGACAGTGGCAACACTAGTGACCTGATATCAGACTCCTTTCACTTCAATCATTTAGAAGCTTAGAGCTAAATAGGACTTCAGAGATAATTTAATCCAACTCTAAATAAACTACATCATGAACCTCTCTATAACATCTCTGACGTTAATGCTTGAGGATGCCTCTTTTTTTTTTAAACAGATGAAGGAGGAAATAATGTCCAAAGGGATTGAGTAACATGAAGTAAGGAAGAGGGGATTCATGAAGAATGGCCTAAATATTTTCTTTAAAATATGAGGCATGGTTCTCAGCTGAGAGGATGGGGCCAGGGAGGCTTTGGGAGGATTAAGGAAGGATGAAAACATTTCAAAGGGCCGATGTGGAGAGTGTGATAGTAAGTAATAAAGGAAGGAGAGAAGCATTGCCTAGTGGCAGTGAGAATCCAGTTGAGGTTGCATAACATAAATTTGCAGTGAACCCAATCAGAATACTTGCAGGATTTTCTTCACCTTTCTTTAGCAGATAGTAGAGGCAGCTGATGGTGGGAGTCATCCAAGTCTGAGGCTTGACAAGGTGCTATCAGCAAAAAGATGAAGGGGCCAGGGACTCAGAAGAATAGGACAATATAAAGTTGAACTGGTTCACAGGGTCAAAATGGGAGAAATAGGAGAGTGTCTAGTACAGATGAAATGGTCTTAGAGAGAATTGAGGAGTTAAGGGGCCAGAGATCATGGTGTGGACAAAGAGTAGGGTTTGAAAAAAGGAAGGTAATCGAAGATGTGGAAGGTCAATAGATTATGATTGTAAGATTCACAGAATTCTTGAAAATGGAGGTGGTACATTTGTAAATGATGGCAAGGTCAAAGATATGACCATCTTTGTGGTTGGCTGAAGTGGGATGGTGGAATAGGTCATGGGAAATGAGTAAGTTGAGGAACTGAGTAATTATGGTGTTTGAGGGAGAATTAATATGTATATTGAAATTCCCAAATATAAAGACAGACATTAGAGAGGAGAGAAACATTGCAAATCATATACCAAACTCATTGAGGAAGGAAGGGTGGTGACCTAGAGGTCTATGAACAACAGCTACCAGGATGTTGATTGGGTGGTAGATATGAATTGCATGAACCTCAAAGGAGGAGAGGTCACTGAAGGATGAAGTTAGGGGGGAAATCTGGAAGTGGCAATGGGAAGCAAGGAGTATTCTGATTCCCCTGCCTTCACCAGTGAGTTAAGGAGATGAAATGCAGGTGCAGCTAATGCTGGAGAGGGTAGTCAGGGAAGCTATGTAATTTTAGAGATTAAGGTTTCTGTAACAGCTAGAAAACGATAGGAGTGGGAGAGGAAAACATTTAGGATGAAGGGAAGTTTGTTGCCTATGGTACAGGAATGTCAAAGGGCACAGTGGTGGGGTAAGTGGCATTTCGTTAGAACTTAGGGATAAGGGAGAATGGGATTTTAAGGAACTGGTTAGTAGAAGATGGAGAATGGGGCTTAGATGAAGATCTACAGGGGTTCAGAATCACAGGGATATATAGGCTATGACCAGGGATAAGAATGTTCATCTTTGAGCAAAAGGTCTTGAGAAATGAGTAAGTTGAGAAACTGAGTAATTATGGTATTTGGGAGAGAGTTAATGTGTATATCGAAAAGCTTCCTAGAGGAGACTGGAAATCGGGTAGGAGACATGTACAGCATGAGATGGAAGACCTGAGGTCAAAGGAAAGCGTGCTCCTCTTCATACCCGTGACTCTATGTCTGCGGGAACATCAGGTTGGTAGTACAAGGTGGAAGTTGTCTTGTGCTAATTAGATGTACTAATGGACCTAGAAGTCTTCCCTCTGGGGACATGGGGTAGCAGGAGATGAAGAGCCCCAGTTGAGAAGGGGGAGGGAGGGTGTCTCATTTCTTTTCTAGTTCCATGAAGGCAAGGACTGTCTTCCATTTTATCTTTGTATCTCCAGTGCCTTGAATAGTGACTGGCACAAAATCAGTGCTCAGTAAAAGCTTATGGATTTATTGATTCCTGTCTCTGAGACATGCACTCTATCTACTATATCAGTGGTTCCTATTTAGCAGTCCAAGAACATCCAAGCTCCGATGATGGTCCATGCTAAAAATTATTTAATAATAGGCAGCTGGGTGGTGCAGTGGATAGAGCACTAGGCCTGAAGTCAGGAACATGAGTTCAAGTCCAGTCTCAGATACTTACTAGTATGTGACTCTGGACAAGTCATTTAATCTCTCTTTCTGTCTCTCTCTCTCTACCTCAGTTTCCTCAACTGCAAAATTAGGATAGTAATAGCCCCTACCTAACAGGATTGTCATGAGGACAAATGATATGATATTTGTAAAGCACTTAGCATAGTGCCTGCACACAGTAAGGTCTCTCCTCCTTTTGACCACAGACCAAAACTACGGCAAAATATAATCTGAATCCTGCCTTTGCCATCCAGAGCATCATAAAACCATAGGTAAAAATGTGGAAAAATCAAACACAATTGTACAATGCCTGCTATTTGTCCCACACCGTGCACTTTACAAATACTATCTCATTTCTATCCATATTTTACAGATGAAGAAACTGAAGCAAACTTAACCTGAAAATCACTTAGTAAATATCTGAGACTAGATCTGAACCCAGGTCTTCCTGACTCCAGGTCCAGTGTTTTATCAACTAGGTACCTCAACTAGAAAGGATTGTAGAGGTCACCTACTTCAAACCCTTAATTTTTTTAATTAGGAAACTGACATAAAGGAATATCAAAGTGACTTGTCCAAGGACACATGAGGAGAAAAATGAAAGACAAGGATTTAAACCCAGGTCCCGTGATTCCAAATTCAGTACTTTTTCTACTGTACTATCCTGTGTGTTATTGTGGTTGTTCAACTCTTCATGGCACCATTTGGGGTTTTCTTGGCAGAGATACTAAAGTGGTTTGTCATTTCTTTCAATTGCTTGGCTAGTCTTAACAAATAATTCTCATTTTCTTTTAAAGATCTATGTATTACTAAATATAAATGGAAAAGGGATCCATTTGCCATGAACAAATATGATACATTTTATTTCATATTCATAATCATAGCCATAGTATTGGGTAGAAGGAGGAGAGGGCCTATCCTGAGATCTAACCTTTGCATTCTAATATTTCCTAAACCATGACTTTTGAAGTAAGGGCATCTGCTAAAGGAATATTAGCATCAATCCTATTAAATGACTGATGCTTCTAAAGGAAAGAACAGGTGTAGCCAGGAAGCAGAGCATTGTCAAAGGTGGCTTTGAATCAGTAGGGAGTTAAGGCAATCTTGTTTTATTGAGGGAATATATGATATGAGGGACAGTCAGGGAAGATTTGGATGCCTGGTAGAATACAGCATCCAAACTGGTAACGCCTGGTGAGTTTTAATAATAATATAGAATTCTTATCAATATCAAACAAAACCGAATGTTGAGGGACAGGGGGACCCTGAACCTGCTATGCAGATTCATGCTAGGGATGAGAGGGGAGGGGAGGAGGGTCAGGTAAACATCTGGGGACATGACAGGCTAGTTAATACTCAAAAGGGAGGAGGGACTGTTAGCCTTTATCAAGAGCTTATTTTATCCATGTGACTCATCTTTTTATGTTCTGACTGTCTGTGAATAAAGAGTTATCTGGTTTAGCACAATGGTAACACTATTCCCTGCTTCTTTGTTGGGTTAAATGAGGTTTTCTGCTGTAACTGTTACAAAGATAAAATATATTTATCTCAATTAGTGGTTGAAAAATAATTATAAATAGCAAAATCATGAGTATACTATATTCTGAGAAACTTTAGTCCAAAAACTAAGCCCACCTGTCACATTAATATCATTATGGTTACACGCTATCAATATGGAAACAATAATCTTATCAATTACTAGCTTATTTTACCTCGTCACTCAACATATTTCAAAATTTGTGTGTTCTAACAAAAATTGTAATACTTTTCATTTGAATAAATACAAGTGAAGATTTTGCTTTTTGAAACTGGGAGTCAGGACAATTCTTTGCACAAAAGTGGAGTCACTAAGTCATGCCTTATATCTCTATCAGCTCTGGATCACATCGAGGCCTCAGTGGAATGCAGGAAGGCACTCCCAACGCATAGACTGATGCTGCTTTTCCCTCAACCTGGGCAATCAGAATGAGATCCAGATGCATTCTTTCCTTTCCAGATGTATTCTACTTGCAATCCCCTCCATAAACAAAATCTCTTTGTCCATCAGGCCATGATTTGGTAGAGAGTGACTTTAAAATTATGCCAAGAAATGACTCAGTACCATCAAATGAATGAATGGCAAGTGCTCTCTGGATTTATGGGGACATTCTTGAAGCACATTTCTGGTTGGTGTGTTTTTTTTTTTTTAATAGACACTAAAAAGCTCAACTTATCACTCTGATGACCCTAAATATTAAACGACTTGCATTGAATAGATCTTCAATATCACTTGCATTTTCACTCCATTTTATACTAAAATTTCCCAGGTTTTATTAGGGTTCTTCCTACCAACATGAGGTGCTTTATATACCTGTAAATGTAAAAACTACACTTTTCCAAGACTCGCTCAATAACACTTGACTAATCCAGGGAGGGCATTATAATTGGCAACCTGCAGCAAGCAATGGCCAGTGCTAGGTCTAGAATCAGGATCCTGGGTTAGAATTCTACCTTAGAGGGGACAGAGACAAGATGGCGGAGTGAGAGCAACTACTCACCTACACTCTTAGACAAACTCCTTCAGATACCTCTAAAAAGAGAATCTGACCAAATTTTGGAGGTGCAGAATTCAATAGGAGACAGACTATGGCAGATGTACAGACCAGGATAGACTGGAAGGTTGACAGAAAGGATCTGTTCCCCAGGGGTGAAGGAGCATACAGCACATACCTCGGCAGAGCTGAGCAAGAAAACCCCAGGGCAATCTGAGGCAGCATCAACATGGTGGAATCTCAAGCAAAACACCCCAGGACGGGAGTCCAGTGGAATCAAGTGAGTGAGAGCCACAGAGCCCCAGGTATCAGCAGTAGCAGTGCCTGAGACTTTCCACCTGCAGATTAAATGTCTATAAGTCACCTACTTGAACTTCCAGGAGCCAAAATGTCAGAGTGATCAGTAAATGCTCTCTCCTCCCTTTGTTGACCTTGAAAGAATCATAAAATATTGTCTCAGAAAGATCCTGGATCAGTGGAATCAGCAGAAGGGGCAAACAGTCTCCTAGCACCTGAGGCTAGGAAAATTGCTAAGGAGTATTCCTCTGGCTGTGGCAGAGGACCAGAGCTGTCCCAGACAGCCCCACCTCAAACTGGGAGGAGATCCGGAGCCTCAAGGGGGTGCAGCCTCTCAACCACCAACACTAGGACCCCAGGCATGCCTCAGCACTCCAGGGGAAATGAAAAGACACTAGGGCAGCCTGGAGCACCAACCACTGAGTTTGCCTTTGCTCTAGCTCAGCTCAAGAGATCTCCTATGACCAGATCACCCCTCCCCCACACTTAAAAAGCTAGCTCTAGTGCTAATCCAGGAAACACAAAGAATTCAAAAAAGAATTCACCTGTCTCTGCTTTCTCACACCAGCCGGTTTAGCACCAGGTTCTTCAGCGTCTGTCTGAAAGAACCAGAAGTCACAACACACAAAGCCTCACCATCATGAGCAAGAAACAAAAGAGGAAGGAAAAGACCATACAATCTTTCTACGGGGAAAAGGACCAAAACACGAATACCAAAGAGGTCAGTATTGAGACTGTACTCCTATCTGAAACTTCAGAAGGGACTATGAACTGCTCGCATGCACAAAGAGCACTCCTGGAACAGCTGAAGAAGGAAATAGAAGAAAAAATGGCCAATGATTTTAAAAGTATGAAAAAAGAATTCATGGAAGAGAACAGCTCTTTAAAAAGGAAAATTGAACAAATGGAAAAGGAAGTACAAAAACTAACTGGAGAAAATAATTCCTTAAAAGGAATAATTGGACAGATGGAAAAAGAGATGCAAAAGTTAACTGAAGAAAACAATCTGATAAAAAAGAATTCCACCTTAGACATTTACTAGTTATATGAACCTGGACAAATCACATGACCTTTTTGAAACTCAGGTGTGTTTGGTTTTTTCCATTCTTAAAATAAAGATACTTATGACATTTACCTCCCAAGGAAGTTATAAGGATAATATAGTTACTAGTTCATAAATCAGAGGCTTTGGCCTTTTTGTGTGTCATGGACATCTTTGTCAGTCTAGTGAAGCCTATGGATTCCTTCTCAGAACAATATTTTTAAATGCATAAAACAAAATACATAGGCTCATAAAGGAAATGCAGTTTTAAATTTTTTTTAGTTAATGGACCCCAGGTTAAGAATCTATATCATATGTTAATGGAAGCTATTATTATTACATTTTACATTTGTTCAAAACTTCTGGATTTTTCAGTAAAAAGTTAAATTAATTATAAATCTTAGACATGAAAGTCAGAAAAGAATAGATTTTTTAAAAATGTTTATTTCCTACTCCTAACTAAAATTAACATACCATGAATATTTAAATGATCTGTGATTTTGTCAGTGACTTTTTAATTCTCCTTTATAAAGGCAATATTTTATTTTCCCCTAATTATATGTAAAAACAATTTTTAACATTTGTTGGGTTTTTTTAAGTTTTAAGTTCCAAATTCTATCCTTTCCTCCCTTTCCTTCCTCCCTCTAAAGACAGTAAGCAATCTTATAGAGGTTATACATGTACAATCATGCAAAACACTTCCATATTAGTTATTTTGTGCAAGAAGATTCCACCAAAAAAAAGGAAAGACAGAGAAAGAGAGAAAAGGAGAAAGGAAGTAAAGAGGAAAGGGAGGAAGAAAGTAAGGAAGGAAAGAAGGAAGGAAGGGTGGGAGAAAAAGGGGGAAAATAGTATCCTTCAGTCTGCATTCAGAATGTATCAATTCTTTCTCTGGAAGTAGATAGCATTTTTCATCATGAGTCCTATGGGATTGTCTTGGACCATTGTGTTGCTGAGAATAGGCAAGTCATTTACAATTCTTCATCATACAATATTGTTATTACTGTGTACAATGTTTTCCTAGTTCTGCTCACTTCACTTTGTATCAGTTCAAGTAAGTCTTTGCAGGTTTTTCTAAAATCATCCTGCCTGTCACTTTTTTATAGTACAATAATTCCATCATTTGAACTTCAAAGAGCCAAAATGGCAGAGTGATCAGTAAATGTTCTCTCCCCCTCCCCTTGTTGACCTTGAAAGAATCATAAAATATTTCCTCAAAAAATTCTGGATCAGTGAAATCAGCAGAAGGGGCAAACAGTCTTGTATCACCTCTATTCACCTATCTGACAAGTAAACTATTCCATGATCTCCTAATTTGTTTATGGTATCATCCTTTGTACATAAATCATGTACCCATTTTGACCTTATTTTGGTATACATTGTGAGATGTTGGTCTGTACCTAGTTTCTGATTGTTTTCTAGTTTTCCTATTAGTTTTTGTCAAATAATGTGTTTTTGTCCCAAACTCTTGGATCTTTGGGCTTATCAAACACTAGATTACTATGGTTATTTACAACTATGTATTGTGTATCTAATCTATTCCTCTGATCCACCACTTTACTTCTTAGCCAGTACTAGATTGTTTTCTGCTAATTACTGATTTATACTACAGTTTGAGATTTGGCATGGTTAGGTCACCTTCCTTCACATTTTTTTCATTGATTCCCCAAATATTCTTGACATTTTGTTCTACCAGATGGATTGTTATTATATTTCTAGCTCTATAAAATAATTTTTGGCAGTTGGATTGATATGGCACTATATAAGTAGATTAGTTTAGGTACAATTGTCATTTTTATTATATTAACTCAGTCTACCTATGATAAATTAATATTTCCGCAATTGTTGAAAACTAAAAATAAATTAATAAAAGAAAAAATATTTTTCCAATTGTTTACATCTGACTTTATTAGTGTGAAAAGTTCTTTGTAATCGTGTTCATATATTTCAATGACTTATACATGAGAAAATAAGTACTAAGAGGTTGCCTGAGATACAGAGAGATTAAATGCTTACCAAAAGTAGCAGGTAATAAGTATCAGAGGTGGGATTTGAACTTATGTCTTCAAAGCACTCTATACAACGTATCCACAGTTTATAGTACAGAGAAAAATACCCAGAATAAAATAATATATTAACTGAGGAGCAAAAGAGATGTACCAAAAAGTTTCAGTTGTATGTAGAGCAATTTACCATCAATCTAGTGATTTTCAAAGTTGTTGTTCAGTTCTGTCTGCTTCTCTATGACCCCTTTTGCGATTTTCTTGGCAAAAAATACTAGAGTGGTTTGCCATTTCCTTCTCCAGCTCATTTTACAGATGAGGAACTGAGGCAAAAAATGTTAAATGACTTACCCAAAGTCAAACCACTAGTAAGTCTCTGAGGCCAGATCTGAACTCATTAAGATGAGTCTTTCCTAATTCTAAGACCAGTGCTCTATCTACTGCACCACCTAACTACCCAATTTTCTGAGTAGCTTTCCCAAACTACCATCACATTTTATATTGCTTTTGTGGAGCATAAAGATAGAGTCTTTGACTTTACATTCATGACTTACTCTGAGTATGTAAAATATAATATATAAAATTCAAATACAGTGAAAATTCTAGATTATTTTATGTCCACATGAAGAACTAGTCTATACTGAAACGTCTCAACAATACTGTCAAGAATGACTCAAACAAAATGAAGCATTTTTCACGGACAGAGTTTAAGCATATTAAATTATTACTACCTTTCTCAATAGGACTAAATAAGAATTCCAAATTAAATAAAGAGATAAAATCTTTTTAATCACTTGACCTAAATGGATGGCACCAAGCTATATGGATCTACCTCAAAACACATTAAATAACTCTTTCATTTCATTTCTTTCCCCAATATCATGAAACTGCTGCTCATTCAGATTCATTAATGTAAAGTTATTACACTACAACAAGGCAAGATAGAAACTTAAAGACTTGGAGTTTGAATGGAGAGGTCAGACTGAATCAATAAATGCTGGTGACATCAACAAATACTTTGGTTTCCTCCAGGTAAGACAAAGAGCATGGAGTTTTTCAGGAAAAGGTTGTGGCTGAATGCATTAAGAGACTTACTGGCATTCAGAAAGCAAGGTTGTATGGGAAGAACACCTTTAAAGCAATTAGCACTTGTGCAATATCAGACTTATGAGGTCAATAAAGGCTTAAAAGAAGAAAGGAATATGGGTGAACATTCTCCAGTTACTCCCAGCCACGACA
>CM053773.1:131883776-131903191 GCA_028658325.1 Potorous gilbertii | reverse complement strand
ATTTTGATTACATTAAACTGAAAAGCCTTTGCACAACAAAACCCAATGCAACCAAAATTTGGAGGGATGTAGTATATTGGGAAAGAATTTTTATAGCCAATCTTGGGGATAAAGGCTTCATTTCTAGAATACATAGAGAACTGAGTCAAATGTACAACAATACAAATCATTCCCCAATTGATAAATAGTTAAAGGATATGAACAGACAATTTTCAGAGAAAGAAATTAAAGATATCTATAATTACATGAAAAAAAATTATTAGAGAGATGCAATCAAAACAACTCTGAAGTACCAAATCACACCTATCAGATTGGTAAACATGACAGACCAGGAAGAAGATAAATGTTGGAGAGGATGTGGGAGAGTTGGAATACTAATTCATTTTTGGTGGAGCTGTGAGCTGATCCAACCATTCTGGAGAGCGATTTGGAACTATTCCCAAAGGGCTACAAAAACGTGAATTCCCTTTGATCCTGCAATATCTCTCCCACAAAAATGGGAAAGGGTCCCACATGTACAAAAATATTTATAGCAGCACTCTTTGTAGTGGCCAAAAACTGGAAATCAAGGGGATGCCCATCAATTGGGGAATGGCTGAATAAATTATGGTATGTGAATGTAATAGAGTACTATTGCACTATAAGAAATGATGAACAAGAAGACTTCAGAGAGGCCTGGAAAGACTTATATGATCTGATGCTGAGCAAAAGAAGCAGAACCAGGAGAACTTGGTGCACAGTAACAACCACAGTGTGCAAGAGTTTTTTCTGGTAGACTAGGAACTTCATTGCAATGCAAGGACTTAAAAAAAAATTGTCAGTGCTAAGGTCAAATGCCCTCCACATCCAGAGAAAGAACTATGGAAGTCAATCGCAGAATGTAGCAAATCATTTTTTGTGTGTGTATTATGTTTTGGTTTGTTATATGATTTCTCCCATTCATTTTATTTCTTCTACACAGCATGACTATAGTGAAAATGTATTTAATAGGAATGTATGTGTAGATCCTATATAGAATTATATGACATCTCAGGGAGGGAGGGGGGAAGTGTGGGGTAGGTAGGGGGAAAAAATCTAAGTTTTATTGTAGTGATTGTAGAACACTAAAAATAAATAAAATTAGTATAAAAAAGAAGTAATCAGGGAATGGCCCTTTTAATGAGCAAAAGAAAAAAATATAAGCAAATCAAGCTGGGAGGGAAAGAGCAAGTTACTACTGATAATCACTCAAGTCTGGAGGGTCCAGAAAATAGCCATTAAATGGAGTTTGGACAGGAACCTATTGATGTGCAATCTATGGGCTTCAGAGTGCACTGAGTTTAAGGCTTTGGGAAAGATAAGAAAGAAGGAGAAACACACAAAGAAAATAATGCATATGATAATAAAGGTGAGAGGAACTAAATCTCAACAGACTAAGAGCAAATGAGTTGTATACAAGGTATAATATCAATCTCATCTGTTCAGGGAAGAGCCCAAGGGAGAAATAAGGCAAAATAAAGGACAAAAGCTGGCTTTATTGAGATAAGGCACAATAAAGAAATGGGGAAGGAAAAAAGAGTGAAAAATGAAAAAATTAGTCATAAGGCACAAACTTTAACCAAAATTAAATCATGATATCCTTCTAGAAATGCTAGCAGCAGCAATAAGACAAAAGAAAGAAATTAAAGACGCAAGGTGGGGAGGGGAGAGAAGATAAAACTATCCCTATTTGCTGATGATATTCTGATAAACTTGGAAAATTCTAGTGAATCAAACAAAGATACTAATTGGGTCAATTAATAGTTTTAGCAGAGTTATAGGCTACAAAATAAATCCCCCCAAATCAACAGCATTCACCCTTCCACAATCATGACCAGAATAATTCTATGTTGGATTTTATAAAAAGACAAAATAAATAGAGAATTTAATTTTTAAAAAATCAACATTTCTATATACTAATAACCAAATATATGATGCAATAATAGAAAAGGGAATTCCATTCCAAATAACTACAAAGTGCATAAAATAGGTGGGGATGGATCTGTCAAAATACACAAAAGACTTGTATAGATTCAATTACAAAGTCCTCCTTAAAGCACAACTTAAATAGCTAAAAGAATATTTGGTACTCATGGATAGGTTATGCCAATATAATAAGTATGACAGTACTACTAAAATTAATTTGTACTTTTAATGCTATACCAATCAACTTACCACATGGCTACTTTATAAAATTTCATAAGACAAGTAACAAAATTCATTTGGAGAAACAAAAGGTCTAGAATATCAAGGGAAATGATAAAAAGAAATAGGGATGAAGGGGTAATAGCACTTCCAGACCATAAACTATTTTATAAAAGAACAATCAACGAAATCATCTTATATTGGTTAAAAATAGAAATATATCAGTGGAACAGCCTAGAAAAGGGAGAATCAGCATTCGATACTGGTAATAACTCAGTATTTGATAAAGTGGAAAACATGAATTAACTAGGGAAAAAAACTTATCTGATAAAAACTGATAGAAAAACAGAAAAGCCGTCTGACAGAAGTTAGGCTTAGATCAACACCTTACACCATGTTCAATAACACATTTTAAGTAGGTACAACACCTTAATGTGAAAGATCATATTATTAAAAAATTAGAAGAGAAATACAGATCACATATTTCTCCAAACCAGACCGATTATATGATTATATGAAACTGAAAAGCTTTTGCATACACAAAATTCAAGCACCTACGATAAGAGGGGAAGAAGGAAGTAGTCAAAAGAGGGGGGAAAATCTTTGTTATCAAATTTCTCTAATAAGGGTTTGGCATTCAAGATATATAAATAATTAATAAGTATATATGACTAATGTCCATTGTTCAATATATAAATGGCAAAAGAATATGAACAAACAGTTCTCCAAAGAAGAATATTCACCACCACGTAGGAGAATGTTCCAAATCACTAAGGATAAGTATTATTATTAATAATTAATGATAATTATAATATAATTAATACTTATTATTGATTATAATAATAAAGAAAATGCAAATCAAAACACGCCCTGAAAATTGACAAAAATGATGAAATAGACACATCAGTGTTGGAGGAGAACCTATGTTTACTGCTCAATGGTAGAGAGTCAACTTGCAGACCTACGCCACTGCTGAGTGGACTTCAAGAATCATTTTAACCTAAAACCAAGGATCTGAATTTCATGTTCCCAGCTTCTTCCCGGTACTTAGGGAACTGAAAATGTGAGCTTAGTCTGTGGGTTGGAAATGGAAGTAGTAAGAATAGAAGCTCCCGTGGGGCTTTTAGATTCTAAAGCATCCTTCTTTCAACCACCCAGTGGGAGTAAGTAGCACAGGCGCTATTATCTCCATTTTACAGGTGGGAAAATTTGGACTCAGAAAGGTTACATAGCTCACCTGTGGTAGTTCAATTAGCAAGGAAGCACAATACTAAGGGTCAGGGTCCGAGAAGGTAATTATGAACACAGGAAAGAAACAGAGCGGGGCATCCAGTTCAATTCAACCAACATTTGTTAAGGTTCTAGTAAGTGCAAGGCATTATTAGGTACTGGGGATACAAAGAAATAAAAAAATAATAATAATCCTACCCTCAATGGAATTTATATTCCAAATGGAAGAAGCTGATTAATGCCCTAAATTTGTGCTTAGCAATATATAAGATATATTCCCAGAGATGTCCTTATAAAACAGTTTTGCATTTTCAAATTATCTGACAGAATGTACCTTGTTATAATGCAGATTTTTATGGAAGGGGTATCACCTTCCCATAAGAAATGAAAGAGGTCACACTATGAATGTCAGGGGTGTTTACAGGAGGACCACTCCTTAATCCTCCAGATGGAGGCAGTGAGAAAAAATGAACAGGATGATTTCACAAAGCCAGATCGAAACATGCTTCTCTCCTGATCAAATAGTATCAGTGGCTCCCTAATGCTGCTAATCTTATAATCGGTTAAATTTTCTCTCTGTGTTAAGAGAATATTTGCCTCAACTTTATTACCGACATTTACTTAAGATGAGCAAATTACATAACTAGAGTCTGCAAAATCAAGCTATCAGTTATAGCCCTGGTATTAACTAGTCAGTTCCTGCTCTTAGTCTATAAATTTACAACTCTTTGTGGCTGCAAAGAACTGGAAATGAGGGGATGCCCATCAGTTAGGGAACGTTGTGGTATACAAGCTGTGGTATATGATTGTGATGGAATGCTATTGCACTGGAAGAAATGACGAGCAGGTTGATTTTAGAAAAACATAGAAAGTATGCATGAAATAATGAAGAGTGAAATGAGAAGAACCAAGAGAAATGTTGTGTAAAGTAACAACAATATTGTTCAAAGAATAACAATGAATGATAAGTTATTTTGAGTATTATAAATACTCAAATCAACTACAAAGAACTTAAGAAAGATGCTATCTACCTCCAAAGAACTGATAAATAGAAGTATGCATAGTATGATACGATTTTATATGTGTGTGTGTGTATGAGAGAGAGAGAGAGAGAGGGAGGGAGGGAAGGAGGGAGGGAGGGAGAGAGAAAAAGAGAGAGAGAGAGAAAGAGAGAGAGAAATGGTGGCTTTGTAGTGTAAGGTGGGGAGAGAGGGAGGGAGGAATGTAGTTTAGAACTTAAAATGTAACCAAAAGAATAAATAAAAACTTTTAAAGATTTATAGTCATAAATCTGGTTTTTCCCAGCTAGTTTCCTGTTTTACCTGACACAGATATTCCCCTCCTGCCATCTGTTCTTTGATCTGTAAATCATCATCTTTCCTTATTTACTCTTTGAAATTGCATTGCACCTCATGTAACCAAAACCTACATAAGGTTGCTGTACCTGTAGCTCAGGGCTCACTGATGTTTCTGTACAGTGAGTCTATGCCCTAAGCACAATAAACCCTTTTTTCATATCTTTGTGTCATTGGTTGCATAATTGGTAGTATTACCTATCAACAAATCCTCAGACAATTTTTGTCACATTTTCCTCTTCAACGGATGTCATATTTTTTATCTGTTTAACTGATTATGTTCCCAATAGGTTATATACTACTTAATGGCAGAGATTGTTTTGAACTTTCTAATCATCAGCAATTAGCAGCAAGTCTTGAACATTTTAGAAACTTAAAAAAATGCTTATTGAATTAAATTGAAACAAGAACTCAACTGGAAGTAGATTCTCTACTGTTTAATTTGTACTCTGGGATAGAACTATCTCTTTGACTTACCCCAACAACACTGAAACACTCTAAGGAACTAGCTATGTTCCAAAAAGAAGTTATAAAGACCTTTGAGACAGGAAATGGGATCTACTGAATGAACTGAATTAAGAAGGAACTTTAGACATCTAGCCTAACCAACTCACCTTAAATATCAATCAACATGCATTTATTAACACCTACTTTGCTAGATGGCAGGGTGGATAGGGAACTGGACTTTGGAGTGTGAAAAAGCTGAGCTTAAATCATGCCTCAGATGCTTACTAATTGGGTAAGCCAGCTGACCTCCTCTCTGAGCCTCAGTTTCCCCATCTGTAAAAATAGGAATAATACTACCTCTCTACCTCACAAAGCTGTCGTGAGGATCAAATGAGACATGTCAAGTGTGTTACAAACCTCATCTCCTATACAGACGCTACCTATTATTGTTATAAAATTATTGTCTACAATGGTTACAAGCAGTATGCTCATCACGGGAGTACTGAGAAGAATCAAGAATAGCCTCTGCCCTCAAGAAGCTTATATCCCAATAAAGGAGAAAGCGAGTGTATAGTAGGCAAATAGAAGACAGAAACACAGTAGATAACCGAGATACAAGGTAACGTTGAATAGAAAGACACTGGGTGAGGATCAGGGAGAATGAGGGAGAGAAGGAGAAATGGAAAAGCCTTCTATGAGCTGAATCTTACAGGAAGCCAGGAATCATAAGGGGCAGAGGTGAAGGGCGAGAGTATTCCAGGTATGGGGAAAATTTAGGTCCAGAGGTTAAATGACTAGCCCAAGGTCACACAGGCGGTAAAACCTGGGATTAGACTCCAGAATTAGATTGATTCTAAATCCATAGATTTATCATACTCTAAGTGGGCAGCTAGGGGTGCCATGGATTCAGTGTTGGCATTGAAATGAGGAAGGCTCATCATTCTGAGTTCAAACCTGGTCTCAAATATTTCCCAGTAGTGTAATTCTGGGCAAGTCACTTGACTGACCCTGTTTGCCTCAGTTTCCTCATCTGTAAAATGAGCTGGAGAAGGCAATGGCAAATCACTCCAGGATCTTTGCCAAGAAAACCCTAAATGGGGTCACAAAGAGTAGGACTCAACTGAAAATGCCAAAGTGGTTACTGCTGGGGATAGAAATACAAATAAACAAAATTCAATACCTGCCCTCAAGTAGTTTATATTCTAATGGGAGAAAAGGACCCAAAGGAAATTGAAAATGAGGGAGAGGCAGACAGGAAATAGGTACCATCAGGGGTCATGGTTCATGAAAAAGAAGTCGAAAGTCAGGAATGGGAGTCCCTGAGGGGTCAGAGCAACCGGGTGTGACTCCCACTTCTATTATACTTAACTGTCTTTGTAAATCCCTTCACCTTGCTTTGTCAGTTCTCTCACCTACAGAATGAGGAGATTGGATTACATGCCCTTGAAAGTTCTCAGATCCAAATCAATGCTCCTATGAAACCAGACCATGTTAATACATTATCTTTTGAAGGAAGAACATGAAAGAAGCCAAACCCCAACTAATGCCCTTTCCTTTGAGACTGCTCTGATTCCAAGATAAACAGCTCTAAGATTGTCACGTCCCAGACTAGTTAGTTGCACATCAGAAATGAGAAGCGAGCACCTCCTAAGCCAAGATAGAGTCTGTTATCATCAAGACTGATTCCTTGTCTGGCTGACTTTTTAACACTTTCCTTTAACTGAGGGTCAGTCTCCCTTCTATGGCCATCTTTTATTGCCCTGTCCCAAATCCTTCCTGGCTCTAGCTATCAGACCGGTATCTCTATTCTAGTTCCTTTAAGGATTTCAAATCTTCTTACCAACTATTGGCAGGAGTTCTTAACACTTAAAAAACAAGTGAACTTGTTTTTTAAAATATTTTAATAACTGTATTTCAAATAGAATTTTTTTCTTTTTAATCCTATGTATTTTATTTTATGCTCTTAAACAAGTGATTCAGAGAAGGGACCCATAGCTGCTTCACTTCACCTCACCTCTCTGCCTGTTTCCTCATCTGTAAAGCAAGGATAACAGCACCTACCCCTCAAGGTTAATTGTAAAGATCAAATGATAGATTTGTAAAGCACTTACGATGGTACTTGGTATGTGGAAGGAGTGAATAAATGCTTATTTATTTCCTTCCTTCCTTCCATAGACTTCCCCTCAACTGCCAAAGGAGATCCATGGCCCAAAAAAAGCTTAAGAACACTTGGTTTATATGAACACAGGTAGGTTGTGTAGGGCTGGCCAGGATTCATTTGGCAACTGGCAGCCTTCCCCCTCTGTCATTTTCAAAGGTCTGCCAAGTCTATCTCTCCTCTGGTGAACATGTAGAGACACAGCCTAACCTATCAACAGCCTTAGCTCCCCAAACCTTGTTGGAAGAGGAAACAAACAGAGCTTTGGGCATTCTAACTTAGGACATTTAGTAGTGAAAAGAATTGTTCACAGAGTGGGTCTTACTGATAAACAGATCCCCAAACTTAATCACTTTCACCAGTGACCATACAATCACCAGGGGACTCAAATAAGAGTGTTCTGTATTATTTACCAGTGGACTTGTGTTGGGACTTGTCTTTCTCATCTTTAATATTGGAGGAGTAGGGAAAAAACAAAACACTGAATTTGGAGCCAGAGGGTCTAGCTTCAAATTCCAGCTCTGCTGCTTACTGCCTGTGTGACCTTAGGGAAATCATTTAATGTCTCTAGAGTTCAGTTTTCCCGCCTTTGGTAACAATAATAGCTAGCATGTACCTAGCATTAGTAAAGTGTTTTATATTTTTATTTTTATTGATACTTATAACAACTCCGATGATTACCCCTATTTTACAGATTAGGAAACCGAGGCTAGGAGAGGATAAGTCCCTTGGTTCCCATCTGAGGCAAGACAGAAACTCAGGACCATCCTGACATCAAATCTGTCACTCCATCCATTACTCGACCTAGCTTACTACTATAAAATTAAGAGCGTAGACTCTAACCCTTAAGGTCCCTGCCCTTTTAAAACTAAGAGCCTACAAGCTCACTATCCAGGTGATCTTGGATATGTCACTTAAATTGTCTAGACTTCAATGATCTCAACTATAAAATGAAAGGATAGGACTAGTTGAGCTCTCAGGTTGTTTCTATACCCTGCGATCTAGCTCTATACCCTAAGATCTTACTTCAAGCAATCAGTCAGTTAACAAGAATTTATTAAATGTTTACTATGTGTCATGCATCATACTAAGAACTAGGAATGTAAATGAAAGCAAAAAAAAAAAAAAGACAGTCTCCATCTTCAAGGAGTTTACATCCTAATGGATAAATGAAACAGAAAAAAAAGAAGATGAAAAGAGGGTAGGGAGAGTAGTAAAGTCCAGGGGCATGATGAAGAAATCCAAATTGAAGAAATGGAGAGATGGCTAGCCAGGCTCCCTCCTTAAATGGAAGTTCTGGGAGGAGTTCTCCAATCAGAGGAAAGGATGAAGAGGGTGTTTATGAGATGTGAATTCCACAGCTGAAGTGACTTCCAGAATGAAGAATGATAGAAAAGTCCAGATTACTACCCAAAGAACTTTTCATTCCTAGAAAACTCTTAGAATGTGAGATCAATGTCGCAAATACTCTCGGGAAAGTATGTCAAAGAATGATGAAAGCTCTAGACCTGCTGTCAGCCTTGCAGAAATTTTCAACCTCAAGTATAGAATGTTTAGACATCTTCATCCAATCATCCTCTTGACAAACTGACAAAGGAGTGGCAAGCTGCTGGCATCATTGCCCTCCTACCTTCTCAGCCTGGTAAGGACCTCTTCAGCAAGACTGGTTGTACGCTTATGGCAGACCTCATCAGGATCAACCACTGCAGATTCAGTCAGTCCATCAACAGGCATTTATTAAGCTCTTACTATGTGCCAGGCACTGAGCTAATCTCTGGGTGTACAAATACAAGCAAGCAAGACAATGTTTGCCAAGACATCCCCAAACTAGAGCACAAACTAGTAGTAAAAATGCCAAAGTCAGAGGTCCTGAATTCAAATCATGGTGCTGCCACTTACTACCTGCATGACCTTAAGCAAGTGATTTAAAATACCTCAGCCTCAGTTTTCTTAACTGTAAAATCAGACTTATAAAACCAGTAAGGTCCCTTCCAGCTCTCTACATTTAAGGTCCTAAGAGTGGGTACACTGAATCTACCAGCCACATGATTCCATATTCTGCTATTTTGCAGGAAATTACTGCTCTTTCCTAAAGTAGATGACAGGGCTCAATGTAGCCCAACCTTCAGGAGTTTGGGGTGCCAAGGATGACCATGAGCTGAGTTTCACATGCTCCTGTGTCATATATTTACTAATAAATCAGCCTTGATCAAATGAATGACGAGTCTGGACTCCTTCCTTGACTCAAACCTGAACTAAAACACTGAGTTCTTGTGCCCCAGAATAACTATGTTCTTTTCCTTCTTTACCCTATCTATTCCCTAGGAAAGGTACCCATGAGGTGCCAATCTGTATGACTAGGCAAAAAATCCACATGTCGCTCCCTGGATGTATTCACATATGCTGACAGATATGGGAAAGAACTTTCACAGTTAAGGCAAGGTATTAGATCTGGACTACTTTGTCGCTAGAACAGTGGTTCTTTTTTCTTTTAGATCATCCTATCATAATCAACTCATACCCATGCCCTCTGTCTATATACTCCTAATTGCACTTGTAATGATAAAGTTCTTAGGAGTTACATGTATCATCTTCCCATATTGGAATGTAAATAATTTTAGCATATTAAATCCCTTATGATTTCTCTTTCATGTTTACCTTTTTTATGCTTCTCTTGAGTCTTGTGTTTGAATGTCAAATTTTCTATTGACCTCTGGTGTTTTCATTATGAATGATTCAAAGTCCTCTATTTCATTAAATATTATTTACCTCCACAAGGGATTATACTCAGTTTCTCTGGGTATGTTATTCTTGGTTGAATCCTAGCTCCTTTGCCCTCCAGGATCTATTTCAAGTCCTTTGCTCTTTAATGTAAAAGCTGCTAAATATTGCATGATCCTGACTGTGGTTCCATAATATTTGAATTGTTTCTTTCTGACTTCTTGCAATATTTTCTCTTTGACCTGGGAGCCCTGGAATTTGGCTATAATATTCCTAGAAGTTTTCATTTTGGGATCCCTTTCAGGGGGTGACTGGAGCATTCTTTAAATTTCTATTTTACCTCCTAGATCTAAGATGTTGGCGCAGCTTCCCTTGATAATTTCTTCAAATATGAAGTCTTGGCTATTTTTTTTATTGGGACTTTCAGGTAGTTCAATAATTCTTAAATTATCACTCCTCAATCTATTTTGTTGTTTTTCTGATGAAATATTTCACATTTTTTTCATTCTTTTGACTTTGTCTTACTGTTCCTTGATGTCTCATGGAATCATTAGTTTCCACTTGTCCAATCCTAATTTTTAAGGAATTATTTTTCTCAGCATGGTTTTATACTGCACACCATGACAAAGCTGACTGTTCTGATCATTCATATTTGAATAAGGCAATGTTATTAAACTTAACTAGAAAGAAGGCCACTGCTTCTACAATGGAAAGTAGCACCTTTAAACTGTTTCCAGGTAACAATCAGTTAAAGATCTCTGCTGGTGTATATTGACTCAGGAAACCATACATAAATATTATGTTCTACTCTTACTAATTTTGTTAAATATTCACAATTATATTTTAATCTAACTGGCTCCACTCAGGAGTGTTGTGGACTGCAATGGGCCCCTAGACTGTGTGCTGGATGCTTTTGTATCTCTATCCTTGTCTTGGGTAAATCATTCAGGGAGTCAAAAAGCATTTACTGTTTACTTTGCAGGAATGCAAAGAAAGATAAGAACATTTCAAATTTTAATGGAGAAGACAGCATGTGTGTTGAAGAAGGTGGCCCTAGAGCTGAGCCTAAAGGAAATAGATCCAAGATGTAGAGATAAGGAGGGAGAGGGTTCCAGGGATGATGAACAACTGGTTTACAAGTACAGAAATAGGAGGGGAGATGTCTCATATGGGGAAGAACAAATACACATTTAGCTTTTAGGAAGGGCTCAAACTCTCAACCTTAAATCTAGTTGGATTTCTGCTTCGGCACTTTCTAGTGCAGAGACTCAACATTTTTTTATGTCATGAACACTTTTTTGTAATCCAGTAAACTTATGGATCTGTTCTCAGAATAATGTTTTTTAATTCATAAAATAAAATACATAGAATTACAAAGGAAACCAATTACATTGAAAAAGAGGTACATCAGTAAAAGCAAGGTCATCAATCAAGTTAACAAGCTCTTATTAAGTACCTACTATGGTCCAGGGGCAAATGGAGTATTCAGGAAGGACTAGCACCTCTGGCATGAGGGACTTGCTGAGCTCTTTTCAGGGCTGCTCATCCACTTTTAATGTACACTTGCCACCCAACTCTTACCTGTGGCTCCAAGAAGCTGTAGTATGTGCAGCAGCTACACTCCAGTAAAACCCATCTCGACAGACAGGCTAAACCAGCTTGAGGGTAACCAACAGGCCTCACTCTTATCAGTGAGTTAGGGGATGTCTATCCCAAGCATGTGAAGACATCCCCTGGCAGAGTGGGCTGAAGAGAACAATTTATTCCAATAGGTATGAAGATGGCTGAAGCAGGCACCGTGGAGTGCTTACAGCTTGGACAGACTTTGACGATGCCAAGGTCATCCATTTCATCCTGAGCCACCACAAGTCATGCTGACTTTTCTCTTGCCACTAAACTTTGATGGTTATAGAAGAGAGAAAGGCTGATGACTTTGTGCAACTCTGCCTCACTTAAATGCAATTCATGTGCAAATAAAGACATCACTCTGTCATGTCACTGGTCCTCTTCAAAAATAAAGGACAGACAACATCTATGTTCCAAAAGCTATGCTAAGTGCTGGAGAAATTTTATTTCAAGTAACTCATAATCAAACAGGGGAAACACCATGTAAACAACCATATACCAAGAAGCTACATAGAGTATAAATTGGAGATAATCAATAGAGGAAGGCACTAACATTAAGGGGGATCAGGAAAAGATTCTGGTGGAAGGTGGGATTTTAGCTAAGACTTGAAAGAAGGCAGAAAACCAGAAGATAAAGATGAGGAAGGAGAGAATTACAGGAATGGTAACTTAGGTCAGTGAAGTCAAATTCAAATAGAAACAAGAGTTAAACTGTACATAAGAATCCCTGTAGTAGCATATTGACTTAGAAAACCACAAATCACCATTATCTGTGTTGCATTGTATTTTTATTGACTTTGTTAAATATTTCCCAATTGCATTTCCAGTCTCCCAATAGGAAGTCTTGCTCTAAAATTCAGCTTTCAGGCAGAGGTGACTCTTAAAGTCTGTTTCAGCTCTATTCCTGCTACAATACTAGGTGAGCTAAGGTTATATAAGGAGGGTGGGTACAGGTTATAAGATTTCCAGGAAATGTCATAGACTTGCAAGTATTACAGAGTAATCCGATCATTAGTAAGCATTATACTGTGTTCTAGCAAGGCTTCCTCATGTAAGGGGATTTTCATTATAGTTTATATTATAGTTCAAATAAGCCAATCAGAGCATCAACTGTTACACACAGTTGGCTTAGCAATCAGTTAGAAAACAGAATTATAAGCCAATTGGGTTACAGAATTATAGGCAACTGCACAACACCCATTAGTAAATATGATCTGTCTTGGCATACATTGGAGTGTTACTTGCACCAAATGGAAGCACAGAAAGATAATTTGTCAGGTTAATTTGTGCCTATGAAAGGAGAGATCTTTCTATCTCAGAGTCAAGCAACAGAACCAATCTTGAAAACAAGTCACAGAGACCAGTGCTAGCCAGGTTCTAGGATCCTATAGCCGTTTTCTCTTTTTCACAAGGACATAGGAGTAGTTTATGAGTATAAATGTTCACTTTTTTAAAGGCATACAATGGGGATCACTTCAGAAAATCTGGGGCATATTATTTATATACAAACTGATCATTAGCATTGGTAAATAAGGATTAATAATCCATAAAAATATGTATTTTGATCTCTGGGGTCAGTGCCGCCACATAGCACTTTCTTCTTTCCCTCTCCCTAGTTTCACTTGCTTAAACAGGGAGAAAAGTCACCTTACCCCTAGATAGTTCCCACTTTTCCTTCCTTTGATAATCCCCCTTCTGTGAGGGGATTAGGTTGCTATTTGCTCTCCAGGAGCAGAGCTACTGGGTAATAGAGTTGTTGTGGTCATCCTGCAACACGGCCACCTTCTTTTATCCTTCACAAGGCCTGGGCCATACCTTTACTTCAGGTTGCAGCTCCCAACTCTACAGGGAGCAGGTGCCATGTCACTACATCTGCCTACATCAGCACTGGGTCCCATCCCTGAAGTACCTCTCATTTGAAAGTACTGTCCATAGGAGCTAATCCCCTTCTGAGGTTGCCCTGAGCTCGTTTCAGAAAGACACTAAATTTCTCACCTAATTCATCTCCTGAACTTCATCTCCAAAAACTCATCATCCTGCAAGGTGACCTCAGCTCTGAAACTCACATCTCCTCAGGACCCCCTGCCTCTGGGGTCCCTCCCACTGACTGAGTGGAGAAGATAGACGGAGTGGATTTGTAGAACTCCTCCCAGACAACCATTTGATCATTTCCTATTCCAGCCCTTTTTCATCTTCCTGTCATGTGTTCTTTCCCTTGGATTATAAGCTTCTTAAAGTTTCTTGTAGCTCTAATGTTTAGCACTGGATCTGGTACATAGTAGGCACTTGTTAGGATTCAGTTGTATCTGACTCTTCAGGACCCCATTTGGTGTTTTCTTAGGAAAGATACTAGAGTGCTTTGCCACTTCCTTCTCCAGATCATTTGACAGATGAGGAAACTGAGGCAAACATGGCTGACCTAGGTTCACACAGCTAGAAACTATCTGAGACTGTATTTGAATTCTGGAAGATGAGTCTTCCTGGTTCCAAGTGCAGTGCTCTACCCATTGAGCCACATAGCTGCCTCAGTAGGTACTTTTTATTTATGTTTATGTTTATTGAAAAACTGATTGACTGGATTATATACAATTAGGATATCACACTAATTAATTTTATTTGAAATACTGTATTTCAAGGTAAGAGCTTGTAAATTCAATATGTCAATTTATATGCAAATTAGTTATATACCCCAGACCGAGATCCCAAGGATCTTCTCATAAGTACTTATTTATGAAGAGGCCTAGAGCTTTAGCTTCTGTTTTGACAGATGTCCAGCTATCCCAGACATGCTAGGAACACGCTTCTGTTCAACAAGATACTCCCTCTTGAAAATGCAACAACGCTGCCCAGCTATTGAATAGTGAGCTGATCCAGAGACTTTCTACTCAAGCTTTCTACTGTCAAAAAGAAACTCAAAATCTATTAAACATTTGGTGAAGCTTAAGCAAATATATTGGGATGACCCTCTCCTAAAAGCCTTTCTCAGGCTCCCTCATTCTACCCCCATAGATCACCCCCCATTTGCATTACTTATCCATATTTCTTTGCATGTTGTCTTCCCTGTTGGGATGTGAGTTTCTTGAGAGCTAGGACCATATTTTTGCCTTTCTTTGTATCCCTAGCATGTTAGCACAGCATTTGGCATACAGTAAACACTTAATAAATGCTTGTGGATTGACTGACTAACCCTTCACCCAATACTATGGTAGAGATCAGAGCAAAGTCATGCTTTGTACTCAACTGGGGCATCCCAACCACTTGGCTTTGACATAGCGTACAAGTATGGGAGATTTGGAAAAATGGTAATCATGAAAATCCTCTCAAATTCTTTATATACATTTGTGTCCAATTAAAAAAACATTTATTATACACTTATAATAGACAAGGTGCCATGGTAGGACCTGGGGATACAAAGGTGAAAACATAATAATCAATGATAATTTGTTATACATTTAAAGGCTCTAGACTGTGTGCCTTTGTGAACATGTCCAAATCGGAATTTATTATTTCTCCCCATATACTGTCTCTGGTTCCTACCTTACCTATTATTTTAAAAGGCAACATCATCCTCCCAGTCCCTCAAGCTCACAATCTACGAGTCATCCTGGATTCCTCACCATCTCTCACATCCAAGCAGTTGCCAAGGCCCATAGATTTCACCTCTGCAACATCTCTTGTATAGGTCCCCTTCCTCTCTTCTTGTTGAGTCATTATCCCATCGGCCTACATCATTCCCTTCTATCCCTTCACTCTGAAGCGGTCACTACAGGCCCTCATCATCTCATATCTGGAACTATTTGCAATAGCATGCTGGTCAGTCTGCTGGCCTCAAGTTTCTCCCCGTTTCAATACATCCTCCATTTAGCCAATAAAGTGATTTTCCTAAAGAACAGGTCCCTGACTCAGTAAAGTCCAGTGGCTTCCTATTGCCTCTAGGATTAAATACAAAATGCTCAGTGGACATTCAAAGCCCTTCATAGCCCAGTCCTTCCTACCTTTCCAATCTTCTTACTCCCCTTCGTATACTCTTAGATCTAGTGACACTGGCCTCCTTGTTGTTCCAGGAAAAAGATGCTCCATCTCTTGGCTCTGGGCATTTTCTCTGTCTGTCCCCAGCGCCTCCAATGTTCTCCCTCCTTTGCTCAGAGTACTGATCTCCCTGGCTTCTTTTAAGTACCAACTTCTACAGGAAGCCTTTCCCAGCCCCTCTTCATTCTAGTGTCTTTCCTCTGTTAATTATTTCCTATTTATATTGTATGTAGTTTGCTTTGTATATATTTATTTGTGTGTTGTCTCCATTAGATTGTGAACTCTTTGAGGCCAGGGATTGTCTTCTACCTGCTTTTGTATCCTCCAGACTTGGCACAGTGACTGGTACAGAGGAGGAGTTTAATAAATTTTTATTGATTGACTGAATACAAATACAAGCAGAAAAGGCAGTCTCTGCCCTCATGGAGTGGAATGGAGATAAATGGGGAAAAATAACAAAAAATGGGGAAAGAGAACTCAAAAATGGGGAAAGACAACAAAAAATGGGGAAAGATAACTCAAAAATGGGGAAAGATAACTCAAAAAATGGGAAAAGATAAAAAATGGGGAAAGATCAAAAATGGGGAAAGATAACTAAAAAAAGTGAAGGTAGAGGGAAGGAGGAAGAAGAGAATATGACAGAGCATGAGAATATGATGGAGGAAAAGGTTTGGAAAGTCAGGCACTGAGCACCAAGAGGAATGAAGGAAACTCTGGATGAAAGAGACCACTAAGAGGAGGGGGTTGCTGGGACAGAGGCCTGATGGAGAAAGTCAGGACCAGAACCTGGAGAGGATTACAAGAGTGACAGCCATGGGATGGTAAATTTAGAGCTGGAAGGGACCTTGGAGGCCCTCTTCTTCAACCTCCTCCTTTTACAGATGAGGAAATGTGGGACCAGGAATGTTAGGTAATTTGCCCAAGGTCAAACAATAACAGAGACTGGATTTGAACCCAGGTCTTCAGACTTTTTCTACTGCATGAGGAAGTTCCTAATCTTAAAAGTTTACCTTCCACTGGAGTGTTGAAACATGAAAAAAAAAATAAATAAATTCCAACAATGTGGAGGGAAAAACGCAAAGTAAATTTAAGAGGTGAAGACTGTTAACAAGCAATGGGAAGAGTTGGAAAAGGACTCATGTAGAATATGACTTTTGTGTTGGATCCGGAAAAGAACTAGGGATCCCAAGAGGAATCTCAGGTGAGGAGGGAGAGCATTCTTGGTATGAGGTACAGCATAGGTGAAAGTACAAAGATGGGAAGTAAATTGTATATAGGCATTAGTTGAAAGTCCAGTTAACAGAGAATTTTTGAAGGGGAATAATATGAAATGACAGGAAAAGTAGGTCCAAGCAAGACCATGGAGGCTTTTAAATGCTAAGTCAAGGTGTCTGCATTTCATATTAGTAGTTATTGAAGGTATTTTAGTCGGGATGAGTGACATGGTCAAATCTTTGTTTTAGAAACATCTCTTTGGCAGCTATGTAGAGGATAATTTAGAGAGAAGAGAGATTGGAAGATGGAAAATTAGTTAGGAGATCGTTACAATAGTCCAGTTAATAAATGATGAACCCTTTTCTTTGTGGGTATGGCATGTCTGATGGCAAAAAATTCCAAGGCTTCAGTTTCCCAGTTTAACCAAGTGGAACAAGTGAACACAAAATTCCTAGATAGAATTTTTCTAGGAAGATTGAATAGTGATTTCTATGACCACTTCGCTAGAATTTATTATAGAAATTGATGAATAAAAAGAAATAGCACGGTACTAAACACTGCATCTGGTTGGGATATTTTTTTCTTAATAGAGATAGCTGACATTTTATAAATACCTCTGAATGGTTTCTGATGATGATGAAGATGAGTAAGAAGATGATGGTGATGATGATGATGATGATGTAATCCCCACACCTTGTATATGAAGCCACAAAAGCTTGGTTTTCTAGTTTCTGACACTGAGCGGCAGCTGGTCTGATTCAGTTGCACAAATAGCAAGGAGAGCATAAATTAAACTGCCACATTCTTGTTGTTGTTGTGTTTGTTCCCTCATTTTTGAAGAAGACTATTACATTAGAGAAATGATGATACTACTTGCACTGGACTTTGTTTTGAGTGAGGGAGGGCTGTGCAAATTCACCAACCTCCCTTTTTCCTCTTGAGCCATCTGGATCCAGTGACCAGATGTTCATCAGGATGACTGGAGACAGCCCAAGTGGGGACCTTGGCATTTTCAGGTATTCACTTAGAGGGAGGCAACACCTGTTGAGTGAATAGGTCTCTTTAAGAAGTAGTCACATTAGTGAAGAAAGAATCAAACAGAGATATGTAACACCTTTTATGTAATATTATTGCTGTTTTATCAGTAGTACTTATATATACCTCTGCACACAACAAAAGATAATAGCTAAGATTTTCTATTTTGCTACTTCCTTCTGTCAACCAGGATACCAGGAACTAGAAGACTTGATGATTTTATCTTAGATCTATTATTCATTTAACCTTGGACAAGCCTTTTAGGAAGCATGGTGAGTTGGAAAGAGCAGAGGTTCTAGTCAGAAGATCTTGGTTCAAACCCAGCTTTTCTTACTCTCTATGGGAGTAAGTCATGTGAATTGTCTGGGCTTCAGCTTGCTCTATAAAATGGAAGAGTTGGGCTAGAGGCCCTGAAGGTTCCTTGCAGCTTAAAATCTACCATTCTTGGTCTTTCAATGTCCCTATTTCTCTAATCACAAAAAAGGAGTAACATATGGGTATAACTATTAGTACATCTATGTGGTCATACTATGTGGTTGAGAGGATCTGTGCCAAGATGGCCAAGTCTTGCATGGGGGTAGGGTTGATGAAAATGGTTAAAAGGGGATCGAAGGAAAAACCTCCATAGGCAGATAGGGTTTTTTGTTTTTTTTAAACTTAACAAAGATATAGAGGGGCGGAGCCAAGATGGCGGAGTAGAAAGACTCACATTTGCTAGCTCCGAACCCACAGCCCAAGGATTTCCTGTAAAAAGAACTGACAAATTCTGGAACAGTGGAAGCCGCGCAGAAACACAGTGAAGGAGATTTCCGTTGTAGAGAGCCCTGAAAACCGACCCCAGGGGTCCATCAAGCCCCGGACGAGAGCGGAGCCCTGTCCTGCCCTGCCCCAGCCATGTGGCACTGAGAGGAGTGAGCAGATCCAAGCAGGCTTCAGGGACCGTAATCTCCGGCGGCCGCAAAGGTCCCCCCATCCACAGATGCACAGGTCAGTGAGAGAGACGGGCTGAGAGGGGAGCGGGGTATCTCCGGGACTCGGCCCCCCTCGGGAGGCAGCCGCGGGGGCAGAGGCAGAGGCAGCTGCGGCCAGAGGCTTCCAGAGCAGGCAAGAGCTCAGCAGCAGCTCCATTACAAAAAGTCTCTGCATAAACTCCCTGAGGGAACTGAGCCTGGGAGGCGGCCCTGCCCCAACCTGAGCACCAGCAGATAAGCTCCCATTGAATAGCAGTCAGGCCTGCCACCAAAAGCCCTGAGGCTGGGGAGCAGCATCTGAATCTCAGATGCCAAGCACTAGCAGGACGGATCTAGGCCTGGGAGTGGAGAGGACTCTCAGAAGTCAGGTAACTGGCTGGGAAAATGCCCAGAAAAGGGAAAAAAAATAAGACCATAGAAGGTTATTTTCTTGAGAAGATGATTCCACCATTCCTCTCTGACGAC
>CM053773.1:131849454-131883276 GCA_028658325.1 Potorous gilbertii | reverse complement strand
TGAAAAATAGGCTAACTCAATTGGCAAAAGAGGTTCAAAAAGCCAATGAGGAGAAGAATGCTGTCAAAAGTAGAATTAGCCAAGTGGAAAAAGAGGTGCAAAAGCTCACTGAAGAAAATAGTTCTCTAAAAAAAAAAAAAAAACAAAGATATAAGAATATGTATTTCCATTCCACTCCCATCCTCAGGTTTTATTAATAAATAAGCAGATTAAGAAGACACCAGATCTCCTCCCATTGGCTTCCAGCCAACAATACATTTATTTCTGCTCCTTCTCCTTACACCTAAAAAATTCCACCCTTCTTTATTTCTGAAGGGAAAGATTTGGAGAAAACATGCTTAAAATCATCTTGGCTAAATGCCAGTAATAGAGATGGATTGTCCTTAGCCATGCACTGATATGCCTTACCTGGTTCCAGCCCAAGCAAACACATGGAAATGTGGGAGAAGCCTGTTTCTAGCCTTGAATTACAGAAGGGTTAGTCCTGTGTGAAAAGTCTGCACATTGACTTGAGATTAAGAAGAAATGATAATTCTGGGGCTAGTGAGCTGGAACATTGTATGTATACAAAAGGTACTTCACTGCTTCTTCCTCCCTCCCTCTCTCTTTTCCCTCTCCTCTTTTCTCTTCTATTCTCTCTTTTTTCTCTCCCTTCTCTTTTCTTTCTCTATCTCTATCTCCCTCTCTTCTCTCAAGAAAGTCAGGTAAAGGAGGAGTAGTGGGGCCTATGATCATATATAACTGCTTCTCTTTTTGTCTTAATTCTTTCCTGATCTTGGTATTCCAGAATGGAAATGTCCAGGCAACTCACTGAGTTTGGGACCTGTAAGAGATCCCACTGGGGTTGGAGTTAGGTGGTGACAGTATCAGTAGCCACTGGAACAGTAGTGGCAAACCACTCCATTATCTTTGCCAAAAAAACCCCAAATGAAGTCACAAGGTGTAGAACATGATTGAAAAACAGCTGAACCAAAAACAAAATGTACTAAGCACTATAGTAAGTTCTTAGGATACAAAAAAAGGTGAAAATCAGCCCTTACTCTCAAGGAGGTTATGGTATAAAAGATAATGCAGCATGAAAATAATTATATACAAACAAGACATGCCTCTGATTATTTCAAAGCCAAAGGGAAACAATCCAATTATTTGGTTAAAATTATTCCCACTGAGGTCTGAATAACTGATGGCTCCATTTCACCCTCTCAGCTGGTAATTATATTTCTAAAGAGGAGACTGTATTGCTACCCAACACCCTGCCCCCAACTCTTCTTTTCCTTCTGTAATTACAAAACAGCTAGATTAGTAGCCTGACTTCCCACTTGCAAATGGTTGACTGGTTGGAAATGTGGGCATTTGGGGAAAGTGACTAATTTTGTTCTATCAAGGTTTTAGGGCTTCTGCTGCATAGAATTTTTTAAAAAATCATTAGCCTAATCCTACATACTGGAATATTCCCTTTCAAAATTACACTGTATCTACCAGTTCCAAGGAGCCAGACTGTTTGATTTTATTCTTGAAATACAAAGCTGGAGTTTGGGTTTTTTTTTTAAAATCCAAAATCTAAGCTATTATCTACTGCCCCTAAAAGACTCCATCTAAAGGGATCTGAGATGACTGTCAAAGACATCCATTTATCCAAGGCTGATACACGGCATAAAACTTGAATTCTAATCCTGCCTTGGATGTCTACTAGCTGTCTGACTGTGAGCAAATCATTTATTCTCTCCCATCATCAACTTCTTCACCTGTGAAATGGGTATAATCATCATATTTACCTAGAAGGTTTGTTGCAAAGATAAATGGGTTTAAAGTGCTTTATAACTTTAAATTGAATGATTGAGGGGGAAGCATTTACTTAGAGCTTACTATGTGCTTAGCACTGTGCTGTGTTCGATAAAAATTTATTATTCTATTGCCATTTATTAGCTCTATGTAGCTATTTATTATCTATATATGTTTATTATTCTATTTCTATTTATCATCTATCTATTATGCTACTGCTATTTTTTGTAGCACATACTATGACTTTGGCTGTTCCTATAAAAATTAAAAGAAGGTAAAAAGCATTTATATAGTACTGTGGGAAGTACTAAGTGCTTTTGCAAATATTATCTCATTTGACCCTCACAACAACCCCGGGAGGTAGATGCTACTATCATCCCCATTTTACAGTTAGGAAACTGAGGCAAGCAGGGCTAAGTGACTTGCCCAGGGTAATGCAGCTAGTAAGCATTTGAGATCATATATGAACTCAGTTTTTCCTGATTTCAGACCCAGCACTCTAACCACTGCACTACCAAGTGCCTATGATTTTCCTCTCTGTAACATGTAATTCAAGTAATATGAATTTCCTTTCTAAGACATCAGAAGGAAGAAAAGCAGGGGTGAGGGGGTGGGAGTGAAATTACTATAGGCAGGGCCCTAGCAGAAATGTAGTAGACTTTGTAATGTAGGGATCACTCTCTCCTGAAGAGCCATCTTGGTACAAAATAAGAACTCCAAAGAGTCTGGAATTTTCTGGGCTATGCCACATTTATGCTTTTCTCCTGCCTCCCTTTCTGCTCTGGTCTCTGTCTCCCTTCTGGTTTTGGCCTTAGTTTTGGCCCTCACTTCCATTACTGATTTAGAGACAAACTTCCCACCAGAAAAATATAGAATAAACTCTATCCAGAGAGAATTTGAAAGTTGAAAGAATCTCAAGAGACATCTAATCTAACCATACATGAAGCAATCCCCACTATAAGCTATCCAACAAGTGATCTTCGAGCTTTTGATGAAAAATATCTAAGAATGAAGAGTCTATCACTTCTTAAGGCAACCCATTCCATTTCTGCACAGTTCTAAATTAGAAGCACCAGGCCTGGAGTCAGGAAGACTCATCTTCTTGAGTCCAAACCCAACCTCAGACACTTAGGAGCTGTGTGACTCTGGGAAAGTCACTTAACCCTATTTGCCTCAGTTTCCTCATTTGTGAAAGGACCTGGAGAAGAAAAAGGCAAATCACTCCAGTATCTTTACAAAGAAAAATCTAAATGGGGTCACAGAGAATCAAACACAATGAAAGTGTCAGAGGTAGGGCATACCTAGGGTGATTCCCTTGGGACTCTTAGGAGAAAATTCTGGGCCAAAGCTTCAAGGACTGTGGAGGTAGGAAGCAGGTAGGATAAATAGCTTTATTCAGTACATAATTACAACCACAAAGAGCTCATGCAAAGGGAAGACAGAGGAAGAGGGTATCTCAGTGACCAGAGTGAGTCCTCCTCTGATTAGGAATTGCTTCAGGGGCAGCTGAGTGGTGCAGTGGATAGAGCACTGGCCCTGGAGTCAGGAGGACTTGAGTTTAATTGTGTGACCCTGGGCAAGTCACTTAATCCCTATTACCTTAATTTTTAAGAAAAGTGGCTTCAGAGATTTGACTCTACCAAGAACTTTGACAAGGACTAAAGTGGGATCAGGGTGGTCTCTTCTCTTCCTGATCCTTATGGAGTTAGTTTCTGACTGCCACTGATACCAAAGCCATCCTCCCAAGGCAAGAGTAGTTCTTGAGGTGCCCTTAGTTGATAAGGGAGAGCTATAACCTCACCACATCAGATTATGGCATTCTAATTAGGTAGCACCAAGGTGGTGGGGAAGGAACCTGATAGGAATCGGACTGGGCAATTAGGACCTAAAGTTGAAGTAGATGAAAAGTCCTCATATTAAATACCCCATTTTCATCAATGATCCTCATATGTCATAAACTCTCCCTTTTACCATCTGGTTACCCTCCTCTGAGCACTCTGTAGCTAATTAATGTCTTTCTTAAACCAAGACACTGACACCTGAATGCAATCTCTGGATAAAATCTGTCCCTATTCCCAGAAGTGAGGCTTCCTAATGCAGTCAAAATTAGATTGGCTTTTTTGGCTCCCATGTCACTCTACTGTCATGCATGGATATTTCACTTCACTAAGATCCTCAGATTATTTTCAAAACAACTTCTATCTACCTGTGCTTCCCCTGTATTATATATGCATTCCTGTGATCTGTTGATTGGGTACTACTGCTAATCATATAATCAATGAGGTAGAGATAGGGACTTTATTACCCTCAGGAGGGCATTACATACAAAAATCAGTGAGCCCTGGGCACCAGTTTTAAGCTACTCTTATATGGGTTTTGGATATAGGATAAGTATAATGGAATTTCAAAGAACAAATAAAGGAAGGTAATGATTTACAGATCAAAGAACAGATGACCCAAGGGAAGCTCTATATTAAGTAAAATAGGAAAGTAGCCTGTAAACACTGGACCGGCAGGTGATATCTCAAACTTCCTGAGATGTGCTGATCTTAAATATAAGGTGATAAGAAAGTGCGGGTAAGAAAGTCAAGCCAGAAATTCTCTTATCACACTACTCTGCCACAAAACTTTCATGTAATAATATAGCTTACAGCATTAGTATCAGACTTAAATACAAACCCACGTGGCTGCATATTGACTTAGAAAAACCACAAATTAAAATGGTTCCTGTTCATGTTTTTATTTATTTTGATAAACATTTCCCAATTAAATGTTAATCTGCTTAGTATAGGGAGTTTTACAGCCCTTTGGTTACAAGTGAGATATCTCCAGTTTACAGTCTCTAGGGTTATGATCATTTTTCGTGTTCTAAAATTTAAAGTTCCCTTATTCCGTTCAGGTAATCTTTATCTAGAGTCCATTCTAATTGCCTAAGACCACGTGGTGAAAGAATATGGGGTGGAAGAGTGGTTTGGTAGGAAGGGAAAGATGGGGGGAGAAAGTTAAGGGGTAGGGCTGGGAGAGCAGTTAGGTAACAACTAAATTAACAGCAACTCTCAACATAGGATTACAAAAGACATGAATCCTCCATTTTAGGATTAAGAATCAGTTATTTTAAGAAATGCTAGGGAAGATAGCATAGCTCTACCAGATTTTAAATTCCATTATAAAGCAGCAATCATCAAAACCACTTGGTACTGGCTAAGAACTAGAAGGGTAGACAAGTGGAATAGGTTAGGTACTCAAGACACAGTAGTCCATGAATATAGCAATCTACTAAATAGTAGATAAACCCAAGGACCCCAGCTTCTGGAATAAGAACTCACTGTTCAACAAAAATTGCTGGGAAAACTGGATAACAGTGTGACAGAAACTGGGCATAGATCAATGCCTGAAACCATACACAAGAATAAAATCCAAATGGATATATGATCTAGGTATAAAGATTGATACTATATACAAATTAGGGAAGCAAGGAATAGTGTATTTGTCAGATTTATGGAGAATGGAGAAATTTATGACTAAACAAGTGATAGAGAACATTATGAAGGGCAAAATGGATCATTCTGATTACGTTAAATTAAAAACTTTTTGCACAAACTCAATGCAACTAAGATTAGGAGGGAAGCAGAAACTTGGAAAGAATTTTTGCAACCAGTGTCTGTGATAAAGGCCTCATTTCTAAAATATATAGAGAACTGAGTCAAATGTGCAGGAATATAAGTCATTCCCCAACTGATAAATGGTCAAAGCATATGAACGGGGAGTTTTAAGAGGAAGAAATTAAAGCTGTCTATAGTCATATAAAAAATGCTCTAAATCATTATTGGAGAGATATAAATCAAAACAACTCTCAGGTACCACATCACACCTATCAGATTGGCTAACATGACAAAACAGTTAGATGATAAATGTTGAAGAAGATGTGGGAGAGTTGGAACACTAAGTCATTGTTGGTGGAGCTGTGAGCTGATCCAACCATTCTGGAGAGCAATTTGGAACTATGCCCAAAGGGCTACATAAATGTGCATACCCTTTGACCCAGCAATATCTCTTCGAGGACTGTATCCCAAAGAAATCATAAAAATGGAAAAGGGTCCCACATGTACTAAAATATTTATAAAAACTCTCTTTATGGTGGCCAAGAACTAGAAATCAAGGGGATGTTCATCAACTGGGAAATGACTGAACAAGTTGCGGTATACGAATGTAATGGAATACTATTGTGCTACAAGAAATAATAAACAGGAAGACTTCAGAGAGACCTGAAAGGAGTTACATGAACCGATGCTAAGTGAAAGGAGTAGAACCAGGAGATCAATGTACACAGGTACAACATGCATGGGAGGCATTTTTCTGGTAGACTTAGCCCTTCACAGCAATTCAAGGACCTAAAACATTGAGCAAAATGCCGTCCACATCTAGAGAAAGAACTATGGAATTGGAACATAGAATGAAGCAGAATATTTTCTTTTGTGTTATGTTTTGCTTTGTTTGAGTTTTTCTCATGGTTTCTCCCATTCATTTTAATTCTTCCATGCAACATGACTAATGTGAAATGTGTTTGATAAGAATGTATGTGTAGAACTCACATAAAATTGCATGCCGTCTCAGGGAGGGAGAAGAGATGGAGGGGGAGAAAAACCTAAGATTTATGGAAGTGATTGTAGAAAACTGAAAACAAATAAATTAATTTTAGAAAGAGAAGAAAAAAGAACCAAATATATATATATATATATATATATATATTTTTTTTTTTTTTTTTTTTTGCCATTTCTTATCAAGCCAAACATTTCACTCTTTTCCACATTTTGCCAGTTCTGGAGACAATTGTCCCTAATAGACCTATTTAATTCATTGAAATTCTTCCTGAAAATTGCCTCTGGTCAGACTAATGAGAGCAATAATAGAGAAATGAACTGGAACCTTAGGGGGGGGGGCCGGGTCATAATAGAAGGCAGACTTCCTAGTCCAGTGACCTGCAAGAGAGTGCAGCAATTACATGAGATTCCTCTCAATGATAAATTGAATGGAAGCTTTAATCTCTGAAGCACAGAATCTGCAAGGCACTTTCCAAAAAATGGTCAATAGGTGCCTTCTATATAATATATATATTATAATATAATAATGTTTGCTAAATTGAATTGAATAGTCCAGAAGATACTGTTAAAGGCTCAGCCCTATTTCTAAAGGTTAATGGGCAGAGGGTGAGAAGAATGTGAAGGTAAGTGTGGCTTCTGGGTAACAGGAGCCAAAGTGGGAAGGAAAGCCTATATAACCTATGTAACCTTATTTTAACATAGTCATAGGGGCAGATCGGGTGCAGATATTATAAGGTTATCTAGTCCAAAGATTTACTCAGTGAATAAATCCCACCGTTGGTATCCATCTCCTTGCTCCCATCCTCCACATACAAGTGGTAGTCAATCAGTATTTGTGAAAAGTTAAAGTGAAATAGAGTGCATTCTTACAACTTAGAGCATTCTTTGACCCAGTGATGTCACTACTAAGTCTTTATACCAAAGAGATCAAAAACGGATACACAAGCACAAACATTAGTTGTGGTATCTCTTTTTGCAGTGGCAAAGAACCAGAAACTAGCATGGTGGTATCCATCAAGTGTGGAATGACTGGACAAATTAAAGTACGTGAACCCAAAAGAATATTATTGAGCCATAAGAAATGATTAAAAGGAGGGTTCCAGAAAGACCTAGAAGAATCTGTATAAATTTAAGCGAAGTTAAGTGAGCAGAACCTAAAACAAAATCATACAAACACAACACTAGTTGTTATTTGCTACTGGTTTAACTTAATAAAGACAAATGATTTTGAAAACCTCAATAATTCTGATTAATACAATGATCAGAGGAATGATGATGAAGAATGCTATCTACTGACAGAGAGACAATGGACTGAGGATGCAGAATGCGACATAAATTTTTAGGTCATGCCAATGTGAGGACTTGTTTTGTTATTTATAAATGTTTGTTATTAAAGGTTTTGTTTTCCTTTTCTTTTCCCAAGATGAGAGGGATGGGAGGCAGGAGAGAGAGAAAAATTAATGCTGGTTAAATAAAAATATAAATTTAAAGAAGTTAACCCATTCCTTTTTTGAACAGCTTATCCTTAGATAAGTTGTCATTATTTTAAGCTGAAAAATTCACCTCCTTGAAATCCATTGCTCCTAGGTTTATCTTCAGAAATGGCAGAAAAGGTTGATCTCTTTTCCATATAATAACCCTTCAAATACTTGAAGATAGCATGTCCCTGTTAAACCTCATCTCTTCAAAGCTAAAATATCCCTGTTTTCAGCTGCTCCTCTACTTTTGATCTATGAAGGAGTCTTTAAATAACATCCTATTGTATTTCCTACCTTGCAGCCCTTCCATGGTCCCCTGAAGAGGCTTTATTCCCTAACCTGACCCTCAAAGTACTTGTGAAGTACAGGTGAGTATTCTATATAGCCTAACAAGAGCTAGAGAAGGAAAAAAGAGAACTAAGAAAGAAAAGTCTAACCATGCAAAGGCCTTTAAGGTTTGCAAAGTATTTCATATATATCTATATATATCTATATATATATAAATAGATATACATATGTATGTATATATTATCTCATTTGATCCTCACCACAGCCCTGTAAGGTAGGTGCTATTATTGCTCTCATTTTATAAATAACGAAAGTGAGTTGTTAAGTGTCTTATCCAGATTCACAGAGCAAGTATCGGAGGCAGAATTTTTTTTTTTGACGCAATTGGGTTATGTGACTTGCTCAGAATGACACAGCTAGTAAGTGTTTGAGGCTGGATTTGAACTCAGTTCCTCCTGACTTTAGTGCTGGTATGCTATCCACTGAGTCATCTAGCTGTCCCTGAGGCAGAATTTGAACTCAGGTCGTCCTGCCTTTAAATCCAACATGTTAATTAGGCCATCTTTTGCCTCAATTTTTACCTAGCCTTTAACTACAGAATAGATATCACCTCAGACAAACTGAGACCTGGGAAAGACTTTAGTCTGAAAAGGCCAAGGTCTCCCACTGCATCTAGAGCCATCTCTAGACATCTTGTCCTTTGGTCTAGAGGAGTCTGATGGCTGATGACTTTGCATAACTCGGCCTCACTTAAGTCCAATGACAAAGAGTGCCCAGCCAGCCATTTCTTCATTTTCCACCAGGCTACACTCTTCTGGGGAGCAGGATCTGGTTTTCTTTCAGCTTCTATTTGTATTCTTAGTGCTCGATACAGTGTCTGCCACACAGTAAGGTCAAGAGACCCCCCAAAGCTACCACAAATGCTTTTTGACAGACTGAAAAACCCTAGTCAACAACCAAGCAAAGCAATATGAAATGGAGATTTGCAGTTTCTTTAAAATCCACCCTGTGTTCTACTGTGAATATGAAAATGGTTCTTTTCTGGTGTTTAAGTTCATAATGAAAAAATAAAGATTTTTAACAAAAAATTTTAACAAAATCAGAGAGATAAAGTGCTGCAAAGTACATTAAAGAACTTTAAGTCTAACACTGTCATTTTACAGAGGAGGAAACTGAGGCATAGTTAGGTTAGGTATGTAACAGGGTTACATACTTAGTAAAGCAGAATTTGAAACCCAGCTCCTCCTGCTGATCTAAGTTAACCTTTAACTCAGGATGAAGGACGATTCAGTAGCAGTGCCAACATGCCCAGATATTGCATAACTGCACACGCTTTATGAGGAACAGGCTATCTGTGCTCCACACCTTGTCACAGCATTTTGCAAATAGTTGTTCACAATCCAAGTGTAATAAACGACACTGTCATAGCAAAAATATCATTTGCGTGGAAAAAAAAGGGAGGTGAGGAGGGGTCCTCACAAGTAGGAGAGCTCCCTTACAACAAAATATTCCTCCACTCTACAGAAGACTCATTGGCTCCTACCTCCAGAGTCACAGGGGACCTCAGGAGCCATCCAGTCCAGTACTTCTTCCTGTTCCACAGATTAGAAAACTGAGGTTCAAGAAGATCAAGAGACCGACCCAAGGTCACAAGATCAGCTAGTCTCAGAGGCAGGATCTGAACACATGGCCTTTGATCTTCATTTTCCACCTCTAGGTCAGTCTTTAATTTAAAATATTCAAGATGACATTCAAGCACCCAATATTGAAAGAGACTACAAGTCACCACTGCAGGTGTGTGCATGCGCATGGGTCTGTGTGTTTCTAGGTTTGTTCCAGGATCTCTGTTCATTGCCATGGCCAGTACATAGAAGGAAGCTGAACTGATTCACTTCAGTTCACAGCCAACTCCAAAGCCTAGACCAGGTTATTTCAAAAGATATATTCAACTTAATAGGCAGCTTGCTAATTTCAATTCCAAGAATATTAATGGATTTTTTTTAAATACCTCCCGCTCACCAGCTGTAAATTCATCTTGTGGCAGCTTTCCAGATTTACAATGGCCTCCATATTCCTTTATTGGAGATATGATCGGGCTTTTTTGTTTAGAAGCTAAGTGGATTAGACAGCGCCTGAGGCCCTGTCCAAGTCTTGACATAGTTGTTCTGAGATCTGGGTTTTCAAGACTTTTCTGATCCTTTGTACCCAGCAGGAGCTACTTCTATGTAAAAGATCCCAGTAGAGGAAGGGAAGGGAATGAACATTTATATTTATATAATGCCTACCCTGTGCCATACAGTATGCTGACATCTTTACAAATATTGTAAATCCTTACAACAACTCTGTGAGGGAGTTGCTGCTATTATCCAGTTGAGAACAGCACGGAGAATTTAGGTTTTTGTCTTTGGAAGCTGAGATCAGGATTTTCTAGAAAATAATAGTAATCATTAAAAAAAAACTAAGTGGGAGCTATCACATTTCTGGGCAAAACCTGGCTAACTTCATCATGACTTTTTAATTCCATGCCTGTTCAGAGACTAGCATTTTTAATGTCATTTTAGGATATTAATATATAATTGCCTTGGAAAAGAAAACAGTTTATTTAACATTTCCCCCCACTGAATTGCTTTGTTTCCCCCTCCCCTTTATTTAAAAAATTATGTTCCAATTTATGACCAAACAAGAGATAGAGAGCATTACAAAATGTAAGACAGATTATTTTGATTTCATTAAATTAAATTTAAAAGGTTTTGCATAAACAAAACCAATGCAACCAAAATTAGAAGGAAAGCAGAAAGCTGGGAAACAATTTTTACAGCAAGTGTCTTTGATAAAAGCCTCATTTCTCAAATATATAGAGAACTGAGTCAAATATATTCATTCATCATTTCATAAATGATCAAAGGATAAGAAGACGCAGTTTTCAGTTGAAGACATCAAAGCTATCTATTATCATATAAAAAAAGTTCTATATCACTACTGATTAGAGAAATGCAAATTAAACTGACTCTGAGATACCACCTTACACCTATCAGATTGACTAATACAACACAAAAGAAAAATGATGCATTATTGGTGGAGATGTGAACTGAACCAAGCACTCCAGGGAACAATTTGGAACTATGCCCAAAGGGCAATCAAACCATGTATACCCTTTGATCCAGCAATACCACCACTAGATGTGTATGCCAAAGAGATCATAAAAAAGGAGAAAAGACCTATTTGCATGAAAACATTTATAGCACACCTTTTTGTGGTGGCAAAGAATTGAAAACTGAGGAGATGTCCATCAATTGGGGAATAGCTAAACAGGTTATAGTATATAAATGTAATGGAATACTATTGTACTATAAGAAATAATGAGCAGGCTGATTTCAGAAAAATCTGGAAAGTCTTACATGCATGATGCAAAATGAAGTGAGCAGAACCAGGAGAACACTGTACACAATAACAGCAACATCACATGATGATCAGCTATGATTTAGCTCTTCTCAGCAATACAATGATCCAAGATAAGTCCAAAAGACTCATGATGGAAAATGCTATCCACATCCACAGAAAGAACTGATGAAGTCTGAATGCAGATTGATGCATACTATTTTTATTTTCTTTTTAGTTTTTCTCCTTTGTTCTGTTTCTTCTTTCACAACATTACTAGTTGGAAATATGTTTTACATGATTGTACATATATAAACTTTATAAAATTGCTTATCATCTTAGAGAGGAAGAAGATGAGAGGAGAAAATTTGGAACTCAAATTTTTATATAAAAAGGTACATTAAAATTTATTTATGTTTAACTGGAAAAAATAAAATATTATTATTTAAAAACAAACAAACATTATGCTCCATTGTGCTATGGACATAGTGCCAATAATTAAATAACATGTATTTGAGTTTCAATATTAACAGATAGGAAGTCTATTTGCAATAAATTTTAGGACTACGATGTTCTTTAATGGAAAAATAAGAAATACTTATTAGAGATATTAGAAACAAATAGGAAAAAATTCTGGAGAGACAGACTGGTACTGTAACTAAATCAAGAGACTTGGACCCTAGTCATGGCTCTCTCACTAACTAGATATATGAATTGGAAAAGTCAGTTTCTACATATGTGGACTAAGGAGCTGGATTACATGGGTATCTCAGGGTCCTTTCAATGCCCAGGTTCTATAATTCTATGGTGGGTATGATGAAGAATTTTCTAATTCTTATTGTTCCCATGTGGTCTCTGTGTCCTTATCTTGGTGATAATATTGGTTTAATGAAGTATCTAATCCTTGTTACCTCAAAGATAAGCCTACTATTCTTGCATTTATGGTTTATTCTTATTGTGATATGAAAATACCTCCATAAAGTAAACTTTTTGATAAGGTATAAATTTGCCTAATCCCTTTGGAGTCCTTGTTGTCTGCTATTTTGAAGATCATTGATGTTTGTTGATTGCAGCTTGGGGATTCCCTTTTAAGGTACAAGTAATTACCAGGAAATTAGAGACTGAAAAAATTGATGAAGTTTGAATGCAAATTGAAGCATACTATTTTTATTTTCTAGACAGCAAGAGAGAGAGAGGTCAGACAAGGAAGAAAGGAGCTCCATTATAATTCAGTTGATCCTCCCAAAGAAATACTTGTGCCTATGCTCAAACTAATAGGAGATGGAGACAGAGTGATGAGAGATTGTATGTTTGTCCTTTGTTTTCAAAGAAGACTATGACATCAGAGAAATGATGAAATGACTTGCACTTGACTTTGTTTTGAGTGAGGGAGGGCTGTGCAAGGTCACCAGTCTCACTTTCTCCTCCTGAGTCATCTGGATCCAGTGACCAGATATTCTTCAGGATGACTGGAGACGGCCAGGGTGCAATGAGAGACCTTGACCTCTTTAGGCTAAGGCCTATTCAGGTACTCACTTAGAGTGAGGTAAGGCCCATTCAGTGAATAGGCCTCTTTAAGAAGTAGTCAGGGAACAGTCCCTTTAATGAGAAAAAGAAAAATATAACTAAATCAAGCTGGGAGGGAAAGCAAGCAGTTACTATTGATAATCACTCTTAAGCCAGGAGGGTCCAGAAAACAGCCCTTAAGTGGAACTTGGGCAGGGACCTATTGTTGTCCAATGAGGTTTAAGGTTTTTTGAAAGACAGAAAGAAGAAAGAGAGAAAGGAAGAAAGCAAGCATGGAAGGAAGGAAAGAGGGAAGGAAGAAATCTAGCCAATAAAATCCAAATTAACAGGGTATCTTATGGCCATCCAAATTTACCTTCTTTTGGAGAGGAGAAGGAGGGGGAGAGGGAGACAGAAAAGAGAGGATGAGCTGAGTGACAGGAGAGCTAGTATAATGAAGAAGAAACAAAGGACAGAGACATAATGTTGAAGAAGCAAACCTAGAACTTGCCTTTTATTGATATGTGAGCTAGGCAGGACTGTGCAGGTCTCAGGAACATAGAGTCAACTTTCTATTCATCTTGACTGTTTTTTTGTCTTAGAGTGGTGCTATAAACCTAGAAACCTATAAGGTCTCTAGGAGTTTGAGGGAGTGGGAAACTTCTTGATTTTCTAGCAACCCCAAATATTTGGCCCTTGTAGAGTTTAGGGATGCTCACCCAGAATAGTCCTGTAAGTCAAGAGAAGGTCTAGAGTGGTAAGGGGAGAGGAAGCCTTGACTATCAACCATTTATGAGCTCTTGAGTAAGACCTTTGTATTTTTAAATAATATTAAATAAAGTCTATTCTACACTTTATTTACTTTTAGCCTGAGTCCTTGCACTGAAACTGAGGGCCCTTTTCATTTTTGTGAAGACCTAAAAATAAACCAAATCCTAATGTCTCCCTGGGTGGATGCACAAACCAATAACTATTGAGAAGCCTCCAAGAGCAAATCTCATTGCTGTGATTCCAGAGCTTTGTTTCTGGACCATCCTATGAACATAGAGGTTGTAAGCAAATGGATCCCCATCAAAGGAAGTCTAAATGCTTCATCCCAAGAAAACTGAGCTTTTTCTAGGAGTTTGGAAGCACAAAAGAGGAGGCATATGGAATGACTGCTTAAGAGAGTGGTAGGTAAGTTGGGTGAAGTTTTTTTGTTTGCTTTAAAGAATGGGGGAGATGTTGCTATATTTTCAGGCAGTGAATGAGAAGCTAAAAATTAGAGAGAGGGAATGACAAAGGTACAAGTTCCTAGAGCACTGTGTAAGAAATGATATCAAGGACACCAAGTAGATAGATTGACATAATCAAGAACTGGCTCATCTTCTGACACCGGAGCAAGGGAGAAGAAGATGATGGACAATGCAGGGACCTTGGACAAGTCATGGAGACTCTGTGCTATAGTAACTCTCTATGACTAGAGGCTTCAGAGAAGACTCCAATATACTTTGGTAAAAGGAATTTCCTCACCTGGGAGATCTCAGTATTAGTAACTCACTTGACTAGTACCTATAGCTCAAGAAGAGTTATAAAACTATAGCATCAGAACTAGAATGAATGATTTTAGAGACCATCTAGTCAAATCCATTCATTTTACATGAACCAATAACTACCCAGACATTCTACCCTGAAAGTCAGGTGTATTGCATTTTACCCCTTCTTTAGAGTTCTCCAGCACTCAGGTTTAGGGTGTCATTGGCTGCAGTCCCTATTAAAATATTCCTTTGGTTGTAGAAGGTGGGTATATACCCTAGTTTCATTTAATCATTAATGTATTACCTTTTATATAGGGATATTTACTTTAATAGTACATTAACAAATATACAAACACAGTCCAGGATTGCAGGATTCTGCCTCCCCCATATCACCTCAGTCAGTGTGGAGGAAAAGAGAATTAGTGTTACACCTTAGTTCAGTTCCTATAGAACACAACGCAAGTTCATTATAGCCTGGGCACCCTGGCACCTCTGGACTTTTCTGCTGGGCTAGCTAGTTGCAATATTCTGCCTGGAATTCTGGCTTCAAAGTCACCATGGCTAAAATTCCAGGTCAAGTGGGATTTTATACCTGAAACATAGAAGAAAAACAGAATGGAAATAGAAACACCTGAAACTTAGAAGAAAAATAAAATAGAAATAAAAACACCTCAAGCCCATTTCTCAGAATCATGGAGTAAAAGCATAGGTAGGGAGAAAGGAATCTTACTTTCCAGTTCAGGTCATGGCACTGATGCTATGGATGAACTATGTATGATTGTTACCCCCTGGACACAGCAGGAAAGAGCACACAGGAAGGAAATAAGAGCTAGAAAGTCCTAGTCTTACAATTTTGAAGATGCAGCCTGTTCCTGAAGGAGGCTACTCCTAGCCATGAGGTAAGGGAATACAGAGGAGAAAGGTGCTTTCATGTTAGGCAATCTGGTCATGATCCAAGTCTCATTACCTACAAATGAGGAAACTAAAAGAGGGGAAATGACTTGTCTAAGATCACACAGGAGAAGGTAACAACCTGAGATTTGAATACAAGACTTCTGACATCTATGACAATATTGTAATGTTCTCAATCATAAATTAGAAAACCATAAAATATTCCCCCAGTGGGCTAGGGATAGAATCTAGAGGGAGGTAAATTTGGGAATGAGGTATTTGGGAAAGACTCTAATAGCATAAAAAATCAGAACAACTTCCTTGCCATCATCTAAACACAGCAATTTCATTTCTACCTCTGAACTTTAGCTCACATTGTTTCTCACTGTTTGTTCACACATGCCAGGCTGGTGTGAACATTCAATTTCTCTCCACCTAACCAAATCTTATCCACTTTAGGAGAGTCAACCTAACTCAGGACTGTAATACTATGCCTGAATTCCCACAGCATCTTCATAGGAGAAGCACAGATGCTGGATTATCATGAAATTCTCCTTAGTATTTATTATTTTCCTTCATGACAATCCTTTGTTACTTCATAGAGAAGAGATGATCCTCTACTTGGAAAAGGCTTTGTCAGAAGAGTACACACTCTGACAGGTCCTTCTAAGCTGAAAAGACTGCAAATATTGGTCCAGTGATGGACCTTTGTTCAACAACGAGATTAGCTAAATTCAAAAAAGCTTGTCTCCAAGTTGACCCTCCATTTATAGGGTTATGAATTTGGGGTTTTTTTAGCTACAACAACTTTCAGTGATGTATAGTGGTTGTGATCTGCTTTGGTGAAAAGAGTATTCACATCAAGAAATCATGGATATTTGAAGTATAAATAATGGAGCAGGGGCACACTTGTGAGCAAGAAGCAGCATGATTGGCCTGTGAAACTTCTTACATTAAAGAGGCTGGGTAACCTGCTGTCATAGAGGCATACTAAAGTGCAACTGGAGTGCCTGGGAGAGAGATGAAGTGTATACAAGTGTTCTATAATTGGATTCAGCAGTCAGTCACGTGATAAAGATGAGTCTTTTTTGATGGGCTGAGTAGCTAGAACTCAGGAACATTCAAAAGTCATTAGTCACCAGAGTCAGTCCTTTTTGGTCTCGTTCACTTCTATCTCACTGCACTGTGGTGAAAGAAGAGAAACTATAGAGATTGTTTGGGCTCTTCATATCTCAGGTCAGCTCATGGCCTTGGTTCTTTGTTGTTTGTTCTTTCTTCTTTTAAGTGAAGAAGACTGAAGATGATTCTGACTTTGTGAGCTTAAAAAAGTCAGAAGAGTGAGCTGTCAAGAAGTCCAGGAGAATTCACGCCAGATGTCACAGCCAGCCAATCCAGCATCAATGTCTTGAGTGATCTTAGGGACCCAACCTAGCAGTAGATGAGACATAGACTCATCCAGCAGCCATAAACTTGTTGGGACCAGTGCTATGTAGAAAATGAATTAAGTCTGAATAAACCAAGGTGATATAGGGGAGAGAGTGCTTCTGGGTGCTGAGGGGAAATAGTTTTCCTTCTCTTGATGCTGTATCTTCAAAACAAATATCCCTTTGTAAAAGCTAATTGGTGTTAGTTGGTTAAATGAACTATAGTGTTAATCCCTGGCTGCTAAAAGGAACACACTGGAATGGGAACTCAGGCAAAGACAATAAAGAAAGAAATCCCCATGCCCTCAAATGTATTCTTAGAAGCCTAATGGTGAAATGTGACCAGCTTTGCTCTGGAAGAGTAAAGCCAAATTTTTTTGCTACACAGTCATATTTTCCTAGGGAAAAATCTCTTTTTGTACTTCACTCTAGTTCTCAAAGGTTCATACCTTCAGATGTGTTTCCTTCAGGTCCCACCAAACCAGAGGGGTGTTTAAATGAACCTAATAATGGGATGTATGTTTGTTACCTGAGGACTAGCCTAGGTAAGTTTGGAGAATTTCATCAATGCATTGCCTACAAGAGGATAGATTTCTAGACCACTCTCAAAGACAACCAATCTGCTTAGCTGTGGATACATTTTATCACTGGAATTAGGAACTATGCCATCAAAGCCACAGATTCTTCAAGGATTGAAATATTTACTATTCAAGGCATTGTACCAAACTTGGGGGAGAGGCAGCATGGTAAAGAATCCAAGGTCACATAGGCGAGTGGCAGAGTCATGATTTAAACCTAGAAGCCAAGAGGAGCTAGGCTCATGATCCATACAGGCATTATGACTCTGGACAAGTCATTTTTCTTGTCAGTGTTCTGAGCAATTCCCCAGGACTGCAGGTTGCAGAGAAGGTGCCAACCTGCATTAGTGGAGGGAGTTTCTTTACCTGGGAATTTATTATAATGATGAAATCACAGTTCTAATTCCCTATCTCTATCCCTACCACTCTCCACCCCCACTCCAATTATCTGGCTTATATTATAAATTTAATCTTCAGAGATGAATCTACAGGAGCAAAGAAATTGAAGAGGAAAAGGGAAAGATAGTTAATCAAGAGCAAGACAGGGATTGGTGAACTATAAAAAAATTGTGATTATTTATGGTGATGTAGAAAATTGGCATCTCTTCAAAATGCATTAGTTTATTAGAATGCTAATACTTTATTTGCCTAGGCTTAGTTGCTTACATAAGTACATTTCTGAGAATCAAAACTCGTATTTTAACAAAAATCCTTCTAAATTGTATGAACATTTCCTCATCTCAGCAAAGGATACTGAACCCAATGAACATTTTCTTGGTGGTTTAGAGTTACTCTTATGAATTTGTATTATTATTTTATAAATGAGTTTTATCTCTCTTTTAGTTCTCCTTTGAGGTCAGGCTGTCATTCAATGGAATCATAGGCTTAACACTGGAAAAGACCTTCATCTAATCTGTACTCACTCCCAACTCAAAAGATCAGGCCCCCAGAGAGTATGTCCCCCAGATCCAATCCACTAAACCCAGAACTCACAAGCCCCCACTGATGTGTTTTCTTTTAATAATCCACTAGAAGAAGCAATTATTTGAAAGCAGGAGCATTTAATAAAATGACATAGCAAGCAAAGTAACAACTAAGCATTTTCCCCATAAACCTAGAGTTTTCCCTCTAATACTCATCATAAATGGGAAGACTGTACACATGTAGGTGAAATTTGTGGAGAAACACACATAAGGATCATGTATGGCCAGGGTACATGTTTAGAAAGGCATACACATAGGAAACAAGAATAGAAGGCTGCAAGTATGGAGGAACACATATGTGGTAAATATGTGTGACCATCCATGTGGGATGGAGGAACAACTCATTCCTCTACCCATGCAGGATTACTTACATCTTCTGGAGATGCCACAGTGCTGCTTCCCTGGGCCTGTTCCCCACAGTTCTCTTCCAGACAAGGCAAGTGGTCTCTACTAGGTGCTACTTCACTGAACGTTCCTCCCTGATGGGTTACCAGGCATTACCCCATTGGCCACATGGCTATGGAGCTCCTTCTGCTTCTAGCTTCTGACTTCAGTCAAAGTCTTGAGTTCTAGGATTTCTTCTTTCTAATGAGAAGATGGGCTCTTGGATGTATTTTTAGTTCAGAAACCAGAGGTTTTTCTATAGCTCTTTGGGAAAAGAAGTTGTCATACCTCAATCATATGTCAAAGGGGAAAAAACCCTTTTAGGTTTTTTTGAGGTGATCATCAAATAAAGGGGTATGAGACTAAAATTATATCTGTCTGCCACTTCTCCACCTGCCCCAGTGTTGTTGGTGTAGGGGTACAATTGATTCAGAACAAAGATCACTATATCTAAAGAGAGGGGGATAAGCCTTCTAGACTGGAAGGGTTTGGGGGTATTTTTGTTGCTGTTTGTTTGTTTGTTTTTATTATGAAGCAGTTCATCTGTTCCCTTGCAGATTCTTTGCTATATAGCATTTCAGAGTAGCCTCAGCTGCCAAGCTTATTGCCATTTTCCAAGCAGGTTCATTCTGGTGAGCAAATGTCTTTAGGTTTAATCTTTCCTTTGAATCAAACTTTTTGACCAATGTGTTTTGAGCCTCACTGTCAGAGATCTCAGGGAAGTTAGATGGTACCATGGATAGACTGCCAGGCCTAGGCTCATCTTCCTGAGTTCAAATCTGGCCTCAGGTACTTACTAGCTATGTGACCCTGGGCAAGTTATTTAATTCTACTTCCCTCCATTTTTTCATCTATAAAATGAACTGGAGAAGGAAATGGCAAACCTCTCCAGTATCCTTGCCAAGAAAACCCCAAATGGAGTCATAAAGGTCAGGCATAAATGAAACAATGGAAGAACAGCAATGAATCAGACCTCTCATTCTGATTTGTGGTGGACGTTCTGTATACTTTTTAACTCCGGTTTCTGAAGGCTAGACTACAACTGATTTTTGCCCAACAATAGCTTCAAGATTCATAGTTCCCGGCTTTGTCAACTTAAGGTTTCTTCTGCTCTCCCATGTAGATAAACAGGTGGGGAAAAGTAAAAAGGCAAGCCAAGTGTCAAGGACAAAGTCTTTCCAATCTATCTGGCCACATTCTTGGTTTTTAATATTCATTATAATATTCATATGCTGCAAACCAAAGCCTAAAGAGGCTTTCAGCTTAGTTCTACATTCTGAGGAAGAGTCCAGAGAAATTAAATGATTGACCCGAGGTCATGTAGGTAGTGAAAGTCAGGATTCACACCTAGTCCAAAGATCTATGAAACTATGCATACCCTTTGACCCAGCAGTAACCCTACTAGGTCTATATTCCAAAAATATCAAAGAAAAGGGAAAATTATCTATTTGTACAAAAATATTTATAGCAGCTCTTTTGTGGTGGCAAAGAATGGGAAACGGAGGGATGTCCATCAATTAGAGAATGGCTGAATAAGTTGTACTATATGATTGCAATGGAATACTATTGTGCTGTATGAAATGACAAGCAGGAAGATTTCAGAAAAAACCCAGAAAGACTTACATGAACTGATGCAAAGTGAAATGAGCAGAACCAGAAGATCATTATACTATAACAGCAATATTATAAAGATGATAAACATGAAAGATTTGGCTACTATTTTCAAGACAATGGTTCAAGATAATTCCAAAGGACCCATGGTGAAAAATGCTATCTGTGTCCAAAGAGAAAACTGATGAACTTGGAGTACAGATTGAAGGATACTTTTTTCACTTCATTTTTCTTCCTTTTTACCTTTTTTTTTTTACCAACAGAGAAATATGTTTTGCATGACTTCACACATAATTGATAATATATTTCTTGCCTTCTCAATGGGTGAGGGAGGGTCAGAAAACAAAGAGATAATATGGAATTCAAATTTTTTAAAAAATGAATGTTGCAAAGAAAAAAGAACAAGAATTCACACCCAGGGCCCTCAACTCCATATCCAGTGTTTCCCCACTGCTCCAAATCTTTCTTGCTTGTCATTGTTGTTTTCTTTAATAGCCCTAACCCATTCCACACTGCTGTCTTGTTGACTACTTTTAATCTTCTGAGGTCTGATTAATCAAATAACTGACCTCTGGAGTTGGGCTATGTTCCAAAGGATGGAGGTTACCAGAAGAATTGTGTCTAGAAAAATGATGTGTTATCATAGATTCATTGTCTAAAGAATGAACAGTGGGGGCAAAGGACTAGGGCAATGGGACACTACATATACTGTCAGGTTTGGTTGAAATTTTGTTTAGTTTTGTTGAATCATTTTTAACTTTTTTCCCCTTTCTGCAAGATGTATGAACACACAGGAGGTCTAAACATATAGACAGATGGCTTGAGAGGAGGCACTGATAAATATCTCTGGAATTTTACCTGCCCTTCTTCATGATTCCTGCCTTGAGGGGATCAGGAGTCACAAAGCTGGTCTCTTTCTTTTCCTCTGAGAGAGGAGTAGTAGACTAAAATTATATCTGTCTTCCATTTCTCCTTCTGCCCCAATATTGCTAGTTTAGAGGCACAATTGATTCAGAACAAAAAGGTCATTTTCCTGATCACTATAACTTAAGAGGGAAAGGCAACCCAAACTTTATTCCACTGGCTTAGCCCCTTCCTCTCAAACACTGATTACACAAAAGTCTATCCCAAGTAGCAAATAGCAAGTAAACTCATCTGTCCAAGCAAACAGCAAACAGAATTGGGAAAGTTATGCTGATTAGAATATACCAGAAAATACAAAAGTTATTCTCTCTTTTTCTCTCTCTCCCTCTCTCCTTCCCTCCCTCTCTCTCTCCATCATTTCTCAGCTCAACCAAGGTAGAGGTTCAGATCTCATCCATGAAGAAATTCCCAAAAGTTTCTAGAAGAAAAGCTAGAAATCAGGGACATGTTCAGCTGAATTCTCCTACTTGTCTGCAAGAGAGTCTCTTTCTCCTTTCATCTGGTCCCAGAGTCTAGAACCATGTGTGTCTCTCTCAAAGACGGAAAAAGAATAGCTCTCCTTTCCAAAGTTCTTTTGTCAGCCCCACTATTCCCCCAGTCCCACAGGGTCACATCAGCATTCCACCAATGAAGAGAGTCTTTGTAAAACACTCTAGGCTTGGGCAGAAACTGGGGTTATATTTCTTTTTAAACCTTTGTTATAAAGGATGGCTCTCTGGGTAAGGGAAGGAGGAGGAGGGATATATTTAGAAATGTAGGTGATGTAAAAGCAAGTTATTGATTCAAAGAAGAATGAGATGAAATCAAGAATCTATTCCATTGCCTTTAAGCAATGATCACTACTAGAAAGGAATATCTTACCCACCATCAAAAAACTACAAGAAGTCAAGACCAACAGGAAGATAAGACTGCCCCTGCAGCTGCCCTGACAACTTTAGGAATTCCTCCCCTCTTGGTGGCTTCTCTCATCTATGAAATGGAGCTAAGGTAAAAAACCACAGACTTCCAAAGGATCTACCTTCCCTCTCTTCAATTATTAGATTTCTTCTTTTTAAATTTTTGGGTAGAGCTCACAGAAGAGAATTTCCACAAAGGAGAAGCCACATACCCACTCTGGTAAAAGACCATCAAATTCCTGTCATGTGGACTATTCTGCATGTAACCCAAGCTACATTGTGTGTGCATGGACCATCCAGCATCAAAGTGCAATGCAAAGGTTGTTGAACTTTGAATCAAGAGACTTGTGTTTGAATCTAGCCTCTGACACTTGTCAGCTGTGTGACCCACAGACCAACCAAGGACCTACAGTTTCTTCACCCATAGAATGGAAATAATACCTATAATACCTACCTTATAAGGTTGTTGTGATGATCTGAAAAGATCATATAGATAAAGTGATTTGCAAATCCTAAATCACTTTATAGTCAGCTATTGAGAACAATTTAGACAATGACTACAACTTTGTAAAAAAAAAACAAACTTCGAAAAGACTTAGATTTTTTTTTTTAAGACAGTATCTGTGATCAATGGAATAACCAACTGGGGCCTCAGAGAATCAATGATGAGTTGACAGAGAGATGATCGATTTGAGGAGCAAAAAGAAGGTATTTTCAGATATAGCCAATGAATGGATTTGTTTGACTTGATTATTCTAATTAGTTTCAAGAGCGGGTTTTAATTTTAGGGTGAGAAAGGAGTTGGAGAGGAGGAAAAGGAATAGAGATAGCAATGCTAAGAACAAATAAGGAAAGAACATCAAAGTCATTTTTTTTAATGCACAAAAGAAATTCAAAGGAACTCAGAGGGATACACAAATAAGCAGGCTAGCTATGGAACACATTAAGTTTATTATATACTTTCCCCCTTTTGAATGATATTTTATTTTTACCAGTTACATGTAAAAACAATGTTTAACATTCTTTTTTTTAATTTTGAATTCCAAATTCTCTCCCTCCCTCCCCTTGCCTCTCCTTTCCTCCCTTTCCCTCTCTCTGAAATGGTAAATAATTTGATATAGGTTATATATGTATAATCATGCAAAACATTTCCATATTAGTCATGCTGTGAAAGAAAGCACACACAAAAAGGAAAGAAACCAGAAAAAAATAAAGTGAAAAACAGTACACTTCAATCTGCATTCAGATTCTACCAGTTCTTTTTTTGGAGGTAAATAGTATTTTTCACCATGAATTCTTTGGAATTGTCTTAGAACACTGTACTGCTGAGAATAGTTTGATCATCATACAAATATTGCTGTTACTGTGTACAATTTATTATAAACTTAAAAAAAAACATGCTGTGTATAGCAAAATTGGTTTCATATACACTTCTCTTTTCCTATTCTTTTTTATACGTAGGAATCATATTTGCTGTTGTTTGCTGAGCTTAGTCTAACAAAAATTATATTTTCTTTTTTAAAAAAACTACCTATTAATCTGTTCTCTTACCCAATCTCTCCAGGATTGGGCAGAAGTTTACCAGCATGACCAAAATATAGACTTGTTTTGCTTAATAACACAGGAAGTACCAGACAAGTCAACGGATGAAAAAATTTGCTTGGTCCTTCAAGATATTCTTAAATGCCCATCCTATTTAACTATTCTGTTTCTTCTTTACAAAGAGGCTTTGAGAAGGGGACCATCAAAAGTGACAACAAATTTTAAAAGAGCATTAGTTTTTTTTAAAAAAGTGTGTTAGCAGAGAAGAGGCTGGAGGCCCCCAGGGCCCTCACTTTGGCATCTTTCGTGGCCCTAAATATACCTGCAATTAACAGAATGACAGAAACAGGGATGTTCAGAATAGAACAATAGGACTGTGTCATTGTAGAAGCAGTTATTTTGTATCTTCTGTATCCTGTAGGGGGTTAATTAACATCCTCTCTGCTAGCCTGTTCTGGTGGTTTTAATCACTAGGGGATGTAATTTAAGGTCACTTGGAAGTTAAGTAAAGACAACATGGTAACAATAACAACCTCAATTGACTTAGTGACTGGAAAAGAAATGTGGCAGAAGAAGAACATTCCAACTAAACTTCACCATAGCAGACAGTTTAATACATCTAACAGGCACTGATCTTATACTTACTACTTACCAACAGATTCTAGGTGCTAAAAAAAAAAAAGTCCCTTGATTCCTATGAGCTGGTTATTATGCACACTTCTTCCAAAGTCAAAGGGAACCAAGATGATCATTTAAATTGCCATGGGAAGGTTTGTTAGTAATGCTACTATGCCCTATTAGGACTGCTAAGAAGAAATGGGGCACTCTGAAGCCTTTATAGCCTGTCAGTTGGCTGAAGGGAAGAATACCCCTGGAATCACCCCACTTTCAAGCCTCCACTTCCTGTGGCACCACTGTAGGCAGCTAGGATGACATTTTCACTATCTATGTCTCATTTGGAACTAGCTTCCTCCCTCCTCACCTCAGACTCCAGGCTTCCTTGGCTTTCTTCCAGCTTCTGCTAAAGCCTCACCTTCTGCGAGAAGACTTTCCCAGTCCTCCCAAAACTTGGTGCCTTCCCTCTAGGATTACTGACAATGTATCCTATATAGATGGTTTGTATATAGTTCTTGTTGCATGATGCCTCCTCTATTCAATTATAAGGTCCTTGAGGGAGGCAACTATCTTTTGAGGAGAGTGAGAGGAGGAAGGATCTTTACTTCTTTTTATCCCTAGTATTTAGCCTAGGGCATAGTAGGTGCTTAATAAATCCTGGTAGATTGAGAACCTACCCTCCCTCACTGCAGGCTGACGGCTCTGGACACACTCCTAGTTTCTTGTCTAACACTTTCCCTTCCCACCCCTTCTGGTCCTATTGAATACAATATTGTGCTATTGTATCTGTACTTGTATGTTGAGCCCTTGTCCTAACCAGTCCCTGGTGCCTCTCTTTCTGAAATAGATTGATGGGAAACCAATGATCACCTGCTTAAGTGAATTCCCATCTCTTCCCTATAAGACCCATGACCTTCATCTGTATTATGGAGACACTTGGATTGCAATTCCAGCCCTCCCACTTATTAGTGATGTCATCACCATAAGCAAGTCCCTCAGTGAGCTTTAGTTTCCTCATCTGTAAAAAAAGAGATGCTAATACCTGTTGCATCTGCCTCCTAGTGCTACAGTGACTGTCAAAGGAGAGCATGCATGTAAACTTTGCAAACCTTTAAAACACCATATTTGCAGCATCTGCTATTAGTATTGTCTACTGCATTCAGACAGTCAATCAACAAGCATTTATCAAGTGTTTCATATTGCCACACACTATACTAAGCACTGGAGCTATAAAGAAAGACAAAGAAAGGGTACTGCTTTCAAGGAGCTCATATTCTAACAGGAGAGACAAAATATAAACAATTAGGGGCATGCTAGATTTATACAGAGTAGATGGAAGGTAACCTCAAGCCAAGCATTAAGAGGGACTGGGAAAAGTTTCTTGCAGTAGGTGGAATTTTAACTGGCACTTGAAGGAAGCTGAGATGAGAAGGGAGAACATTCAAAGCATGAGGGACAGCCAGGGAAAATGCTCAGAATTGGGAGGCACAGTGGCTTTTGGGGGTATAGCAAGAAAGCCAACAGTACTGGGCTGTAGAGGGTAGGAACCAAATTGATACTGGGTTTCCTTGCCTTTGGTCCTAGGTTGCTATTATAGTTGCTTTCTAGATGCTTCATGTGTCTCCCCCCTAGAAATATTTAACAACAGGGATGAAATCTTTTAATTCTCTTGTAACCTCTCCCACAAATTCTCTAAAGAGGTATTGGGTCATCCACTTCCTTCCACTCTTCAGAACTGGAAAAGGTCCCTGTTTATCTTTAAGCAGTGAGCTCTCTGTCACTCAAAATATTTCATTAGAGTCTGAATAGCAATCTATCAGGGTGTTTTAGGAATCAATGCTGCATTAAGTGAGAGCGTGCGCTAGAAAATTAAAGGTCACTTTCAAGTCTGCTGTTTTATAATTTTTCACTGCAGCTGATCAACAGAGTTATTTCACCTCACCTGGAGATGTCAGAGCACACAAGGTAGAAAGAATACAGGATTGAGGTGCCAAAGATCTAAATTCAAATCCTGACTGCTGTGTACCACTTGTGTAACCTTGGGGAAGTCATTTAACTTCATTGGTCCTCAGTGTATCTGAAAAATGAGAGTATTGGACCACATGGCCTCTAATTTCTCTTTAATTCTATGATAATCTTTCAATCTTCCTATTAGTAGAATATCTTTTCTCAGAAATTAGTATCGACATACATAAGGGACCAGGCTGATCAGTTTTTAACATGGTAAGCTCACATGAAGGGTGTTATATAAACCAAATTCTGCTAAAGCAAATAGCTCCATAATAAAAAGTACTGTATAACAAAAGCATCTCTAGCTCCTAGCCAACAATCTATTCCTTTGTAGAATTATTTGATCAAAGAAAACTCCAGGATGTCATCAGAGTGCTAATGAAGTTTCTTAAAATGGAATTTGAATGGTATTGTCTAAAGTTTTATATGTTCAAAATCTTATACAACTTCACTGCTTGCAAAACCAAGATGTCAGATGGGGCTGTTCATTCTTTTGATGGTGAAAATAGCAGTGGATGGAGCTCCATGTTCTTCTCAACAACCAAGAAGGAAGCAAAGAAGTCTCAGGAGAGCGGTTTTTCCTTGGCTCCACGTTAATGCAAGCTGCCAATCAGCTGCTTCTATAGCTAACTCCCTGGCCAAGGGATAGAACTCCTGGCATGCCCAGCCTAGCAGGCGGAAGGAAGTGCCTGTCTGTCTTGGTGTTGCAGTGTCTAACACCTCCTGCCTGGCTCCAGAAGGACCATTCCATTCATATGCCGCTCACTGAATGGCTGAGGGAGCACACATAGTGAGAAATCTCTTGCTACCAGATTCCATGCCACAAGCATGGCCAAAGAAATTCCTTCAATCTAGGAAGGGACAAAAAACCAAAAGAGAGATACTGTGTCTGCAGGTGAGTGAGGTCAAAGTCTAGCAACAAAGCTCAGCTTTGGTTATGGTGAGCCAAAAGCAATTCACACATGGTCATGATACAGAAGGACTTTGTTTCTTCTACTGGCAAAACATCATAGATTTCAGCTGAATTAAGGAGGCAGTAGAATGTGGATGGTGCAGTGGTCACCACATAGGAATTAAAAAAAATGTCTCTTATTGGAATCAAGAAAGCTTGGTGGCTTAGAAACTGTTCTAGCCACCACTGCTCCAGCTGTTCTTTATCCCCTACCTGCACCCACTGTGGGCTGAATTGATGTGCAGTTGCAGGCTTCTAGCCAGGGGATCAGGCAATCATTCTCTTCCCAGTCCCAGCCGCTGTCTTATACCGCTACACCACCACAGCACAACTCAGAAGTCCCTTACCAAGACAAAAATGTTTCTGTACTTAATAAATAAAAATGACACTAAATATTTCAAAATACTGTTAATCTCATTTTTAATTTGTCCTGACATTTCCATTTTATTTATATTTAATGAATATAACATTAATATAATAGTACATGCATATAATTTTTAAATAAATGTAGATATATTGGGGCATATTCCTCAGTTTTATTTTTAATTTTTTTTTTTACTGATAGGAATGTGCAATCCAAAAAGTTTAGAGACCACTAGTATAGTGGCGCAGTAATTCAGAAGATCTGAGTTCAAATTCTGCTTCAGACACTTTTTAGTTGTGAGATCATAGGTAAAGCCATTTAGCCTCAGTTTCCTCATCTATAAAAATAGAGATAATACAATATTTACCTCTAGGGATTGTTGTGAGGCTAAAATGATTTAAAGTGTTTTGTAAATTTTATATAAATGTCACATCTTATTATTGAACCATGAATTAGGTAACTTTTTAAATCGGCATTTTTTAAAATCCTAAAACACTCAACTCAGTACTTGTAGTTTATTAATACCATAAATAATGCTACCTTGCTGTCTATTCTTCATTCTCAGAGGACCGTAATATCAGGAAGGTGATGCCATGACTTGCAAGTGAATTGGATTTAAGTGAGGGAGGGCTGGGCAAAGTTATCAGCCTCACTTTCTCCTCTGCAGCCATCTGGGTTCAGTGCTCAGATATGGGTCAGGACAACTGAAGATGGCCCAGGATGCAGTGGGAGACCTTGACCTTTTCAAGCTACCATCTTTAACAAGTCTCAGTTTGACTTAGGCATATATATATATACATATATATATATATACATATACACGTATATACATATACACATATATACATATACACATATATATACATATATATATACATATATATATATGTATATATATGTGTATATGTATATATATATATATATCTGGGAAGGAAATACCCTTAGGGTTTCTGGACAAAACAGCACAAACAATCCTTATTTACATTCATTCTGTACTACCTTAAGCATAGGCAGGATAGACGGATACCTTTGTAATTTGTAGCATAATTTGAGGGAAGACAAAAGCCTCTACTACCCCTCCTGTTCCCTCTTCACTATCCTCTTCTTAGCCAGCCACAATGTTTCATGTTCCTATCACTGGAATCATCCTTTTGCCTTTATTACTTTCAGAAAAATTCTGTGATAATACAAATATATTCTCAGAAAGAGGAATCTACTAGCACTGATTAATTTACCAGATTATTTTTTACTGAGACAACAGAAATCACTTTATTTTTCTCAGTTTCCTTGACTGTAAAGCTCAGAGTGTTGGACTCAGTAACCTTTAAGATATGTTCTAGTTTGGAAGCAGAATGTAATAGACCTTGGCTAATGGAACAGATTCTCCAAGGAACAGTCTCTCATGCTTGGCTACTGTGTTGCAGTGTTTACTCTTAACATAGGAGAAGAGCAATAAATGAGAGATAATGAGCATCTATTAAGAAGCTGTGACAACAAGCCTCTCCTAGACCCCCAGCATAGCATCGCTATGGATCCAAAAGTTTTAGGAAATGTGCGGTCTTGGTTTGCTTAGTGTGACACTCTACATTCCTACTCAATGTTCAATATATGCTTCCAGTACGGATAGTCTTAATGTGTTAAATTTAAAATATATTTTATTGATGAATTTTTGTCTTTTTATTAGTCATTTTTTGGGGAAGGAACCCTGCCCCCCTTACAGACTGAACCATCCCATGTAACAATGAAAAGTAATTAGAGGGAAACATACAGTAAAATGATTGCAGGCTGAAGAAAATACTTAAGAGGCAACAGAATGGTGCCAGGATATGACTGAAATCTGAATGACTGGCACTCACATGGATGACTACATACCAAGACCTCTTACCACATTGTGCAGAACAGGGAAAGGAACCCCAGGGACCATTTATCCCTAAGAAAGTTTTACATGTGCTAAATGGAAACAAGTTTTGGGAACATGTCCATGTCTCCTCTTCAAGCTTTGATGGATCTACGATCATATCCATGTGGACAGTACCTCTGTGAATGCCAATTGCAACCCCTTTACATGTTTTGCTCTTATATAACACTTGTCTAAATTACTGGAGGCCTTTCAGCTTTTCATTTAATAACTAAAGAATGCCAATGTATCCCTCAGACCATCCGATACAGACATCTACCTGTTGTCTGTATATTCATTACATGACAGGATCAACTCATTTCCTGGTCATATATGTTTTCAAAAATACCTTTTTTACCTCTTCTTATGAGCAAGTCACTATTTGTAACCTTGTTTCACTTAGGCTCACTAGGAATCTTTCCCTTTGTCCTATGGCTTATTTGCAATTTTGAATCTTCCAAAGGTCATAATGTCCTGCAATTTGAAGCCTTATAGGATTACTCGTAGAAAACGGTGTTTTTAAAAATAATAACAGAACAACAGTCGACATTTATATTGACATTTGAAGTTTGCAAAGTACTTTATTCGAAATATCTCATTTAATAAACAAAAAGATGAGCTTCTAAGGCAATGTGCTATTCAGACTTCCCTCAACACCTCTTACTAGCTATTTAGCCTTGCAAATAGCCACACTCTCATTCACCGGTACTAGGCACTTTGTGCCGAGCAAATATAAATGATTCTGATACTACTGACTTTGGTACTTGATATACAAGATGTAGAAAGAGGGATAGATGGACACTATGCTAAAAAAAATGGGTGAGGGGGAGGGAGGAGTCGGGGGCGGGGAGCAAGAGCCTGATTATAAGACATTAACACATACAATTTCATGCAGTGATTCTCACATAGACTCTCAAGATTTTTTGATGTAACAGATTTTTAGGCATTCTGAAGCTAAGGCAGTGCTTTAAAATGATCTTTTCTCCCCCCAAGTCTTCAGAGATCAGAGCAAAGGCTCTCAGTGTCCCGGACAATTCTGTTGATTTGGCTAGGCTACTTGAAGACCCCTTGGGACACTTTTCATCAGGAATTTGACCTATGTCGTTGGTAGTAATCCATGTCCCCGCCTACCTTTCTCTCCCTCACTATCCTGTGACCTGCTTGACTGAAGCCCTCTCTCACATGGGAGATATTAAAAGTATCCAGTTGGCAAAGGGTGCTAGTATCTTTCGTTGTGAAAGTAAATATCCTCAACCAAAATCCTAATTAAAATCAGTAGTTACTATTACTGCTTATTTCCTTGTCCTTGATGCACTATGGTGCCTTCCTCCAGCAAACTACCCACTAAACCATACTTCAGAAATAAAAGGACAATCTGTACTCAAATTTGCATTCATAGCAAGATATAATAACAGGCTTGGCCGGTGATCTAGAAATACTGCACCTGAAACTTACTACCTGCCTGGCCTCAGGCAAAGTACTAAACCTCAAAGAGGTTTGGTTTGGTTTCACCCTAAAAGAAGGGGTTGGGCTAGAGGACCTCTGAGGAAGCTGTAGGCATATAGGAGGATGACTTCATCATCTCAAAGTGCAAATAAGCCCTTGAGCACTGGGCCTGGAATGTTCCTGGAAACTCTCTGGGGGAAGTCAGCAACATTTTCTATGGAGCTACCCCTTGTAGACCCATCCCCATTCAATACCCTATGGTGTTCAACCTCCCTTATATTACTATTCAATAAGGATCAGGGAGAAAAGGAAGGCAAGAGAGAGAGGAGGTAAAAGGCATGGGAGGTATGTGGCCTTTCTCTTTCCCCTACCTCCAAATTTAAAGGCAATTTTGTCTCTACGGTGTCCCTAAAGAGTTTAACACTCACAAGTGCTAAGGGAGACAAAAGATGAATAAAACAGCCTCTGATCTCAGGCATCCTAGAGTCTAGAAAGGAGAATGATGTGCACAAAAAAATACAATATAAAATTGAGCATGAACATGAATGAGCAAAATACAAGAAGAATCTAGAGAGAAAGAAGGGCTCATTTCTGACTGAGTGAACAGGGGAAGATTTCATAGTGGAGGTGAGAAGGGCTGAACATCAGATGACAAAAGGGAAGTAGGTAGGGCACTCTGGAAGAATAGAGAAAGGTCTGAGCCAAGAACTGAAGCCCTTATCCTACTTTCTCTTGTTTTCTGCTCAGATTCTGTAGAAAATAGCAATGCCATGATTGAATCTGAATACTAAAATCATCTGGACACCCTGCTCCTGGGACACATAGCAAAATGTAATAAGTTTCTTAAAATGTGACCCAATTATAATTGTCCTTTTAAGTGTTGTTTCCCACTGGGACCAAATGTCTGTGGTTAAAAATAATCCTTGAAATTGGTCCAAGTTGCCACAAAACTTTTCAGAGTCACTTAAATGTTATCCATATCACTAAAAATGTGTTCTCTTTCCTCCCTGTATTTTGTCATGCAGACAGGCTGAAGAGTTGGCTGGCCAGGACAAACAGCGAGAAGGGAACATGCCCAGTGGGTGGGCCTGAGTTCCCGGAGGTAAACATCTTCCCATCTGATAAGAGGGTCATGTTTCTCAGTATTACAGGTTCCCTGACAGACCTTCACACAAGTCACCCATGTTAGCCCAGGGTCCCCCAAATCAAAAATCCCTGCCCTCACTTTGCCTTAAAATGTACACTCAATGATAATGCCTTGTCTTCCACTATGCAAAAATATTTGGAAAGTCAATCTAACTCTTCTTTAAAATATTTACATCTTCCTCCTCCCCCTTCCCAGGGTCAGAAGTTCTTCTCTTTTTCTGATGCTCACATAGGACCCCTGACTGGGATCTGGAAGGGACTTTAGGGGATCATCCAGTCCAACCCATTTTATAGGGAAGAAAACTGAGGTCCTGGGATATTATGACTTGCTCAAGATGAATTAGCTTGTGACCTTTTAGTGACAGCATTCCCCCCTGACTAGACAGAGGGAGTCTAGACCCTGATCTCTGTGGGATGCTATATGTACTGGTTCTCTTATTTCATGGGACTCTTACAATGGGAGGGTTCTCTTGGAAGCTATTGATTTTTAAATATTTGCCCTTAAAGTCTCTGAAATACTACAATGTTGTGACTCTCCTCGTACAGACTTTTAACATGTTCAGTTAATGTGGGGATGTTTCTGCTATTTCCATGTGAACAGGGCAGCTAGGTGACCTGGTGGATACAGTACACGTCCTGGAGTCAGGAAGATTCATCTTCCTGAGCTCAAATTTAGCCTCAGATGCTTACTAGCTGTGTGACCCTGAGCAAGTCACTTAACCCTATTTGCCTCAGTTTCTTCACCTTTAAAATGAGCTGGGGGGGGGAGGAGCCAAGATGGCAGAGTAGAAAGATTCACATATGCTAGCTCTGAACCCACAGCCTATGGATTGCCTGTAAAAAGAACTCCCAACAAAAGCCATGCAGCAACGGAGTGAAGGAGATTTCCTTTCCAGAGAGCCCTGAAAAACCAATCCCAAAGGTCCATCACGCACTGGACGGGAGCGGGGCCTAGCCCTTCCCTGGCAGCATGGCCCCAAGAGGAGCAGATTCGAGCAGGCTTCAGGGACGGAATCTCCGGCAGCCGTGAAGGTCCCTCCACCCACAGATGCATAGGTTAGTGAGAGAGACTTCTGGGCTGGCTGAGAGGGGAGCAGGGTATCTCCATAACTCAAGCCCCCTCAGGAGGCATCAGCAGAGGCAGCGGGTGGCCAGAGGCTCCAGGAGCAGGCAGGACCTCGGGTCCGTTACTGAAGGTCTCCACATAAACCCCCTGAGGGAACCGAGCCCTGCCCCCACCTGAGCACCAGAACTTAAGCTCACATTGAATAGCAGCCAGGCCTGCCACTGAAAGCCCTGAGGCTGGGGAGCAGCATTTGAATCTCAGACCACAAGCACTAGCTGGGCGGATCTGGGCGGGGCTGGACAGGAATCTCAGAAGTCAAGTAACTGGCTGGGAAAATGCCCAGAAAAGGGAAAAAAAATAAGACCATAGAAGGTTATTTTCTTGGTTAACAGATGATTCCGCCCCTCCTCTCTGACGAGGAAGAACAATGCTTACCATCAGGTAAAGATATAGGAGTCAAGGCCTCTGTATCCCAAACATCTGAAATAGATATCCAATGGGCTCAGGCCATGGAAGAGCTCAAAAAGAATTTTGAAAATCAAG
>CM053773.1:131829117-131848954 GCA_028658325.1 Potorous gilbertii | reverse complement strand
ATAGAATGGAGGGAAATATAGTTAGTCTTACACAACACGACTATTATGGAAGTCATTTGCAAAACTACACAGATATGGCCTATATTGAATTACCTGCCTTCCCAAAGGGAATGGGTGGGGAGGGAGGGATGGGGAGAAGTTGGAACTCAAAGTGTTAGGAACAACTGTTGAGTATTGTTCTTGCTACTAGTAAATAAGAAATATAGGTAATGGGAAATAGAAAGTTATCTGGCCCTACAGGACAAAAGAGAAGATGGGGACAAGAGAAGGGAGGGATGATAGAAGAGAGGGCAGATTGGTGATAGGAGAAATTAGAATGCTCGGTGTATTGGGGTTGGGGTAGAGGACAAATGGGGAGAAAATTTGGAACCCAAAATTCTGTGAAAATGAATGTAAAAAGTTAAATAAATAAATTTATATTTAAAAAAATGAGCTAGAGGAGGAAATGGCAAACCACTCTAGTGTCTTTGCTAAGAAAACCCCAAATGGGGTCATGAAGCATTGGATATGACTGAAAACAACTGATGGCCCCCCAAGTAACGTCTTCGTCCTCAGGAAGTTGCATTTCCTTGGGCTAGCTTAGGACTGAGGCTGTAACTAGCATGCAGCAAGTGGGGCTTCGTCACAGAATGTCAAAATGGCGGTGGTGCTTCTGCCACAAGAGCCATACTTCACTTTCGATCTTTCAGCAGCAGCAGGACGGACGTACTGGGTATCTGTCCCCCAAGATCCTGGTGTATTTGGGCTCCTCTCCGGGATTTTATCTTTTCCAACATGGCTCCCTTACCATTCCCCTCACCACTAGGAGAGCAAGTGCACTAGAAGTAGGACTCTCCTCTGCTTGCCACAGCCTGTCCACCCCACCCCTGACTATGCTCCAGGTACTATGAATATAGTTCTATTTGGAATAAGGGGAAGCCAAGTAAAGTCAAATTCTTCTGCAAAATACCTTGGTCTCATGTGGGCTAAGGATTTGAGGTTTCCAGTATCTTTTATAGCCTGAAATTAAACAACAAAATTTGAAGCTGTCAGATACATTTCAATTTTTCATCACAGATACAAACATTTAGTCAGGGATAAATGACATCTTTAAAGTCTTACGTCAGAAGAGCAAAACAAACAAACAACAACCCAACCAGCCATATTCGGAGCTGCTTTGGTCACTGCAAGTCTGAGGCTGAGAGCTTTGGAGAATGACATAGGCTGTCACTGAGAGCTCCTCAGTCAGTCAGCCAAGAATCACTGTTGGCATCTGCCCAAAAAGAAAAAAGGAAAGGAAACAATCATGCAGGGGAGCTGCGAGTGAGCAGACAGGCAAAAGCAAAATGGGCAGAGAAAAGGCTGCAGGAATGTGTGTGATTAGGAGGGCTGGGTCATTCTAAAAGAGAAGAAGGGAAGGAAAAAAGAACATCTACAAGACTTTATGGAAGCTATTCTGATTGAAGCGCAGTGCTAGGCACTGTGGGGAGGAGGGAGAGGAGTGCTAATGAAATGGAAGATGTAGTTCTACCTCCAGCACCAATATGAATAGTAGCCTGAAATTAAAGGGGGACAGATGACCTGAAACTAAAGATTAAAATTATAAACTGCCAGATACATTTTAATTTTTCATCACAGATACAAACATTTAATCAATGATAAATGACATCTTCAAAATGTTATTGAGGACAAAAAAAAACCCCTTAATAGACAGATGAAAGGGGAACAGATACCTAGAAGATGATCAGAGAATGTTTATTAGTTTGAATTGATTAATGTAAAGTCAATATGCAGGTTATTTGTGCTGTCATTGCACAGAGCAGAATGAAGTTCTGTCTGAGTTCTGTCTCTGCTACTTATAAACTATGTGACCTTGAGCAAGTTACTTCCTTGTTATGGACCTCAGTTTCCACATCTATAAAATGATGGGATTAGGCAAGGTGTTCTCTAAGGTATCTGTTAGCTCTGTCTACAAATGCTCACAACCTCTCATTTGATATCAGCCAAGAGGCAGTTTCTGTTCATACAAACCAAATGTATTTCTAGAGTACCATTTTCCTTGACCAAATAATTTCATTCTAATCTACAAACCCTATGACAAAAGTAGTGGGTATTATGATTTTCATTTTGTGCACAAAGATGGGAGGAAGGGTGAAAGAGAGAGATAGAGAGAGGAGGGGGAGAGAGAGAGAGAAAGAGAAAGACAGAGACAGAGACAGAGAGAGAGAAACCATAATTGTACCAAAAATTGATGTTAGAACCTATCTTGGAATTTTTGTCTTCTAATTCACAGTTTAGATATCTACTCCATTGGTATCTAAATTTTGTCTCGTGCTTTTGATTTCTCAAATTTCATTTACACTGGTCTTTGGGTTATACACTCTCCTATATTTGGGTATGTAGGACTGTCAGTATGATAGTCATAAAATCAGAGGTAGCAAGAGACTGCCAGAACCCATCTACCCTGAGGTGAGCAGTCATAGAGTAAGTGATCCAATCAACACCCCTACCTTCACGCTGGACTGCCCCCTCAAAATAGGTCTTATGTCACAGGACAGCAACAAGTAGTCTGTGCTGTCGTGTTGGCTGGTACCATGGTAGACCAGGCCTACAATCTGTCATGATTTCCAGAGCTGCTACCTGCCTCAACCTTGATCCTTGATCCTGATGTCTAGCCCTCCCTCAGCACAACAACCTCCTAAAAACTGGATGCTGGCCTTTTCTTGACACTTGTACTAGAACTTAAGTGTTCGAGACTTGTCTTATACTAACTGCTGTACTCCAGTTGATTCAAATTACTCCAAAACATGGTTTTGTAATACCCAGGATATTTTTAATTATTTCAAGGGTTATCAACATTTATTTTAAAATTTATTCATATTTGTTTGAATATATGTCATATATTTTTAGGAGAGGCATAAAATTGCATGCATGAAGACAACTTCAAAAAGTCCGGAATCACTGACAATTTCAAGTAGTATTTGAAGTTGATACATTTGGTCCCTAAGGAAAAGTGTCAGAAAAACTTCTTGTCCTTTGCAAACCGCAAACACACATACACACATATAAACACACACAAAACATTAACAACACAACAACCAGTTTTCCCATCATCCCTGGAAGGAGGAAATTCCATTATTTGTGCAGCTTTTTACATGATTTTAGCCCTTTTTCCAATTTTATTTCCTAGTAGAGAAAAATAACAACCATAAGCTCAAGCTTATGTAGATTCTTATTTATGGAGGGAGGACATGAAGGAAATAATATAGTATTAGCAGTAATAATAGTATTTATAGTAACTATCTCTTATAAAGCGCTTTAAGTTTTACAAAGTGCCGTACATGTGATCCCATTAATGACTGTGAAATCTTCTAATGCTTCTCTGTGGCAGAAACCCTATTTGACTTTAAGGAATCAAGGTAAAAAATGTATAATTTTCTTACTTTTTTCTTTTTTAGGCAATTGGGACTAAGTGACTTACCCAGAGTCACACAGCTAATAAGTGTCTAAGGCTGGATTTAAACTCAGGTCCTCCTGACTCCAGTGTCAGTGCTCTATACACTGCTCCACCTAGCTGCTCCCTATAATTTTCTTACAATCATAAAAGCTAAGGACAAGGAAAGTAGGTATTTTCCCTTCTACCCATTCTCATAACCTTGTTTTGACCTTGTTTTGTATTCGTGAACTCCATCAGTAACTATAACTAAATAGCAGCTGTTCCAAATCTTTGCATTCCTCCTCAAACTTTCCTTAGTATTTCATAACCCCACCTTCTCAGCTGAAGATCTCATTTCATACTTCAATCCTTATTCTTTTAGAGCCCCCTCTTATCCCCATTGCTCATCTCACATCACTCAGATGCCTTTCCTTACAGTCTTTTTTACCTCTGCCTCACATGAAGAGGTGGCCCTTCTCCTTCTGAAGACAAATCAACTCATCTACACACATTTCTGATCCCATCCCCTCCGGCCTTCTCCAACAGGTCATCCCTACTATCATCTCCACTTCCTTACTTATATCTTCAATCTCTCCCTCCTTAATGACTGTTTTCCTGCTGCTTACCAAGTATGCCTATGTCTTAACCATCTTTTTAAAAAGACTCGTCCAGATTAAAAATCCCACTGCTATCATTCTCTATCTACCCTTCTCTTTGTAGGGAAGTTATTCTTTAAAAATTTTCAGCTACAATAGGTGCCCCAACTTCCTTTTTTCTTACTCTCTTCTAAATGCTCTGAATTTTGGCTTTCAATCTCATCATTCAACTGAGACTGGCCTCTTCAAATTACCAGCTCTATTGGCCTTTTCTTACTCCTCACCCTTCTTGACGCCTCTGAAGCATTTGACATTGCTAATCAGTGCCCTCTTCCTAAATCCTCTTTTCTCTAGGTTTTTGTGACACTGTTCTCCCTCAGTTCTCCTCCTAACTTTCTGACTGCTTCTTCTTAGTGTCTTTGGCTGGCTCTTTATCCAGATCATACTCACTAAACATGGGTGTCTCCAGGAATCTGTCCTGGACCCTCTTTTCTTCCTCTTTTATAGTATCGTGCATGGCATCTCACCATGGGTTCATTATTCAGGTGATTCTCAGATGTATTTATCTAGCCCTTACCTTTTCCTTTAGCTCCAGGCTTACATCACCAACTGCCTCTTGGCTATCTTAAATTGCATGTCCTATAGGCAACTCAAATTCACCATGTCCCAAAAAATAACTAACTTATCTTTCCCCCTAAACCCTTCCCTCTCTACAACGTCCCTATTACTGTCAAAGGCACCACCATCCTCACAATCATACAGGCTTGCAACGCTGGTGTCCCCTTAGATGCTTCATTCAAATTCACCCCACATTTCCAATTCATTGTTACATCTTTTCATTTTTGCCTCATATACATATATACATCTCCTCTCCACTCACACAACTGCCAAACCAATGAGGCCTCCAATGCCTCACACTTGGACTATTGCAATAGCTTCCTAACTGATCTCTCTTCCTCAAGTCTCTCTCTAGTCCCAATTTTTCCACCACTTCAGTAAAATTTTAAAGTAAACAATTTCGAAAGACTTCAGAATTCTGATCAATGAAATGACCAGTCATGTCCTCAGAGGACTGATGATGAAGCATGTCACCTACCTGCTGACAGAGAGGTGATGGACATAAGGTGAAAAGACAGACATTTTGGATGTGGCCACCATATAAATTCATTTTGCTTACCTGTGCCAATGTATTACAAGTCTTTTTGTTTTCTTTCAGTTTTTAACTGGAATGGGGTGGGGGGGAAATGTTGGGATAGAGAATGACTAGCAATAGTTACCCCCCCAGAAAAATGAAAATTATTGAAACTTTTTTTAAATATGAGGAAAAGAACAGAAAGAAATTTAAAAGGAAGAGGAGAGTATTAAAAGGTAAAGCAGATAGTTTTGAAAGTAAAGTGTTTTTGTTATTCAGTAGCTTCAGTCACATCCAACTATTCATGACCCTGTTTGAGGTTTTCTTGGCAAAGATACTGGAGTAGTTGGACATTTCCTTCTCGTTTTACAGATGAGGAAACTGAGGCAAACAGGATTAAGTGACTTGCCCAAGGTCAGACAGCTAGTAAGAGTCTTAGGCCAATTTTGAACTGCGGTTGTCTTGAAGTCAGACCTGTCACTCAAACCACTGTACTACCTAGCTGCCCCAAAAAGTAATGTGTAGAATTCACCATATTCTTCTAACACTAATGATAATAGGTAACATTTATACGGGGTTTATGGTGTGTCAGGCACTGTACTAAGTACTTCACAATTATTATCTCATTTAACCCTCACAACCTTGGAAAGTGGGTTGCTGTTAATATCCTCATTTTTACAGATAAGGAAACCAGGGCAGAGAGAGGTTAAGGGACTTGCCCAGGATCACACATAATAAGCTGAATCAGCTTAAACTCCTCCTTCTTCAGAAAGCCTTTCTTGGTCTTACCTTGCTCCTAGTCTTTTCCCTCTAAGATTACCTTCCATTAATACTGTATAAATCTTATTTGCACAGTTATTTCTTTTTTTATTCCCACACTGGTCTATGAACTCCTTGAAAACAGGGAATGTTTTGCCTTTCTTTGTATTCCCAGCAATGGGCACAATGCTAAGCATGAAGTAAGTACTTAATATATGATTATTGATTGATACTGTAAATTGGATTTTTTTGTTTTTTAATTTTAATTTTTTTCCACTTAATAGTATTTTATTTTTTCCAATTACATAAAGATAGTTTTCAATATTCACTTTTATGACATTTCAAGTTCCAAATTATTTCTTCCTTCCCTCCTCCCCTCCCAAGATAATAAGCAGTTTGATATAGATTTTACATGTATGATCATATTAAATATATGTTTATATTATTCATGTTGTGAAAGAAGAATCAGAATAAAAGGGAAAAACTACAAGAAAGAAAAAAAAGAGAAAATAGTATGCTTTGATTTGCACTCAGACTCCATAGTTCTTTCTCTGGATGTGGATAGCATTTTCCATAATGAATCTTTTGGAATTGTCTTAGATCATTGTATTTCAGGGAAGAGTTAAGTCTAACAAAGTTGGCCATCACACAGTGCTGCTATTACGGTGTACAGTGTTCTCCTGGTTCTGCTCACTCCACACAGTATCAATTCACATAAGTCTTATTTTCAGGTTCTTCTGAAATCTGCCTCCTCATCATTTCCTATAGCACAATAGTATTCCATTACATTCATATATAACAAGTTGTTCAGCCATTCCCCAATTGACGGGCATCACCTCAATTTCCAATTCTTTGCCACCACAAAAAGAATTGTTATAAATATTTTTGTACATGTGAGTCCTTTTCCCTGTTTTATTATCTCTTTGGTATACAGACCTAGTAGTGGTATTGTTAGATCAAAAGATATGTATAGTTTTGTAGCCCTTTTGATATAGTTCCAAATTGCTCTACGGAATGGTTGGATCAGTTCACAACTCCACCAACAATGCATTAGTGTTTCAATTTTCAATTGGATTTTTTTTTAAGCTCAATTGGCTTTTGAATTCAAACTTCGGGTATCTTCAAGTTCATTTTTCTTTATCCTTCATATACTTTCCATTAGACTCTGTTCTTACTAGTAAGAAGCCCCCAAATAAAAGCTAAAGGAATAAAAGAATCTGTTTTTCCTCATCTGGCCAGTACATTTCCTACTAGTTAAGATGATTCCTGCATTTATAAGCACCTGTAGTTTCAGATTACAACTTCAGCTCGTGGATAGAAGCAGCATAGTATTTTGCAAAAAAAAAGAAAGAAAGAAAGAAAGAAAGAAAGAAAAACCCTAAACAAACAAAACTGAATTTGGAATCAGAGGACCTAGGTCTAAATCCCACCTCTGATATTTTTTAACCGTGTGACCTTGAGCAAATCAATTAATATTTTTAGACGTGGTTCTTGTTTGAAAAATAATGAAGTTGTACTAGATAATCTCCAAGGTCCTTTCCAATTATAAATCCCCATTTAACTTTGAATTTGAAAAAATAAAGAAATAAAAGAAATAAAACATAGGACTACATTGGAAATGATTGCATATTTCTTAGACCATAGTTTCTGGAGAATACTTTCTATTTTCCACTAACACCTGACAGCATTCAGGATGCCTCCACATAGACCCTGGTTTTTTTAACTTACAGTTTGCAAAGCATTTCACATATGTCATTTCATTTCATCCTTACAACAATCCTGTGAGGTAGATGCTACTATTGTCCCTATTTTTCATATCAGGAAACCAAGGCAAGAAGAGGTTAAGTAACTTGCCATAGTTAATGTCTGAAAAATAGGATTTGAACTTTGGGCTTCTTGGCTCTAATTCCAATGTTCTACCCACCATACCATCTAGAAATCCCTATAGTCCCTGAATTCTTAAATATTATGCCAGCATTACACAAGATCTAAGCAGTCTTCTCAAGCTAGAAAGACTTGGAGTACAGACCCAATAACAGACTGTGCATCTGTTTTCCAAGGACCAGCCTAGTTAAGTATGAAATGGCTTATCACCAGAGAGTTGGCCACTAGATGAAGAACTGTTCTTCAACAACTGTGGAAATGAAGAGGAGCTGCAATGTGTAAAATGGAGTCCCCAACACTGCTGAAACAGCAACTCTTTCAAAGTGTCAAAGTATGATTTACATCAATTTATTCTTAGTCTTGGAGAAGTTTCCTTCTAAGCAGAATTGTTTTCCTTTCAGTCCTAGGCCAACAAGCTTGGTCCCAGGAGTTATCCAGCATTAAAAACTCCTGAGTTTATTTTTGTGAGCTGAATAAAACTCATGATACAACCACTTTTAGACTGGCAGCTTTGGCACAAGGCCAAGGACCACATACTACCTTCATTCCAAGGAAACCAGGCTGTGCTGAAGCAACATGGTATCTTCCAGGGTAATTTTAAGCTGAAGTTCTTCAATAGGCTAAAGAACTCTTTCATGTATGTGGCTGATGTTTCTCACATAGTAGGCTGAATTAATCACAGTGCTTGGCACATAATAGGTGCTTAATAAATTCTAGTTGAACTAGAGAGATTAAATGATGATCCTGAGTGAGGTAGGCTTACTCTTGGGTCCTGTCCTGTTCAACATGTTTTTATAAATGGTTCATATGAAGACATTTGCAGATGATATGAAATTAGGACAGGAATAGGAGCTGGACCTGCCATTTCAATGGGATAAGAAACTCACAGGTGAGGAGACTTCTTCTTACAATGCAAGTCAGCACCTTTCCTTATAGTCTTAGAGAGTTTTCTAGAACACTGAGATGTTAGTTAAGTTACAAGGTCACACAGCCATGAAGTCAGAAGTGGAATCTTATCTGAAAGGCTTTCTGGTTTTGAGGCCAGAACTATATTCATGACCTCATGCTGAACCTCTGCTGAAGCTTGGTGTGGCAGGGAAGGTTGGTTAATTCACTGGATGATAGTATCAGATCTATACATGCTTAGAATGTCAGGCCAGACCTGCTAAGGTTAAATGTAAAAAGGACAAATGTAAAATTCGGCCTGTCTTTAAAATATTATATTTTTCCAAAAATGAGGAACAACTAGGTATAGTGGATAGAGAGCTGGACTTGAGATTCAGGAAGACCTGATTACCTTGCCTCAAAAACTTGCCAGCGAGTTATGTGACCCTAGGTGAAACACTTAACCTTTTATTTCTGAGCCTTCATCTATAAAATGGACATAATAAGAGTGCCCACTTCACAGGAATGCCATCAGGATCAGATGAAGAGCAGCTTGTAAACCTAGTTCTACGTGTCAGCTATTATTCATTTATTTGTCATTCACAACAATGTAAGTTTAAAAGGATATTATGGAGGCCAAAAACTCTAATTCAATCTTAGGTTTTTTTATGAAAGTATAGAGTCTCTAACCAGATAGAACATTATTATGTTCAGATTTGGGTAGCATATTTTAGGAGTAACGTTAGCAATTCAATTCGGCAAAAAAGTAAGTATTTCTAATGTGCAAGATATTGTGCTAAACCAGGGGTGGGGAATCTGTGGCCTCAAGGCCACATATGGTCTTCTAGGTCCTTGGGTACAGTCTCTTGATCTGAGTTCAAGTTTTACAAAACAAATCCTTTTATTAAAGGGATTCATTCTGTGAAGTTTAGGCTCAGTCAAAGGACTATACTTGGTGACCTAGAGGGTCACATGAGACCTCAAGGCCGTGGGAACGTGCAAAGAAGAGGGGATAAATGGTCCCTACCCTTAAGGATCTTAAAATCCTATTCGGGTAGGATACAAATTGTAATAGGTTCAGACTAAGGTGGTTTGGGGCTTAAAAGCATTTCTTGAGAGGAGGAACTGAACAAACTAAAGATGTTTAGCCTGAAGAAAAGAAGACAGAGCAAAGACGATAGTTGATTTCAAATAATTATAGGCATATCTTATAGAAGGATTAGATTTATTCAGCATGGTTGAGTCAATTCAATATAGGGAAGAACTTTTTAAAAATCAGAAGTACCCAAAAATAGAATAGACTGCTTCAGGAGATAATGAGTTCATCATCAGAAGGATTCAAGCAGTAGCTTAAGGAGCAGTGTCAGTGACGTCATAAAAATGACATACATTATCATAGAAGATTGGACTAGATGAAACTCTGATATTCCCTGAATCTATATGTTCTTTCCTCTAGCTTTTTCACACAGTAGCTTAATTCATTCCTTAACTTACTCTGAGTAGACTCAATTGTTAATTTACTAATTTTACTTACTCTGTGTGTGTGTGTGTGTGTGTGTGTGTGTAAAACAGAATCTCCTGGCTTTAGAATATCACAGGTATATTTAGGATATCTTTCATGTAGTTGTTAGTCCTTTGTTTTGGAAGAGGACTCATTATGATATTATAGGGTGGTGTCTTGATTTGTGAGTGAATTGAAGTGAGGCAGAGCTGTGCAAAGTTATCAGTCTTACACTCTATTTCCAAATCATTGAAGTCCATTGACAAGACAAAAATCAAGATGACTAGTGATGGCCCAAGATGCAGTGGATGACCTTGACCTCTTCTATGTCTGACCAAGATCTAGGCATTCCACAGTACCTGCTTCAGCTGCTTTCACAGACACTGGAACAAATTGTTCTCATCCACCCATTCCACCAGGGAAAGTCTTCACATACTGGGGGTAGACATCCCCCGAATAACCAATGGGCTTGAGCCCCGTCAATTATCCTCAACTTGATTTAGCCAGTATGCTGAAAAGGATTTACTTTGGGGTTTGGAGCCATAGATGAGAGTTTGATGACAGGTGGATACCAAAGACAGATGAGAAGCCCTAGAAAGGGCTCAGCAAGTCCTCACACAGTTTATGAGGGTTTCTTTAATAAAGATGTACTGAAGGAATCTCAACTCATTTGTTTGCCTGAATGTTGCTATATTATTTATTGTTTTGGAAAAAAGATAATAAGATAAAAGTATCTATTAAATATCTTTCCCCCTAGTCACATCCTATCCTATAAACCACTTACCTTCACTGTTTTCCCATTTGGTTGGTTACACTCATTTAAGATGGCTATATTGCAGAATAGCTGTTTAGTATATTTTAAGCAATTTTATTTTAAGAAAATTTTGACATTTAAGAATTTAATTAAAACACTCTGTACCCTGGAATTATTGAGTACTTTTTAGTATTAATATAGACTCTATCAGAAAGCTGTCATCTTCCACACCTGTAGGGTTCCTAAGTTAAATTGGTCATTAGTGGAGAAGAATCCTTATTGTAGAATCTTTCTTATCAACATAATTACAAGTGTCATTCTGGGAACCTTGGAAGTGTTATGTATACTTTCATGTATACTTTCATGACAACACAATTTCCACTACTATCCCTGAAATCCATTCCTGAGGACCCATTTACCATATTCTTTTAAGGCATATTGACCAACAAGGAAGACTTCATAGGGAACTTTTTGACATGTTATATGTCCTAGGCCATCTAGAGTTGAACATTTGTCAGGTCTGGACTTGTGTGGGTCCAGGGAATCTGATTTACTCAACTGTGGTCCACAAGGACAGAAAAGTGTCACACTAACACCAGAGAACCTCTAGGAGACTAGGTTGGATCTATAACCGTCTGACCCAAGGATCTAAGAAGTCCCAGGATCTGGTTTCATTTGAATCAAAAACCATCCCAAGTCTGCTGTAGGATGACCTGACCCCCCAAAGGAAGTTCTCAGTATTCCCTAGGGTCTTTAAAATTGGAGTGAAATGGGGGCAGAGAGAAGGTGGTGGAGTAATAGCATGAACTTTCTAGTGTTCCCCCCAAGTCTAGCCAAATACCTGTAAAAATTCTGGAGCTGCAGAATCAACAAAATAATGGAGTGAATCAAATCTCCAGCCCAAGACAACCTAGAAGGTTGCCAGGAAGCATCTATCACACCATGCTGAGAGCAGAGCACAGTCCAGTGTGGGCTATGTGGGCACAGACAATACCTGAGCTGGGTTTGAGGGGAATGAATCTCTTGCACCTTGTGGCAGTTTCCAGACTTCATGACTCCAAAACACTAGCAACAAATTGGAAGGTCAGGGGAAAAAAATCTGTGGGACCAGTGTGACAGAGTAGAGTGGTCAGGCCTCAGCCCCAGGGCAGCAGAGAGGGTAGGGGACTAAGGAACCTGTGGCAGCCACAGCAGCAGTGGGCAGCTACAGCCACTGTTTCTGGAGCTCTAGGCCTACAGATTGTGGGGGAGATCAAATATCTGCCAATACACTCCCCCATCCCCACTGGAAGCAGAGAACTGCCTTGACAGAGAGCTCAAAAGTCAAGCAAATGCCTGGGAAAATAAGCAAAAGCTAGAAAAAGAATCAGACTATAGAATCTTACTGTGGTAACAAGGACGACCAAAACAGGCAAGCAGAAGACAACAAAGTCAAAGCTCCTCCATCTAAAGCCTCCGAGAAAAATATGAATTGATCTCAGGCCATGAGAGAGCCCAAAATGGATTTTGAAAATCAAGTAAGTGAAGTAGAGCAAAAATTTGGAAGAGAAATGAGAGTGATGAAAGAAAATCATGAAAAATGAGTCAACTGCTTGCTAAAGGAGACCCCAAAAAATGCTGAAGAAAATAACACTTTAAAAAATAGAGCAACCCAAATGACAAAAGAGACCCAAAAAAGTCAATGAGGAGAAAAATGTCCTAAAAAGCAGAATTGGGCAAATGAAAAAGCTCACTGAAAAAAATAATTCCTTATAGATGAGAATGGAGCAGATGAAAGCTAATGACTTTCTGAAAAATCAAGAAATTATAAAACAGAACCAAAGGAATGAAAAAACAGCAGACAATATGAAATATCACATTGGAAAAACAACTGACCTGGAAAATAGATCTAGGAGAGACAATTTAAAAATTATACGACTACCTGAAAGTCATGATCAAAAAAAGAGCCTAGATATCATCTTTTAAGAAATTATCAATATTCTGATATTCTAGAAGGAGGGTAAAATAAATATTGAAAGAATCCACTGATCACTTCCTGAAAGAGATCTCAAAAGGAAAACTCCTAGGAATATCATAGCCAAATTCCAGAGCTTCTAGGTCAAGGAGAAAATATTGCAAGTAGCCAGAAAGAAACAATTTGAGTATTGTGGAAACCCAATCAGGAAAACACAAGATCTAACAGCTTCTACAATAAGGATTGTAGGGCTTGGACTATGGTATTCTAGAAGTCAAAGGAACTAGGATTAAAACCAAGAATCACTTATCCAGCAAAACTGAGTGTAATACTTCAGGGAGCAAAATAGTCATTCAATAAAATAGAGGACTTTCAAGCATTCTTCATTAAAAGACCAGAACTGAATAGAACAACTGACTTTCAAATACAAGAATCAAGAGAAGCATGAAAAGGTAAACAGGACAGAAAAATCATAAGTGACTTACCAAAATTGAACTGTTTACATTCCTACATGGAAAGATAATATTTGTAACTCTTGATACCTTGTAACTTTCTCAATATTTGGGAAGTTTCAGGGGTTATATACATATAGACAGAGGGCACAGGGTGAGTTGAATATGAAGGAATGATATCTAAAAAAATAAAATTAAGGGGTGAGAGAGGAATACATTGGGAGGAGAAAGGGAGAAACAGGATGGGGCAAATTATCTCTCACACAAAAGAGGCAAAAAAAAGGCTTTTTCAATGGAGGGAAGATGGGGAAAGTGAACCTTATTCATCACATTTGGCTTAAGGAGCAAATAACATGCACACTCAATTTGGTATGAAAATCTACCTTACACTACAGGAAAGTAGCGGAGAAGGGGATAAGTGGGCTGGGGGGATCATAGAAGGGAGAGAAAATGGGAGGAGGGGGTAATTAGAAGTAAACACTTTTGAGGAAGGATAGAGTCAAAAGAGAGAACAGAATAAATGAGGGGGCAGGATAGGATGGAGGGAAATACAGTCTCTCACAATATGACTTTTATGGAAGTTTTTTGCATAACTACACATGTATAATCTATATTGAATTGCTTACATTCTCAGTGGAGATGGGAAGGGAGAGAGGGAGGGAGTGGGAGAAGTTGGAACTCAACGTCTTAAAAATGAATGTGAAAAATTGTTTTTACATGCAACTGGGAAATAAGATATACAGGCAATGGGGTATGGAAATCTATACTGTCCTACAAGAAAATAGAGGGGATGGGGGAGAAGAAAAGAACGAGGTGTAATAGAAGGGAGGGCAGATTGGGAGAAGGGGTAATCAGAATGCACACTTGGGGTGGGGGAAGGGGAGAGATTGAGGAGAAAATTTGGAACTCAAAATCTTGTGGAAGTGAATGTTGAAAACTAAAAATAAATAAATAAATGGATTTTCTTTCTTTGATGAAAAAAAAAATGGAGTGAATCACCTAAGACTTGTTCAAAGCTCCTAAGGCTATATAGTTTGTTTAGAAATAGACAACGTTTGCCCTTCTTCCTACAGGAAACTGAAGTTCTTCACAGAGAGGAGATGGTTTGATAACTTGTATGAACTGATGCAGAGCAGAACCAAAAGAATAAATTATGACAACTTTGTAAAGACAAACAACTATGAAAGATGTAAGAACTCTATCAGTACAATGACTAGCTCTGATTCCAGAGGACCCACTTCCTGAATGAGAAGTGACAGACTCAAGGCATAGAACAAGACATACATTTTTGGGGCATGATTAATGTGGGAATTTGTTTTGTTTGAGTGTGTCTATGTGTTACAAGGGGTTATTTTCTTTTCGTTTTTTTTTCTAAAGGAGGGAAAGAAAATCATCTTTGTTAATTGAAAAAATTGAATGTAAAAAAATGAAATGGAAATGGAATTCACTTGGCCCTGTGGATTACTGATGTGGGTACCACCTCTACCAATACAAATCACAATTCCTCTGTCCAATCCAACCCAACAACAACTCGTTATTATTAATAATTGTATATAGCTTGTTTGTCCCTGTACATAGTTGGTTTGTATATATTGCTTTGCTTGCTGGCTCCTCCATTAGACTGGGAGCTCCTTGAAGACAAGAACAGTCTTTTGCCTCTTTTTGTATTTCCAGCCCCTAGCATAGGGCCTGACACATAGCAAGCACTTAATAAATGTTTATTGACTAATTGATAAAAAAAAAAGACATTGTCTTAAGTTCTGAGGACATACAGATAAAATGAAAATGAGTCCATGCTATAGCATCATAGATTAAGAACTAGAAAGGGCCATATAGTTACTCTAATCCAAGCCCCTCAACCAAGGAAATGGAATGCCAACTTCATACAAAATGTGGAGCCTGGTCTATGAGGGTTGCTGTGACCAAAAAAATCATAACTCTGCGGCCGGCCTGGCAACAAGACTTCAAACCTAGCTAAGCTGGTCCTCAAACAACAGATACACACATACACCAGACCTAAATTCAAAGTCTTTCCAGTTTAAGAGGACTTTCTAGAATTTGCCTCTTGTGGATATAGTCTTAAAAAACTTGGGGTCACCTACATGCTATAATGAGGTGTCAAAGTCTCTCAGGATTAGAGTGGAGAAAGAATACACTGGCTTACATGTGTACAATGTTTTAAAGTTTGCAAAGGGTTTTCCTACAGGAACCTTTTTAAGCAGCTAATGAAACATTCATTAGTAGTCTCATGTTATAGAACAGAATGTGAGGCTCCAGAAGTGAAGTAATTTAGCCATAGCTGGGCAGAGTTGGGATTCCAAGATAAGTCTTCTGATTAGTGTTCTTTTCATGATATTACCCTGATTATTCCTTTTCCCCCTTTACTTTTTTTGTGGAGGAAGGCAATTGGTGTTAAGTGACTTGCCTAAGATCATACAGTTAGTAAGTGTCTGAAGCTGGATTTGAACTCAGGTCTTCCTGGCTCCAGGGCAGATGCTGTATCCACTGAGCCACCCAGCTACCCCATTCCCCCTTATTGCTTATGACTTCTAGATTCAAGTCAAAATATGTTTACAATTCTATTCTTTTCCTCTTTGGAGACAGTAAACTAGACTGCTAAGAGACAAAGTAGGGTGGAATTTTCAACCCTTGAAAAATCCTACCCTTCACTTAACAACTCCTGTCAAAAGGGAAGAAAATTCTATAGGCACCAAATTGTCTTATTAGGTAACTGGATTGGGAGGTGCCACAGACAAACTCTCAGAGGAGGAGAAATGACTGATACAGTATTTCTACCAGATCTAGAGAGAAATACTTCCTTCTCAGAAAAGGAATTATTGGTTCCTTCATGGAGTTGTAGAATACTGAAGGATGGTAGAATTCAGAGGGCTGGACTTGAGATGAGATTGAGCCTATGTGCTAATTAAATCATATAATGCCCATTCAATACCAGTGGAGTGTTTGTCACAGTTCCTAGCAAAGAGTACGTGCTTAAAAAATGTTTATTAATTGGTTGATTACTATAAAATACTTTACAACAAACTTCAAGGAATTGTCCCAACTCATTTGTTGTAGTAGGATTAGGAGGAACCCAATACTGCTGAAAGTAGGTGAGTTGCAACTTAAAGCTTGAAAAATTCGTTAGGTTTTTGTTTTAAAGGGGATTTTACCTGAATGAGAATGGTGAGCTGCCTCTTAGCCAACACAAGAAAGCACCTTCCACTCCTGAGAAGCAAGTGTTATTTTGTTACAGTTGGAGAAACTGAGGCACCACTTTGAAGGGTCACTTGTTTATGAGTTCTTCATTAGTATAATTCATTTAGCCAAGGCAAACTTCTATTAAACATATTCTACCAAAACTTAGGAAAATTAAATCAAGACATTCAATTCATGGTCCATTTTGCTTCTCCTAATAGCATCATAGGAGTCCGAACCATATTTCCAAAGCATGCCTTAGAAATTTTCTTATTTTTAAAATAAAAGTGTTTTTATAGCATTACAAAGGCAAATAGCACAGATCTACATGCTAGTTTTTTTTAAAAGTGACTCCCTTTGAACAGGTCTCTTAAGAACTATGTTTTAAAATGCTCCTTTGAGGTATCTGCAAAGTTCAAATCAAAGGAAAAGTGTATGGTTGAGTGAGACAGAGCTAATGGAAATGCTTAGAGTACTATTGTGGGCAACATTATAATATACTATACCACATGTATCTGTTAAGAAATGTTTGTTCTATGCTTAGTCTAATTTGGAATTTCCCCTAAGAGAGTTTGTCTTTTTCCTACATTATTTCCAAACACAAACAGCATTCAATAGGTTAGAATTCCATTTTCATGGAAAATGCATGTAATTTTCATAAAAATATATATAACCTTTCTTAATGAAAAGCATTTTAAACTCAAAATTGGCCAAGCTCCAATTCTATCTTAAGGCCTTCATGATGTCATAAATTCATCAGATTTATAGCATTATTGGAACTCTGGCTCCTATATGAAATTAGAGTCTCCTGATTAAGATGCCCTCATATTACTTTTCCCCTCTAGAGCCAACAGCAATATATTCATGAGTATATGTATGAGCAGTAAATAGGCTTCCAATAAATCAGGCTTGTTAAAAAGGGTCACCAACTAGAAGCTTTGGTCAACACCTTTGTCAGAGCTCAAAATTAAGGGCCAAGAAATAGTCGATTATTCTTGAACAAGACATGACTTAGTGTGGTACTACTAAGTGACAGGGTGAATTTACATACACAGCAGCAGAACCCATTTGAGTAGAAGATTTGGTAGATCTGATTTGCTGCTGCAAATCTTTATGGAGTTAAGAAATGGCTAAAATATAGAAGTATTACTCTCTCCCTTTGTGTTGCTACCTACCCCATTTAGGCTTATGACTGATTTTGCTGTCACCCAGTTCAAAGTCTCTACTGGTAAAATAGGAAAAACTGCCTGAGCTTCTCAAGTTTGTTGAGATTTGGGAACAAAGGATATTATTTGAAGACCATATAGTCAACTTGAAGATGTGTTACATGATGAAAAAATTTAAAAGAAAGGGTTGGACTATATTATTTTTAAGGTCTTTCTAAATTGAACATTCAGTGAAACAACCAAAAAACAATACTATTCATTTAGTAGTTCTAGTAGTACTACGTAGGCTAGTTCTAGGGAAAAACTGTCTCCAAGAAAGCACGGTCCTAGTTATGGAATAATGAAAGACTGTACCATATTCAGGACCATAAGTGCTAGAAAGGCCAGATGGTTCAGTATCGAAAGAGTACCTCCTACCCCTTTTCCCCACCCTGCCTCTGCATCCTTCCTTGATGTTCCCCTGCCTCAGGGAGCCTCTCTTTCATACCAGCCACCTGGCTGTTACCCTCTACTGGCCTTCTGATGCCATCTCCTGAGTCTCCTCTGATCCAGTGTTGGTCAGAGGTTCCCAAAATGGGTCATACCGTCCCCTGGAATGATTCAGGGGGTTTGGTAGTAGCCTCAGGTGCAATTGGGGAGGGGGAGGTTGAATAAAAATAAAGGGATGGTAGAAGCATAGGGAAAGAAAAGAAGAAAATTTTGATTAATCATTGGTATATGTTTTATCTGTGGTGTAGCAGAGTAAGGTCATAATGATACATTATTTTCCAAATAAAGACAAAAAATGCAAGCTATAACCAATCAGTAGTCAAGTCTAATGACAGGTCTTAATAAGCAAGTGTAGGCAGGCAAATAACTCGAGGATTGTCAAGAAGTCCAGCATGCATCAGCAGAAATATGTGCATGTAGTGGTACTATATGATACTATATAACTTCATGCGTGACACAATATTGTGTCATCAAAATTTCAATGCAGAAAAAATTCCCACAAATTTACAATAAATTATTAAATTTAAGATGCATTCTCTTTAAAATATTTTATTTTTTTTAAGTGATTCAAATCTCAAAAGACAGTTCAATTCAAATGGAAGCAATTCAATTGTCTGTCATAGCTCTGATAGACTGCTCAGGTTTCACAGGCATACAACAATGAGGTTGGCACCATGACTCTGCAGACCTTCAGTTTGGTAATCAGTCTGATACCTCCTCTCTCCTATACTTTCCTTCAGAGCCTCCCAAACACTGAGCTAGCTCTGGCAATGTGTGCATCAACCTCATTGTCAGTGTGTACATCCCTGGAAAGTACACTACCATGGTAAGTGAACTTATCTATAGCATTCAAAACTTCTCCATTTGTTGTAACCAATGTTTCCACATAGGGATGATGTGGTGCTGGCTGATGGAGCACCTGTGTTTTCTTGGTGTTAACTGTTAGGTCAAAATTAGCACAATCACAGAGAATTGATCCGTACTTTTCTACATCTCAGCTTCAGAGGTTGCATTGAGTGCACAATCATCTGCAAACAGAAAACCATGCACCAACACTCCCTCCACTTTGGTCTTGACTTGTAGCCTTTTCAAATTGAAGAATTTACCATCAGTATGGTAGCTGACCTTGATGCTGTGTTTGTCCTCATTGAAAGCATTTGACAACATGACAAAAACATCACGTTGAAAAGCATGGGAGTAAGCACACAGCCTTATTTCACACCACTGGTGACTGGGAAAGGACAAGGGCATTGTCTTAGGAAGATTCTGAAGATCACCTGGCAGGATAAGGTAAGGATAAGGACGCTGAGGTCCTTACTTAAACTAAACTGCCAAGCATTCAGACTCTGCTTCAGAGAGCAAAACTCTGATGGACTGGCCACGTTGTTCGGATGCAGAATGTACACTTGCCAAAAAGACTATTTTATGGAGAACTCTAATGGGTCAGGAGATCACATGGTGGTCAGAAGAAGCCATACAAAGACACTCTCAAAGTCTCTCTTAAGAATTTTGGAGGGGGGCGGAGCCAAGATGGCAGAGTAGAAAGACTCACCTATGCTAGGTCCGAACCCACAACCCATAGATTTCCTGTAAAAAGAACTCCTGACAAATTCTGGAACAGTGGAAGCCGCGCAGCAACACAGTGAAGGAGATTT
>CM053773.1:131809328-131828617 GCA_028658325.1 Potorous gilbertii | reverse complement strand
GAAAAACGGGTCAGTACCTTAATAAAGGAGGCCCAAAAAAATGCTGAAGAAAATAGCACCTTGAAAAATAGGCTAACTCAATTGGCAAAAGAGGTTCAAAAAGCCAATGAGGAGAAAAATGCTCTCAAAAGAATTTTGGATTTAATTGTGTGACATGGGAGACACTGGCACAGGATTGCTCAGCATGGCATGCCTACATCAGAGAAGATGCTGTGCTCTATGAGCAAAGCAGGATTGAAACAGCTTAAAGGAAACAAAGAACTTGCAAATCCACCCCAAATGTCCCGACCCGAGGTAGAGCATCCCAAACTTGTATTAGTCTGATCAGTCAGTCAGACATGTTGAAGTTTGACTCTAGCATAGTGATGTCATTTAAGTCTTCTTTGAGAACAAAGGACAACAACCACAACTAGGGCCAAATTTCAAAAAAAAAAAATGTTAAAAGGTTAAAGATTTCCAGGAGGTTGCTGAGTAATTTTCTTTTAAAGGGGGCAGTAGGCCAAATAAATTTGGGAACCTCTGGACTAAATGAATTAAGGAATCCCTTAGAACTGAGAAGCAGAGGGTCTTGTTGGAAGGCAGAGAGGTCGCAAAATGTCCTCTCTTATTTTTCACAGCAACGTTCCAATCTCTTATTTATATTAAAAGGACATTGATAACAAAGCTCAATGGGGAGAACATAAAATTAGGTAGAAAGACAGAATACAGGAACAATGCAGTAATAGATAAAAGAAATAACAGTTTCAAAAACTACAAAGGTTTTCATTGTTTAATCCTGATCCTCTTTTCCTATTTCTTCGGTATGTAGCTTTTTGTACATAATTGTTTGCATATTGTCTCCCCCTTGAGACTGTGAGCTCCTTTAGGGCAGGGACTGTCTTTTGCCCTTCCTCTTATCCCTGGGGCTTAGCACAATGCCTGACACATAAGAGGTGTTTGTTTGGGTTTTGTTTTGTTTTGTTTTTAAATAAATATGACTATGGGTCTATTCTTTGCAATTTTCTCTTGCTCAGGTCTTGGCTCAGTGAATAGCCAGAGTTCTGCCCTCTGGCATCTTTCTCTAGGGAGGCTTTTCCATGGAATTTGTCACTGAGACTTTGGGCCCAGGTCACTGGAGAGGGACCTTCTCCCCTACTCTTTGACTTCTAAGGAGAAAGTGTCTGCTCCATCTAGGATCAAAGTTATTTCCTTGAGATTTCAGGCCTGGGCTGCCACCTCACTCCTCATTCAGAGATACTCAGCTCTGGCCCTCTACAATTACCTTTCCCCTTCTCCTTTCCCCTACCTCTTTGCTCTGGTTAATCACAGATCATTCCTGCCTTTCTTAGTTTTTAATTGAGAAATGATTTTTTCTACCTATCTATCATACATCAGACCCTTTAGCCTGAGCCTACTACTGGTTTTTCTGAGCCCAGGACCTCTCGTCCTATGACTGCCTGTTTTCAATTAATTTGCTTTCTATTTCTGAGAGCTATCAGGTAGACTTGCCCCTAGTTCCCCCAATTATTAGCAAAAGGTAAATTGGCAAACATACCCTAGGTCTAAAAGTATCTAAATTAGATATTTTTCCTCATTCTTAATTATATCATTGATTATTTATCTTAGGTTGCCAAGTCATTGACCCACTTGGGCCCCTTCTCCTGAAGGTGGATCCTGCAGGCAGTATAGCTTCCCTCATTGGTTAAAATTTTCAAAGGTCTATGTTTTCATTGGTGTGGAAGTTCCCTCTACCATCATAGACTTTCAGTCCCTCTGTGCCTTGAAAACATCTTCATGAGTTGCTTTCATCAAAATGAATTATTTCATTACCTGGTGGCCAACCTTCTAGTGATGAGCCTCACTGAACTTTGTCTGGTTTCTGGATGACAGAAACATCATTCCCTGCCAAGCCCATATTCAGCTTTTGTAATTTGGTAGGATCTTCTAGAATGTATATTCTGGTGGGATAGACAGACAGACAGAGAGATAGATAGATAATCTCCAGAAGTTCAGAATCTTTTCTATAAAATGATGAAGCATCAGAGTAGGACTTAAGTGGAGATATTCTCTTAATTACAAATTTGTAAATTAAAAAACTTTTAAACATAAACTCTAAAACAATCGTGCCACCAATAACCAAAGGAGCTATGGTATAACCAGATATAAAATTTGTCTACACTTATGAAGTTGGTATAGCACTCTCTCTAGACTATTTTTTCAACTTATAGCTTGATTCAAAGGTTGGGTCTCCAAAAGGTGGCTACTATTCCTAGCTTCTAGGGATGCTAGTTCATAAGATTTCCCTGATATGCTTCCCATCAGCAGTCACTTGGTAGATACAAACAGCACAGAATGTTTTAAAATTTAAAAGCATTTACTAAAAGGGGAATAAAGTGTTGTCATCAAACATTCTCTCCAGAAACCTGGAGCACATACTCTCACTAACCTTCTTCACAGAACTGATGGGACTTAAAATATGATCCTAATAAAACATACATATCGGGAAAACAGATGACCAGAGCAATTGACATCTCTAATACCACAGGAACTCACTGTCTATTCTTTCCTCATGGAGTCCTAATGATGCTCTCCCTTGAGGATGACATCTCTGCCAAGCAGGTCAGTCCACTGAGCTACCAGATCTACTCCTCTCTACATCTCAACTCTTGCTTGTGAAGGGTGGCTGTCTCCTTTGATATCAAGCGTACTATTGTTCCTTGAAGCTTCTTGAATACTGCCTTTCAGTGGCCTTGTTCATTTAGAGAGTGTGTGTTATCTTCACCCTGAGAGATAGGTCATCTCCTCTGGTCAGGTATCTCCATTTTAAAATGAAGTTCTGAATACTGTGGATAAGTTCACTTACCTTGCCAGTATACTTTCCAGGGATGTATACATTGATAATGAGGTTGACACACACATTTCCAAAGCTAGCTCACTGTTTGGAAGGCTACGAAGGAAAGTGTGGAAGAGAAGCAGCATCAGACTAACTACCACACCAAAGGTATACAGAGCCTTTGCATTGGCCTCATTGTCATATGCCTGCGAAACTGGACAGTCTACCAATGTCAGGCCAGGAAACTGAATCGCTTCCATGTGAATTGTCTTGGGAAGAGTCTGAAGATCACTTGGCAGGATAAGGTACCAAACACTGAGGTCCTTACTCTAAATTGGCAAGCATTCACACTCTGCTTTCTGCTTTGAGGAGAACAACTCCAATGGGCTGACCATGTTGTTTGAATGCAAAATGTACATTTGCCAAAAAGACTGTTTTGTGGAGAACTCACACAGGCCAAGTGCTCATGTGGTGGTCAGAAAAAGTGATACAAGGACACCCTCAATGTCTCTCTTAAGAAATCTGGAATTGATTGTGTGACATAAAAGGCAATGACACAGGACTGCACAGCATGGTTTGCCCACATAAAAGAAGATGTTGTGCTGTGCTCTATGAGCAAAGTAGAATTGAAGAAGCTCAAAAGAAAGGTGAGATGCGCAAATTTAGAAAATCCACTCCAAATGTTCATATGGACTATTTGTGTCCAATCTGTGGTAGAGCATTCCAAGCTCATCATCAAGTCTGATCAGCCATAGTCAGACACACCGTATCTTGACTTTAACATAGTGATATCATTTGGGTCCTCTCAGAGAATGATGGACAACCTAACCAAACTAAGTATAGACCTTCATCACCTCATGCCTTGATTAGAACAGTAGTTTGCTGGTGGGTCAGCCTTCTCCAAGTCTCTTCCTATTCTAATCCACTCTTCATTCAGCCACTAAAGTGATTTTTCTAAAACCCAAATCTAATCATGCTATCCCACTCCTCTGGCTTCCTTTTGCCTCTAGAAGCAAACAAAAAAAAATGTTTCATTTGATATTTAAAACTTTTCATAACTTAGTCCTTTCCTACCTTTCCATTCTTCTTATACCCTTCTCCCCAATACACACCCTTTGATCCAATGGCATTGACCTCCCAACTATTTCAAGATACTTTGTCTCTTAGTCCAGGATCTTTTCTCTGGCTGTCCTCCATGCCTAGAATGCTCTCCCACCTCCACTCTGACTACTGACCTTTTTGGCTTCCTTTAAGTCCCAGCTAAAATATCACCTTCTACAGGAAGTATTTTCCAACCCCTCTTAAATCAAGTGCTTTCACTCTTATAATTATTTCCTATTGCTCCTGTATATTTGTTTGCACATTATTTTCCCCATTGGAGTGAAAGGTTACTGAGGGCAAAGACTGTCTTTTGCCTCTTTTTGTACCCCTAGACCCTTAACTTGGTGCCTATCCCACCTGAGAAGTAAGAGGGAAGGAATCAGAAAAGGCTTTATTTAGAAGGTAGCACTTAAGCTGATCCTTGAAAGAAACCATGCATTCCAAGTGCTGGATGTAGGGAAGGAAGGAATTCCAGTCTTGGAGGGCAGACACTGCAAAAGCATAGAGATGGGAGATGGAGCATCATGTGTCCAGAATGGCACAGAGAAAGGAGAAAGAATGCATGGTATTATTTTGATTCTTTATGACTTTCTATATACTAATAGAAAGATGTATAATGTTCAAGTTACTAGTAATACTGTGTCCTAGTTTTAGTTATCATATAAACAAGTTGAAAAGTCTAAAAATATTGTGTTACATTACCCCTATTTTGGTGAAATCCAATACAGATTTCAAGAGTATAGCTACTTTTTCTACCCCTGTAAATTGTAATTTTTCCATATCATTCTATCCAGTGTGGTTCTGGACTCTATTTTCTCAGACATCCTCCCTAGATTTTCTGCTATAGAACTACCTCTCTTCTTTGGGTGTTTCAGGATACCAATACGCTTCTAGGTAAGGCCACTTGTTTCCTCTCTTTCTGATTATGTGACTGGTCCACCAACTCTTCTCATGCTGCAGTCTGCTTACATCCACTGCACATCTTTCCATTCATTGCACTTTGGATTATTTGTCATATTTATTCATAGCCACATAGCATTCCTAGGAGCATTATCAGTATTAAAAGATGGTCTTTTGCAGCAGTAAACTGGAATCACTGAGAGTGCTAAGAAGTAAACCAAACTCCTCATATTACTACTCAAATCTGGGCCCAGCATATCTACAGCCCATTGAAGGTACACAAGGTAACTAGAAAAGAATAAAAAAAAACTGACAATTCTGAAGTGTTGGTTTTCCAAGCTTCTAATTCTCCTTTCTTTTAGCCACTCTTTTTCATAGAAATTTATTCCTGACATAAAAGAGTGATCTCATCAAACAGTAACACCTTACACCTTGCAGATTAAATCTCACAACAGACCTCTGATTTTGCTTAGCAATATCAGATTACTCATTTCTAATGGCAAATTTCTCAAATAACAAACAAACAAAAAGCTGATAGGAGTTTACCTACTCAAACTCTGAAAGTTAGGTTTGGGTCATTCATTAGGTCTTTATTGCCAGTTACATAGCCAGACAATAGAATCTCTTGATGCATTAGGCTTTCACATTATTCTTGATTCTTAAATCCAAAGGAAAAATGTAGAGCCTAGGAAGAGAAGAAAATGGCTTAAGGGAATGAACTACTGAAAAACAAAAAGATGACCAGAAAGAGGAAGTTTTCATCCTTATCACTGACTGTACCTGTGTCAAACACTCAAAGAGAAATAAGATTTAGCATGAAAAATATATTTTGAAAAACAATGTTAGCTTCTGCTATGTCTTTGAGAGTACAGCACTTCCTATGTGCTAGTCACTATCATAAGGATAGTGATATATAACACTTATATCGTGCACTGTGCTAAGCACTTTATACTTACTATCTTATTTGGTCCTCACAACCCTGGGAGGTAGGTGCTGTTATTATCCTGTTTTACAGATAAGGAAACTGAGGCAGAGGTTAAATAACTTGCCCAGAATCACACAGCTAGGAAGGGTATGAGGATAGATTTGAACTCAGGTATTCATAGCTGATAGCTGGTAGTTCTAGCATAGCTGAGAGAACCTGGAGCTCTATCCACTATACCACCTAGCTCCCTGTAAATAAATTACAACTAAAATGTTTTTATTCACTTTAATTAAATGCATATCAAGTGTCTATGATGTGTCATATACCAAGCTTGGCAGACATAAAACAATCTTTGCCCTCAAGTTGCTTGTAATCTAGTGGGTGAATATGTGTAACATATACAAAAAAAGTAAAGACCAAATAAGCATAAATAGGCTTTCAAATACATCTGGGGAGTTTTTGGCATGGGTTTGTAGGGAGAGAAATATGTGGCTTTTTAGGTGACTGCTAACTGATGGAGAGAATACTAATATCATTCATGCTTTGGATACACATGATCCCAGACATTCTTCAGGGACAGAAAGATGCAGATATATGTTTGGCACCAACTCCACCTCCTTCCTCACAGGTTTACAGCATCATATCAGCATTCCCTCCACCAATTAGATGTTAAGGGGCAAATCTTGATCTACAAACTTAGGTGAAACATCCCAGGCTTACTTGAAAACAATATATGTGAAAAACAAACACAAAGTAATTTCAATAGTAGGAGAACACTATTAAGAAGGAGAATCAGGAAAGAAGCGAGAGATTGTATGATATAGAAGAAAGAAGGAACATTCCAACAATGAGACAACCTGGACCAATGTACCGAAACAGGAGATGGACCGCTGTGTTTAGGGTACGTTAAATAGGCCAATTTGGCTGGCATATAAAATTCATGAAGGAAAGTAAAGTGTAATCATGTTGTGTGTTATGAAAAGGCTTGAAATCTCTTGCTGTCAAGTACAAGAAACACAAAAGAATATCAGAAAGACTCCTATTTTGCATTTTAAATATTATGCTAGCTTGGAAATTCAGAAAGCTACACATAATGCAGCATGCAATCTTCAAAATACTAACAATCTGTACTGACAAGTAAACCCATCTTCTTTTCTCCTTTTGTGCTAACAGATTGGCATAGAAACTAAAAGGAAGGGGAGTGAATAGAAAGAACATTTTAAAAGACTAACAAACAATGGACGCATCAAGTGGCCTACTACATGCATCTTGGAATAATAGAGTAGGTATAGTCCCAGAGAGTTAATGAATTACAAAGTGATACAAATCACTGTTCTGGCTACCACATGACAGCTGAATATGGGACACTTTCTGCTTCTGGGAAATGTTGTAGGAGTTGTGTAACTGGAAGGTGAATATTTCAGACATGCCTCACCCCTTTACAACCAGCTAAGTCCATGCTGTCTCCACCCTTGGACTGAGCTCCTTGAGAACAGACACAATCTTTTGCCTTTCTTTGTATGTCCAGTATATACATAATGTATGAGGTGTTTAGGGAGCACTAAGCACCTCTGCTCTGAGGGCTCACCAGCCTTTTTTAGAGTTGCTCATCTGCTTTCAGTGTCCATCTCCCACCCAACTCTCACCCATGACTCCAAGAAGCTGTAGTATGCTCAGCAGTCACATTCCAGTAAAACTGTCTTGGCAGATGGGCTAAACCAGATTGAGGGTAACTGTCGGTAAGTTAGGGGGATGCCTACCCAAAGCATGTGAGGATTTCCTCTGGTGTAATGGGCAGATGAGAACAATTTGTTCCAATGGCCATAAAGTGGGCAAAGCAGGCACTGTAGAGTACTTAGAGTTTAGTCAGACTTTGAAGATGACAAAGACATCCACTTCTTCCTAGGCAATCACCAGGCATCTTGACTTTTGTCTTGCCACTGAATTCAATGACTTGGAAGAGAGAATGAGATTATTGGCTTTGTGCAACTCTACTTTACTTAAATCCAATTCACATGCAAGTCAAGATATCACTCTGTGATATCACTGGTCCTCTTTGAAAACAAAGGATGAACAACAACTTAGAACAGTGGTTGGCACATAGTCTGCACATAATAAATATTTATTAATTGACTGACAGAAGACTCTGCCCACCTTAACAATGGCTACTCATAGAAGCAATTACTCACCATTTGCTATGACACCAAGCTATTCTACCTTGCCTCCTTCTCACATTACCACCTTCTTTCCCTCCTTACTCAACCTTCTAATTGAGGGGTGGATGATGAAGAAACATGACCATTTTGTCTGTGAAGTACCGAATAATTTACTGCCCTGTTGCTCTACCAATAAACCCTTTGGTCTGGGTTGTGACAAAGCTCCCTTCTCAGTCACCATTTCTGGCTCTCTCAAACCCATCCATGCCAATACTATCCCTTTCTGTGCTTCTATCACTTGACCCAATCCTTGCCATATTGTAGAGAAGCACCTTTCTATTGTTAACAAATGGCTCTAATCTACTATTCTAGCCTTAATATACATTACTCCCATTCATGCACAATTTGGTCCAATTACACTGACCTTGCTGTTCCTTGTTACACTCAATTTTCCATTTCACATCTCTGCCTTTGCACAGGTTGTTCCTCGGGTTTGGAAAGAATTACTTTCTCAATTCATCTCTTAGAATCCCTTATTTTCTTCAAAACTTGGCTCAAGTGGCACCTTCTACATGAGGGCTTCAGACTTGTGTAGAGCCCTACCTACTCATTAGAAAACCTTGAACAATTCTAAATAATTGTCTTCTTCACCACTCTGAGTGACCAATGTAATTCTAAGAACTGAAAATGCTAGAAAATGGAAAGTGAATGAGATTGGGAAGTGAAGGGTAATATTCTGAATGTTTACTTAATCTAGATTAAGAGATCTACAATGAATTCTAATCTCTCCTTCATTCTGAAAAGCTTGGCATTTGTTTCTACTTTTGTTACAATGCCATTTCATTAAATTCCTTTATGCTGAACCAATAACATCCTCCAACTGACTATTAAAGGTAAACTCACTGGTCAGCAAGTAGTATGAAATATAAATTCATAGTTTCATACGCAATCCTCATTTTGTCTTCTGCTTTGTATATAGAAATTCTCTTTTTTGATATTTAAATTCAGAAAACAAAATACTACTAGAAAAATGAAACATATGTTCTACTGGGTAGGGGATGGAACACACAGAAAAGTAAATGTAAACTATGTACAAAATAAATACAAAGTAATTTGGGGTGTGTGTGATGGGGGATGGTGATGGAGGTGAGATGGGAAAGCACCAGGAAAAGCCTCATGTAAGATGTGACACTGGAGGCAACTGTGGAAGGGAGTCTGATGGACAGATCAATATAATGGTATTATTGTTCATCATGGATTCCAAGATTGGGAGGTGAGAGGAGAGAATTCTAGACTAGGCACAGTATTGGGGAGTCATGTATGGGGGGGAACAACAATAAGCCAGTTTTGTTGAAATGTAGTTTATTAAGGGGAATAATGTAAAATTAGTCTGAAACGACAACTTACAATCAAATTATGAAGGATGTTGAATGAAAAACCAAGGAGGTTATATTTATCCTAGGTGCAATAGAAGCCACTGAAAATTCTTGAGCAAGGGAATGACATAGTTATACTAACATTTTAGAGATATCAGCTTGGAAGGCTTCCAGTCAAATAGTCAGAAAAGATAAAACAGAAGTGCAGAAGTACTAAATATTGAGGAATAAAAAGAAATACTACAGTAAGTACTTTATTCAAGCCTATATTGCAAAGGGGGACACTCAGGAGCCAGTAGGTCAAAATGAGAGGACCCAGTGTGGGGAGTCAGTACAAAGCAAATACCACACTCGGAGGCCTTCTGGTACTACAGGCCTCTGAGTGGTCCAGCAAGAAGGTCCTAGAAGTGTTAAACCCAGTCAGAGTTCAGGGAATGAAGCTGGCAGAGCTCTTTCTGAGAGAGTATTGATCAGTTTACATTTTCCTGGGGCTCTGAAAAGTTTGCAGTAAGCAGAGCTGCCCCCAGTGGCCTATAAGAGCTCAGAATTCTCTGCCTGAAGGATAGTTTTGCACCTGGTGCCTGCTGGTATTTTTTGCACAGCATTGCCAGCAAAAAGGAGAGGCAACAGCAAGAACTTGTACAATACGGATCAGGGACAAACAGTGGCTCATCATCCCATATTACTGTATGGGAGCAGTTGGAGCCTGGCCCTGTCAAAATCCTAATTCAAGATCTAAAGCTGGAACATGGGGAAAAAAACAGAAAGAGAAGCCCCCAAAAAAAAAAAAAGAAGGTATTTTTATGGATCTAGAGACATCCAGGACACAAACACTAGCTGGTGACTCTTTAATGACTAAGAGTGAAGCTTGAGATAAAGATATGGCTTGGCCACAAGATCTATTAGAATTCCCAGAAGAGATGAAATAAGAAATAAAAAATGAGATCTCTAGAGGGAAGACATGAAATAGAATGAACAGTTTAGTAAAGGAGATACAAAATTTTACCTAAGTACCAGACTTTCTGAAAATAAAAATGGAACAAAAAGAAATCAGTACCTGCATATAAGATAAGAAATATGAGAACAAAATCAAAAGACTGAAAACAGAACAAAATGTAAGCTATCTGCAATAAAAAAAAAATTGATCTAGAAAAGGTCAAAGAGAAATAAAGAATCACTGGACAAACTGGTAATCAAAACCAAAAAACAAAAAAAAAACCTCATAGCATTCCATATTTCAAGAAATAAAATGAAATTATCCAGACCTATTAAATTCAGAGACAAAAATGAAAATAAGTAGAATCTACTGGCTACTTCCTGAAAGAAACTTTGTGTTTCTTTCAACAGAACAACAGAAAACAGAATAACAAAACAGAAACAGAAAAGAATAGACTGTGTTTCAGCCATGAATGGTGGTACCTTTACAAAGATGAGCTATGAATTATGACATAAAACCTCACAACAAATTCAGAAAATGGAAATATGAAACACATCTTTTATGTGATCACAATACAATAAAATATATTCAGTTAAAGACTTCTAAAAAAAGATTAAAAATTGTTGCACCCAATTATATGTATAAGATACAGATCACTCAGATTAAATGAATGCTTATAAAATATAAAATACCCAGATTACCTGAACAAGGAAAGGACAATTAAACTAACCCAGAGCAATTTCAGGACAAGAAATGGAATAAGCTACAAATAAACTCCCAAAGACAAAAACCAGGCTTTTTGAGAATTTACCACAGAATTCAACAGAAGTGAAGTCTATAAAAAAAATTTCAAAAAACAATGAATTCTAATACAAGATTTTTAAAAACTCTTTGCAAAAGTAGAAAAAGTAAGGTCCCTGTGAAACATTTTTTATGATATAATACCTAAACCAAGGAGGCACAAATAAAGAGAAAACTATAGGCTTAATCAATATTGATGCAAAAATATTAAATCAATATTGACACAGAAGCCATAACAATATATTAAAAAAATTATACACTATTCAAAGGATGGATTTATGTCAGGAATGTAGGGTTATATCAGTATATAGGAAATTATGATAGAATATAAATGTATATTTTATATAATAGACTATATTAGTAAGAATAACAATTAAAGTCAATAGATGCTTTTAAAAAAGCTTTTGACAAAATATAACCCCTTTTCATTCCTATTTTTAAAAAAAGCATAGGAATAAAATATCCTTTATTTAATATGCTAAATAGATAGTACACATTTAAAAACAAGGGCTAACATATATTATTACATGTGTAATTTGTACAACATTATGTAAAATGTATAAATAAAATGTACAATATTACATATTACACACAATAATGCAGAAATGCTAGATGCTTTTACAATAAGAATAAGGGTAAAGCAAATATGGAAACACTAGAAATCTCTTTCTCAAAAGAAAGAAATATGCACATATGTCCATATCTATATCTGTTTAAAAAAAAGAAACTTCTTTTTCAATTTGTCTAATAATTTTAAGAATAAATATTTCCCTAAATGCCCTTTCTAGGCTTTTCCCCTACGGAAAGTATGTAAATGACCAAGAACAAGGTCTAAGGTTCCGCTCTACCTAGTTTAAACTCCACAAATATGAGGTCCCTCTAGGATAACCTCAGCATTTCTAATCTCATCACCATGATGCTTATTGGATTGGGTTGGATTTGAAATCAAGCATGCCTTAAGATTCTAGCCTCTCCAAACCCTAGAAATTATTTCCATTCAGAATCCTTCTGAAAGGATTAATACAAGATTTCCATTAAGAAGAGGCCCTTATAATCCTTGAGGGGAGTGGTTAATGAAGTAGTCCTAATTGAAGATAAAGTGACTATTATCAGAAATTAAAGTTTTGAAATATTAAACAAAAACTGCACTTTAACATTATAACTTTTTACTTATTTAAAAATCAGTTGTCTTGGTATATAGAGAGACTTTCATGAGCATGCCCGCAATGAGTGGAGGTGGAGTACTATACCAGTTTGAACATTTCTTTCTCTAAGTTAGATAATCCTGGATGCAAATAATTTTAAATTAATATAAAAACTGTTTCTGGCAGACATAATAACAGCTAGCATTCATAAAATGTCTACTACGTGCAAGGCGTGCTAAGAGTTTTCCAGTCATCTCATATGATCCTCACTGTAACTCTGAGAGTTAGGTGCTATTATCTCCATATTACAGTTAAGAAAATTGAGCCAAACAGAAATTAAAAAGATTTGCCTAGGTCACACAGTTAGAAAATGTCAGATCCTCCTGACTCTAGATCCAGCATTCTATCTACTTCACCTATGCTAGACTTGTGGTTAAAACTCAGAGTACAGCATTAATGTTTTTCTTCAATACAAGGGTATCCATTATCACCACTATTACTTAGGAAAGTGCTAGAAATGCTAGCTATAACAACAAGACAAGAAAAAGCAATGAATTGAATTGACGTAAAGAAAGAAGAAATAATAAAACTATAGCTTTTTGCAGATGAATGGATGCCATCTTTAGAGGACAAGTCAGTTCTACTATTATGCTTGTTTTGAAAACAAGAATTTATTGCAATGCAACTGATACATTAGAGAACATTTTGAGCATTATGTGAATTTTGAGTTTGCTTACGTACAATTTCCTCCATGAGAAACAGTGAGAATGCAGAAAACGGTGCCACTTCATGATTACAAACTACAGCCCTTCTATTACCCACATTCATAAGAAAACTTCAAGTTTTTTTTCAAAATCAGGTGGCATATTTATTGTATATTCTCTCTCTCTCTCTCTCTCTCTCTCTCTCTCTCTCTCTCTCTCTCTCTCTCTCTCTCTCTCTTTTTCTCTCTCTCTCTCCCACACACACACAACCACAACAAGAGTTGCATCCTGCCCAATTTTCATGAGACCTTGCCAATTCAGACTCAGGGCTTGTGGCAACCTGGGAAAAGGCTGAAACGGCAGCCTAAGATGGTGGTGGACGGCCCAAGGCCACAGATGCCATAGGTATTGATTGCAGCATTTATGTATTTCTTAACCATTTAACATGTTTAAAACTGATACTATTTTTATTAGGTTCCTATCTCTTTATTTATATCACTGACAAAGGTTTTAAGCATTATGTCCCTAACCCCATTTTTCCCGTAAGCCCTGTGGTTTTTATGACACAGTTTTACATATTAAGGTGCTTTAAGGAAACACGTGTCTAATTGCAGCAAAAAAACCAATCAACTAAAAAGTTAACTGAAACTTCAGCCAAGTAGAAGTATTATAAAATAAACTCCCCTAATTCATCATCAACTTTTCTATATACTCCCAGCAAAAACCAGCAGAAAAAGGTAGAAAAATTAATTCTATTCAAAATAACTACAGAATTTATAAAATAATTGATAATTTATCTACCAACACAGAGAACTATATGAACAGAACTATGAAATATTGTTTCTAAAAAAAAGAGCTCAGTGATGACAGAATTATTAATCACTCATGAGTAGACATGCCCATATGATTAAAAATTACACTACTAGCTAAATTAACTTATTAATTCAGTACTATGTCAAATGATCAAAGAGACTTTATATTGTTGTTGTCCAGATGTTTTTCAGTTGTGTCTGACTCTACATGACTCCATTTAGGGTTTTCTTGGCAAAGATACTGATTTGCCATTTCCAAGGAACTGAGGGAAACAGGATTAAGAGATTTGTCTGTGTCTGAGTATGTGTCTGAGGCTGGACTTGAACTCAGGAAAATGAGTCTTCCTGACTCCAGACCCCATGTTCTATCCACTGTGCCACCTAACTGACCCCAAAAAGATACCTTATAGAGCTAGGGAAAAAATAAAATTATAGACAAATCAAATGTCAAGAATCTCAAGGAAAATAATGAGTAAAAGTGGAAAGGAAGAATCAGATATCAACTGTACTGAAGAGCACTAATCATCAAAATTATTTAGTACTGGTTAGAAAATACCCTTTAGCAAGGAAAAGGGTGGTACAGTGGATAAAGCACGAACATGGAATTGGGAAAACTTAAATTCAGATAAGGCCTCTGAAACTTATTTGCTGAAGTAACCCCTAAAGATTTTGTCACTGGCTTGGAAGAGTGGCTCTCACATATTCTTATGCACTGTCGTTACTATGAATGGCATTTCTTTATCATCTCCCTCTGGTCTTTGTTACTGCTGTACGGAAATGTTGACAATCTTTGTGAACTTAGCATCTTTGCTACTTTGCTGAAGCTATTATTTCAATTAGTTTATTTGTTGATTTTCTGTCTCTAAATAAACAATCATACTGTTTTCAAATAGGGGTAACTTTATTTCTTTGCTAATGTTTATGCCTTTCATTTCTCTCCATCTTATTGCTGTTTTATGTATTTTTCGAAAACTATGTCAAATAATAATAAGAAAGATGGTGTATTTTTGCTTTACCCCTATATTTTCTGTGATAGTTTCTAGTGTTTCTCTACTGCAAATAAAGCTAGCTTTTGGTTTTAAATACATATTTTTATCACTTTAATAAAATAACTCAATTACTATTTCTTAAAAGCTTGGGGCTTTCTTAGAAAGCTCTCAGAGGATATTACTACTTCATCCACATGAGCTTTATGACCTGGTTTCAAATTACTTTTTCTTTTCTTTTCTTCTTGCAAATAGCAGCTACAATATGGGTAGCTTTCATGTTTTATGACATCTCTTGATCTATATATCTTCTGGAGACTTTCCAACTTCATATGTGATCACAAAGTAAATTTAGGCCATAGAATATCCATTTTAAAACTATGGTATGTGAATGCTTATCGATTATGATTTTTTTAATGCTGTCTTAAAAAATATTTGTAGTGCTTCTCAAATCTTAAAGTGCCATATAAATGTTAGTTATTACTAAAATTTTTACATTATACATTCAATGACCATTCTAACAAATACAAATAAAATAATAGGTAGCATTTACATAACCTTTTATTGTTTACAAAGCAATATATATGCATATGTTTGTATATAAATATATATACAATCTCATTTGTTCTTCACAGCATCCCTGTGAGGTTGGTGCAATTAGTATCTCCATTTTACAGATGAGGAAGATGAGGTTGAGAAAGGTTAAGTGACTTATCCAGGGTCACCCAGCTAACTATCTGAGGTAGAATTTGAACTCAGGTCTTCCTGATGCCAACTTCAACATGCTATCCACTTTACCAGCTAAAATAAAACCCCAAATAAAAGAAACAAATCTAAACTTTGCATTTTTATAAAAGTGGGAAAAATCAATTTTAACAATAGCAACAACCTTTTCTATGTCCCCTTTCAATATCTTGTGTATATTCACTTCGTTGCTATTGATTTAAGTATAACCAATATGTATGCTCTTCTTCTAATCTTGCTTTCTTCACTTAGCATGACTTTATAGCTTTTCTACATATTTATATTTTTCATATTTGCTATTCTTATGGTAAAATAATAATATTATATTTTATATAAATTATATAGTAATTGTCTTAACATGTTACATTTTAGTTATTATTGTTGGACATATGGTTTTCTAGTTTTTTGCTATTTCAAATAAAGTAGCTAAAAATATTTCTGTACAGATAAGGGACCCCCCCTCTCCCTTTAATATTATTCTTAGAATGTTATCATAGTTGGATCTCTCATAGGGTATGACTAGTTTTGTAACTTTTTTTTAATTCTCCACATGGCTCTCCAATAAGATTATACCCCAGAAATACTGAACCAATTTATAGTCCCACCAGATTTTTTAAATGTCCATAGTTCTGCCAGCATTGTGTTTTTCACTACTTTTGCCAATTTGATCAATGTAAGATGGCACCTCAAAGTTGTTAAACTTAGTTTGCATTTCTGATTATTAAAGTTTCAATGCTTTTCTTAATGATGGTCAACAATAATGTTTTCTCTTTCAAAAATATCTGTTTATCTATGCTGTTTTTAATGTAACTTTCATTGTCAGACAGCGAAATGAACACTCAACCACTCCTTATCTTCTGAGTTTTAATGTAATTTACTATTGGTAGACTGTTTTCTCTACTATTTTTATGCCCCTATTAAAAAAAACCCGATTGAGCTATCATAATAAAATTTATGATTCCTTCTGGCTACACATTTACTCATTCATCTTTAAATGGCCCAAGGCACAGTGCTTCATTGACTCTTCCTTGCACAGATTTGTCATTCAGTCAGTAAACCTGGATACAAAAAGAGGCAAAAGACAGTCCCTGCTACAGATATACATATGTATACATATATGTATGTATATAAACAATTAAAAGAGGAAAGGCACTAGAATTAAGAGGAATTGGAAAATGCTTCCTGCAGAAGATGAGATTTTAGTTGGGACTTGAAGGAAGCAAGGGAAGACAAACAGGCAGAGATGAGAAAGGAGAGCATTCCAAGCGTGAACACTAGTCAATGAAAATACCCAGAGACAAGAGATGAGGAATAACCAAGAGGCCAGTGTCACTAGAGTATGTGGAGGAGAGTTAAGTATAAATAGACTGATAAGGTAGACGGGAGACCAGATTGCAAAGAGCTTTATGCTAAACAGAGGATATTGTATTTGATCTTGGAGGTGATGGGGATGCCACTGGAGTTTACTGAGTTACAGGGATGACACAATTGGACCTATACTTTAGGAAAATCATTTTAGCAGCTGAATAGAGCATGGATTGAAGGGGACAGACTCACCAGCAGGCTACTGTAATAATCCAGGCGTTAGGTAATGAGGCAGTAGCAGTATCAGAAGAAAAAAGGGAGTATATTCAAGAGTTGTCGCACCAGCCTTGGCAAGATGGCAGGTAAGAGAGAGTAGAGGCTGACACATAGGTTGCAAACCTGAAAAGCTGGGAGGATAGTGTTACCCTCTGTAGTCATAGGAAAGGTAGGAGAGGAGAAGAGTTTAGGGAAAAAGAGAATGAATTTAGTTTTGGACATGTTGAGTTTAAGACAGCTCCTGGACATCTCATTTGAGATGTCTGAAAGATAGTTGCAAAGGCAAAAGTGGAGGTTAGTAGAGTTTACAGTAGAGTACATAGATTTGAGAACTGTCAGCATAGGGTCATTAAATCACTGGAAGCTGACAAGATCACCAAGCAAAGTAATATAGAGGGACAAGAGAAGAGGGCCCACCACAGAATCCTATGGGACATCTAAGATTAGAGAATTAGAGATTACCTGGAAGAAGATTCAGTAAAGGAGATGGAAGAGTAGTCGGAGAGGTAGGAGGAGAGATTAGTGTCCCAAACCTAGAGAGAAGATAGCATCAAGGAGGAAAGAGTGATCAACAGAACCAACGACTGCAGAAAGGTCAAGGAGAAGGAGAATTGAGAAAAGACTCCAATCAAGAGACCAATGGTAACCTTGGAGAGAGCAGTTTGGGTTGAACAATGAAGCTACAAGTTGGATTTTTAAGGGATTAAGGAATGAGGAAGAGGCAGAAAGTGAAGACACCTATTATAGATGGTCTTTTCCAGGAGTTTGCCCAGGTTCTTACAGGTAGAAAATGGTAAAGAAAACCTTTGAACTAATCAATGCTGATTTCAAATCCAAAACTCTTTTCCACAATGTTACACTCTAACTTGTGAAAGTATAACCGAAATGTAAATGGGGGAATCTTCTATTGTCACTTTATTCACTATGCTATTTATTTTAGAACTAATGCATCCTCTGGCTGGCTGGTAAAATAAACACATTGGCAGAGACTATTCAGTTATGATTGAGTGTTTTGGGTCAGTCATTTTGTCATATCCAACTCTTAGTGACCTCATTTGAGATTTTCTTGGCAAAGATAGAGGAATGATTTGCCATTTCCTTTTCCAGGTCATTTTACAGATGAGTAACTGAGACAGACACACAGCTAGTAGGTGTCCCACTTGAACTCAGGTCTTCCTGACCCCATGCTCAGCCTATCCATTTCAGCACCTAGATGTCCCTCTATGAATGAATACTGACCCCAGAATCACTCAACTCTGGGGTAGCTTTTCAGGGGTCCACATGAGATAGGGCAAGTGCTCCAGTTATTACATACGTATAACATGGATGACTCTATCTCCACTGTCTCAGGGGTGGGCCTGGTACATTTTATCACTTTCAGGGTGTTCAGGTATCTTGAAGGGGATGAGGTATCCGTTCTTTGCCATCAGCTCAAACCCCTAGTGATACCTCAGGTGTATTTAGCCCATCAGATTAGCTTTTACAGGGGGTGGAGCCAAGATGGCGGAGTAGAAAGACTCACCTATGCTAGGTCCGAACCCACAGCCCATAGATTTCCTGTAAAAAGAACTCCTGACAAATTCTGGAACAGTGGAAGCCACGCAGAAACACAGTGAAGGAGATTTCCGTTGCAGAGAGCCCTGAAAAACCGACCGCAAAGGTACCCCAGATGGGAGCGGAGTCCTGCCTTGCCGAGCGCTCCCCTACCCCACCCCGGCCACGCGGCACTGAGAGGAGCCAGCAGACCCCAGCAGGCGGCAGGGACCTGAATCTCCGGCAGCTGCGAAGGGCCCTCCACCCAGAGACGCACAGGTCAGTGAGGGAGACGGGCTGAGGGGGGAGCGGGGTATCTCCGGGACTTGGACCCCCTCGGGAGGCAGCAGCACAGGGGAGGCAGAGGCAGCTCCGCCGGAGACTCCCAGGGCGGGCAGGGGCTCCTCGGCGTCTCCATTGCATGAGATCTCTGCATAAACCCCCTGAGGGAACTGAGCCTGAGAGGCGGCCCTGCCCCCACCTGAGAACCAGCAGATAAGCCCCCATTGAAGAGCAGTCAAGCCTGCCCACCAAAAGCCCTGAGGCTGGGGAGCAGCATTTGAATCTCAGACCCCAAGCACTAGTTCGGGCAGACCTAGGCTGGGGTGGAGAGGACTCTCATAAGTCAAGTAACTGGCTGGGAAAATGCCCAGAAAAGGGAAAAAAACTAAGACCATAGATGGTTATTTTCTTGGTGACCAGAGGATTGTGCCATTCCTCTCTGAGGACAAAGAGATCTGCTTACCATCAGGTAAAGACATAGGAGTCAAAGCCTC
>CM053773.1:131750302-131808828 GCA_028658325.1 Potorous gilbertii | reverse complement strand
CTTTGTAGGTTTGTTGTGAGGGTTTGATGAGAAAATATGTGTACAGTACTTTGTAAACTTTAAAGTACTTATAATGTCTGAACTAGGTAGTAATAAAATCTCTTTCAACTCTGAGGTTAGGTGAACAGCGCTAAGATAGACAACTACAATGTAGACTGACCTGATATCTCCACTGTTGTTAGTGTCCATTCCTTCCTCAAATATTACTAGAGCATTCTGATCTCCCTTTGCTTTTTTACACCTTTCCTCTTATTCTACTTTTCTGTGACGTAGCTTTTAGTTAATAGATGAGGAAACTGAGGCCCCTCTCTGAATCTTCTCACTAATTGGGGCATCCTTGATAGGACTGTCACATCTCAAGAGGCCCCTCACTTCATTTTCAACTCCCTCTTTAGTCTGTTTCCCCTCCCCACCAGCTGTCTTGACCCCTTTGTGTTCTGTCTTCCTTAGTAAGCTCTTGGAGAATAAGTTCCATCCTATTTTCTCATTTTTTGTATTTTTAGCACTTAACACAGTGCCTGATACTTAGGAAGTGCTTGATAAATGCTTTATCTAAGAAAGTTAATTGATTTGCACACACACACACACACATACACAAAACACCTTGAGTTAGGATCATACTTGTGAACAGAATAGTCTTTCTAATATATTACATTTCCAGTAGGATGCAATCTCCCTGAGATAAGGGAGTTAGTCTTTCTTTGATCTTGGTATCACCAGTGCTCAAGAATGCCTTACCCATAGTGAATGTGAAGATACATGGAGTTCTTGATCTAGCACTGTCAACAAGAAATATCGACTGATGTCAGAAGTGAGCAATGAGGAAATTGCAAAATCTCTCAACACTGCTAATATGAATTATATTAGTTTAGTTCTCTCCCAGTTCCCACTCCCAGAAAAGTGTGCCAGGGGTGACAGTACAAAGCATATGTTGTAACTCAGGCAATCTAACAATAGTTAGAATAAGGGCAAGTCAATCTCATTTCTCTGGACCTCCATTTTTTCATCTGTAAGATAGCATGAAGGACTTTTTCAGCTCCAGCATTCTATGAATTTTACTATGACATTTTTCTCACTCATAGATTGCTGATGTCAGAAAGTATTATAAACAGTTCAAAAGGTATCTTTTGCCTTTGTATGCATTATCTTGTGGAATTCTTGTCATAGTCTTGCAAAATTAGAAAAAACTTGAGAAAAATGAGTTATTAAAAAGGCAAAAATTTCTATGTATTTTGTTAATAATAATACTTCAGATTTTTACGCAGCTTTTCCTTCAGAAAGTTTAAGTATAAAGAACCTAAGGATATGCCATTACCTTTATGAGGCTGATTCTCATTATATTTTCCTTCCATGTGTTTATGGTTTTAAGAAATGAAGGAAATTTCCCCTTTCTGCTCTCCTGGGACTGACAAGGAATTCAAACTATCTTTATAATAGTGTAATAGGGCATGAACCAAGCTAGAGTAGTGCTTGGGCATTCTGGTAGGGCTAAGGGCAGGGAGCGGAGGGGATGAAGTTTCTGGCTATTCATGACTAGTCATATATGAATTGATGACAAAGAATTCAGGCACCTGGGGATAACAAAACAACCCCATTATTAGTCACTTAGCAGGAAGAGTCAGTGAATTATAATTAGTCCTTTTAAAAAGGGAGCAACTATATGTATCACTTTTATTCCTTTGACCCTCTATGTTGCAAGTAATGTTCTCCCTCAGACTGAGGGAGCCCTTTCCTCACCCACCCAACCCCCAGCCACATGGCAACTACTCCTACATGAAAATTAGAGCAGAAACTTGACTAGCTAGGTTGAGTCTGACTGCCTTTTCTTCTGTTTTTCCTTTCCTGAAGAAAGGTGACTGAACAATATTCCTAAGGTAGTAGGTATGTTCAGTCTTAAATGCAAATTTGTGAGTTCTAGAGGTTTACAGATCCTAAGTCTTCAGGCAGAGCTGTCAGCAGGGAGAGTTTCTGCTTTGGCATAGATATAGACAAAGGAAGGAATCCCAGCTCAACATCTGGCCTGTTTTATCAAAAGACATGGACCTGGACAGAACTGTTTAGAGAAAGGTTCCCAAAGTGAGCAATATTGTCCCCTGTGGGGCACTGGAACAATACAGGGGGTGATAGTAGCCTCAGGTGCAATTGAGGGGCTTTGAATAAAAATAAGGGGGCAAAGGAAGCATAAGGAAAGAAGTGAAGAAAATTTTGAAAAACTGAGTTAAAGTTGTAGTGATTAAATTATTTTCCAAATAAAGACACAAAATTCAAGTTGTATCTGCGCAAGTCCACCAATAGGTCTTAACAAGCAGGTGTTGGCAGGTGAGCATGTCATGCATTGTCAAGAAGTTCACTATGCTTTGTTAGGTGAAAGGATACAGTACCTTGGCCTCCAGCTGCAGCAGTAGTTTTAATTGTTAGAATATGAAAATGGACCTAGAAGGGACCTTGTTTAATTGATTAGGAAACTAAGGCAGAAAGAAGCTAATTGACTTGTCGAGTCATACAACTAGTTAGTGGCAGGGCTATGAAGAGAACCTAGAGATCCAATGCTCTTTCCAATATTCCATTACTGCTAATAATGAAAATTACAATCATCTTATGTCAGGTATTAATATGCAACAATGTCTTTCTACCAAGGCATTCTTTTAGCCTGCTCCTAACATATTAAGTTTGCAGCACATTTGTACTGACATACAACAGGAACAAGTATTCTTGAGTTCATTTTAAAAATGTGAAATGGAGGTAAGTAAATGAGCCTACTCAACTTTTCTTTTAAATTTTGGAGGCAATTAGGATTGAATGACTTGTCTAGGGTCATACAGCTAATAAGTGTCTAAGGCTGCATTTGAATTCAGTTCCTCCTAACTCCAAGGCGACACCAACTAGCTCCCCCTCCACTGAGCTCTTCCTAAATTTTGGGGGGCTAGCAGAAGCAGGACTGAACTCTAGGACTTCTGGTCCTAGGCTCATCATCATAGGTTTGAGTCTCTTTCATAGCATCATCTTTTCGCCTGTTTTTTCTTGTACTTTTCTTAGTATGGCTCTCCTTTTTTGACTGCTATATTCTCATATTTCTCTCCAATTTCTTCTTCCTTCTTCTTGCCCATTCGTTGTTTTCTCTGATCTCATTTTCTGACCTTATTTTTATTTCTTTGCTTCTATTTTCCATTTCTCATCTCTTCCCTAAAAGGAGTTTCATCATTGCTGACCAATTCTATTTTTTGCCCTTTGAGTACTGGTGCTTATGCTCAGTTGAAAATGGCCAGTGTGCACTATTCCGTGATGAAAAAAACATTGAAAGCAGAGAAACCACCCCAAAAATAAATAAGGCCAATTCCCACTGGGAAGGGTCACTAACAGTAAAATCAAAGTTACTTTAGCCAAAAATTGGGTAAAATGAGCTATTTTTGTCCAGATGGATTCTATGTAGCTGACTCCTGTTTTATTCAATGATATTAAATCTGGAATCAGTGTGTGTGTGTGTGTGTGTGTGTGTGTGTGTGTGTGTGTGTGTGTGTTAAATCAGGGTTCATTTGAGACTAGAAGCTTTTTTCAGTTGGTTTAATAGAAATGTAAGGAGGATTCAAAGGTTATTCTCATTTAATTTGGGAGGGACAAGGGGGCAGGGGGTGGGAGTAAAAGAAGTTCTCTTTTCCTATCTTTGTTAGCAAGCTTTTGAAGAACAGGATCCACTGTAATAGACTTATTTTTGTTTTTGTATCTCCATAGACTTGCACTTAGTAGGCACTCATTAAATGTTATTTACATTGACCAATGCTTTCTGATTAAAGCCCTGTCCCTTTCCTCTCCTTCCTTCCTACAATCTTTTATTAAGGACCTATAGTATACAGAGGCCAACCCTTCATTTCCCATTGGTAAGTTCCTCTTAGATCCTCCATTTGGTGGAGGAGCCTGTGTTGGCCTATTTTCATTTCTCTCCCAGTTCCTCTCCTAACTTCCAATTTCTTCCAAACTTCAAAACCATGTCCCTTCAAAACTAAGTTTCCTTGCCCAGGTCCCTTCATCTCCTTCTCTCCACCTTTTATCTCCTTTTAGTGTGATACCTTTCCCATTAGAATCTCTAAGGACAGAGATTGTGTTTCTTTTTGCTTATATTATCTCCAGTGCTTAACACAGTGCCTGGCACATAGATAAGAGTTTAATAAATCCTTCTTTCCTAGTGTAGGACCACTGTATCCTTTGTTTTTCTCATTCAGCCCTCACCTACTCTGTTCTAGATTGCTAGGCTGAATCCTTCCTTGAGTCTAAGATCTACTTTCCTGTTGCCAAGAGTCAGTCATACTCCTTGAAGCTGTTTCTTCCCTAGTCACTATCTTTCCATGACACATCTGATTGGTGAGTGTATCTCTGCTTCCTGAGGTATCTCCTACCAAGTGAGTAGTTTCAACCCTCCTTTTCTCCCAACTCTTTCATACCCCTGTTATCTCCCAGTTCCCCTAATCTCATTCCCTCTTTTTTTCCTGAGTTACAGAAGAGAGTTAGGGAAATATGTTATTGGATCTTTTATAGTCTTTCCTCTCTGCACAGTATGGAGCACATTTTACAATTTAATCACTGTTGTATTTCCAAGTTAGGAACTTCCTGCAGTTGGGTGTGATCCCAGTTGAGTGCTGTGCACAGAGACTGCTCAACATATGCTATTAATAATGCACTTTAAATTTTTTTTTCAATTAACCAGTATTTTTTTCCTACTACATGAGATAGTGGTAATCAATTTATAAAATTGTGGGATTTTAGAGTAAGAAGGGACCTGAGAGATCATTTAACCTAATTTTTTATGATGTAGTGATGACTTTTGCAATATCCTTAACCTTTGCTTGTACATTCCCAGAGATAGGGACATACATCTTAATAAAACAGCCAGTTCCACTTCTGGATAGCTCTGTTTTAAGGTCCTCCTTCATCATACTAACCAGAAAAATTTGATTCCCTAAAACGATCACCAACTGGTTCAAGTGCTTATCACTGGAACCACACTGAATAAGGCTCCTGAGAGTAGGTGATGAGTGCTACTTTCTGTTTCTGTATCATCCAAGATATTATCAGGTAGAGATGGAGTGATACAGGAAAACATTAATAATTCAGCTTGGCTGGAACACTGGGCTCATAAAGAGGAGCAACATGTCATAAGACTGAAAAGATAAGCTGGCGTCATATTGGTAAAGAGCTGCCAATACCAAGTTGGGGAGTTTCTATTTTATCCTGGTGGTAACAGGAAATCACTAAAAGCTTTTGAGTCTATGGTGAGATTTGGTCTTGGGAAGATTGACTGCACAAAGGATGAATCCAAAAGAAGAGAGATTGGAAGCAAGGAAAATCAATTACGAAGTCATCATAGTAGTTCAAGTGAAAGGAAGTAAACAAGTTGCTTCTCTGGAGGTAAGGAGGTGCAGCAAGGAAATGTGTGTGAAAAACTCATAATTCAGTGTGAGGCTAGAGAGAGGGAAGAGCATGGAAACACATGCTGTCAGAGTAAGCACTTAAATGTTTGTTGATTAATCCCCACACTTCCACAGTTTCCTCCAATAATTTGAAAGGACGGGAACTCGATGATCTTTTTGGTTCCTACCAGCTCGAAATCTAAATCTAATTTCATTCACTTTCACAGACAGATGGGAGAGTAACAAACAAACTTTCCCCACTTTACAATTTGCCTGGTACTTTCCCTGACTCTCAATGCTAATCATCAGCAAGAGACCAATTAAGTCAGAGGTTCCCAAATTTATTTGGCCTACCACCCCCTTTTCAAAGAAAAACTACTCAGTGCCCCCCTGAAAATCTACTTTCCTTAACCCTTTAATGATTTCTTTTTGATATTTACATCATTTCAAAAAATATACAATTTTTAAAATGAAGCATCTTAAATTTAATAAGTTATTGTAAATTTGTGGGGATTTTCCTGCATTGAAATTTTGATGATGCAATATTATGTCATGTAACCGTTTAGGATTGTATTATAAACAAGTCATTACATGCACATATTCCTGCTGCAATATATGCTGGACTTCCCAACAATGTTCAACACACTCACCTCCTAACACTTGCTTGTTAAGACCTGTCAGGCAACCTGACCACTGACTGGTTATAATTTGCATTTTGTGTGTATATTTGGAAAATAATGTACTAACTACGACTTTAACTCTGTTTCACAACAGATGAAACATGTACAGTTTTTCAAAATTTTCTTCTCTTCTTTCCTTATGCTTCCACCACTCCTTTATTTTTTATTCAAAGCCCCCAATTGCACCTGAAGCTACCACTGCCCCCTCATTGTTCCAGTGCCCTGAAGTGGGTAGTGTGACCCATTTTAGGAACCTCTGAATTAGATGATAGGTCATGGTCCTTGGGATCTTTATTACATATGACTGTATTACTTCAATTAATTCTACCTCAAGTTATCCTATACACAAGACCAAAGTGTCATTCCCTATTTCATCCCCCATTTCACCTTATATACTTCGATATACTGTCCAAACAAGTCCATTAAACAGGGTTATACCAATGCATAAAATAGAACACATTTATAGTACTCCAGTTACACCGTGAAAGGGGAAAAAAATCAAAACTTTCCCCACATGGACACTAATCATACCTTCCCTCTTAATTCTTTAAAAACATACAAAAATATGTAGGAGAAAGTTCTCTTACTCTTAGCATACCTGTAATGGGAATCATTTCTACTTCTGCAAAGGGGTAGTCACTTTAGAAAAATCACTTTGGAGGCTGAATGGAAGGTGGACTGGAGTGGAAAGAGACTTGGGACGCGTCAACTTTTCCTAAAGTATGGCTTTGACTGTATCATTCCCTTACTCCAGTGGCTTATATTGCTTCTAGGATCAAATACAAAATGCTCCGTTTGACATCCAAAGCCCTCTCCTACCTTTTCAGTCTTCTTACACCTTATTGTCTGACATGTACTCTTTTATCCAGTGACACTGGCCTCTTATCTGTCCATCTCTGGGCTCTAGGGACAGTCTCTGGTTGTCCCCCATACCTAGAATCCAGTGTTTTCTCCACTTTTACTACTGACCTTCCTGGCTTCCTTTAAGTCCCAAATAAATTCCCGTTTTTTACTGGAAGCCTATTATTTCCTATTTATTTTGTATTATTTTACCTTGCTTTGTATATTTTTGTTTCATGTTTCCCTCATTAAATTATAAGCACCCTGAGAGCAGGTACTATCTTTTGCCCCTTTTTTGTATCCCTAGCAATTAGCACAGTACCTGTCACTTAGTAGAAGCTTAATAAATGTTTATTGGACTAACCAAAGAGCCCAGCTTTATAATTTTCCCATTTTTCCCATGACTAGTGATACTTTTACTCCCTTTTGTCCAATGATTATCCCAGATGAATTGGACTAATTCGCAGTATAAACACATATTCATGATAGAAACTCATCACTCCTATGAATAAATGTAGTTTTCTGTTGGCTCAATTAATTTGAACCCCTTTAACTCCTCTGCTCTTCTTCTAGTTGGTATGAGAATACCCAAATAGGATACCATGATTTGACCTCTCTGCTTTTTTGCCAGACTTTCAACCCTGCCTCCCTAATATTTTGTAGTCTGGTTGCTTGTCCTTCAGTTTTGAAGAGGACCAGTGACATGAGGGGGTGAGGAAGAGTTGCTCAAAGTTGTCAGCCTCACTCTCTCTCCCAGAACCACTGGCAAGACTGGCACAATCTGGATGACTGGTGATGGCTCAGGATGTGGCGGATGACTCTGGCATCTTCAATGTCTGACCAAGTCATAAGGGCTCCACTGTATCCCCTTCAGCTGCCTTCATGGCCTCAGGAAAAAACTGTTCTCATCCACCTATTCCTCCAGAGCTAATTTTCACATGCTTGGGGTAGACATTTCCCTAACTCACTGACAAGTCTGAGGCCTGTTGGTTACCCCTAACCTAATTTAGCCCAGTTTTACTGGGGATGTGGCTGCTGTGCATGCTTCAGCTCTTTGGAGTCACAGGTAAGAGTTGGGTGGCAGGTGGACACCAAAAACAGATGAACAGCCCTGAAAAAGGCTGGCAAGCCCTCAGACAGAGGTGCTAGACCTCCTTGAATACTCCATACACCCCTTAAGTATGGTTAGAGTCTAAACCTTTTCCTAGTGAAAACTTAAACAGTTTAAATTGACTTTTAAGTTTAAACTTAACACTTGGAGATTGCAGTCATTATTTTTTTAAAGAAGACTTTTCCTTGCAGTTTCCATATGTGCACTAAATTGGGTTAACTTTAGAGACTTCCCTGGTGCAATGGCCAACCAAAATATAGCAATCAGAAACTTTTCTTGTTTAGGTGTTAATGGTAGAATTATTATAATAAGGTTTGGGAGGGTTTGTTTTGTTTGTTTGTAAGTAACCAGGCTCCCAAGTCACTTCCAAATATTAGTTCAAGAGGAAGATTTTTAAAAGCTTTACCTTCCTTTTTACCTTTACTACCAATACTTTCTCTATGTACAACACATGCAGCATGTACCATATCCAGGATCTGACTGGACCTTAGTACTTACTCGGGTTGACCTCCCTGAATTGAGAAATCTGGGGAATTTCTTTGTTTGTGAAATTTATTTCCTAGGCTAGTCTGGAAAAGCTTGAATTCCTTGACCTTCTGAGCAAGAAACGCGCATCACCGACATCCTCAGGGATTTACCTGGGCATTGGATGGGAATGGGCAGTAACAATCAGAGGCTGTGCTATAGGTGGAACTCTCTCTTTAGGTCAATCACTATTTGTCTAACCTTGAGATTTTACAAATTGGAATTTTAAATTCTAATTGCGAAGAGCTCCAAAGTAAAATTTAAAAAAAAAAGAAAAACTTACTGAAGAAAATTACTCATAATAATTATAACTGACATTTAAATAGCACTTAAAAGACTTTGTTGTGGATGTTGCAAATGTCCCTTCCTGACCCCATTTAGGGTTTTCTTAGCAGAGGTACCAGAGTGGTTTGCCATTTTCTTCTCTATCTCATTTTACAGGTGAGGAAAGTGAGGCAAACTGGATTAAGTGACTTGCCCAGGATAACATAGCTGGTATTTGAAGCCAGATTTGAATTCAGGAAGATGATGAGTCTTCCTGAGTTCAGACCTGGCACTCTAACCACTGTGCAACCTAGTTGCCCCATTTTAACATTTTATAATTTGCAAAATCTACCAAAGCCTCACAACAAAGCTATAAAGTAGATACTACAGATACATTTGTCACTCTTTTATAGATGAGAAGACAGGCCCCAGAGAGGTTAAGTGACTTGGCCTGGGTCAAATAGCTAGCATGAAAGAGGGGATCTGAATACAAATCTTCCTGATCCCAAGTGCAGCAGTTTATCCACTACATCATACTCCCCCTGAAATCTGTTTAATTAAATCAAGATTTGGTATAACATACAACCAGAACCATACTGAATGGCAAAATTAATCTTTATTGGAATCAATCAGTAGATAAACATTCAAGCACCTAGCATGTGCCAAGTTCTGTGCTAAGTGCTGGGGATACCAAGAAAGGCAAAAAGAATCCCTGCCCTCAGGTAGTTCATCATCTAATGGAGAGACAACATGCGAATAACTATATATAAAGCAGGTTATATATAGGATAAAATGGAAATCATCAATAGAGAGAAAGCTCTACAACTAAGAGGGGCCAGGAAAAGCTGTAGAGAGTGGGATTTTTTTTTTTTTTGAGGCAATGAGTAACTTTCCCGGGATCACACAGCTAGTAAGAGCCTGAGGCTGCATTTAAATTCAGGTCCTCCTTATTTCAATGGTGGTGCTCTATCCCTGTGCCACCTAGATGCCCCAGAAGTGGGACTTTAGCTAGGACTTGAAGGAAGGCAAGCAAGTCAGGAGGCAGAGATGTAGAAATACATTCTAGGCATGAGGAGCACCCAGAGAACATGCCTGGAGTCAAGAGGGAGATTATCTTATTTGAGAAACAGAAAGTCAGTGAATTTTAAGGAAACTGGAAAGGTAGGGGTGGTAAAGGTTACGATAGCTTTTGAATGCCAAGGCAGTAGATTTTATATTTGATCCAAAATGTGAGAGGAAGTCACTGAAGTTACTGAGTAACATTTCCAGAAATTCTGCAAAGAACGTTTCAATTGAATTGTTGAAAGAAATCAGTCTTCTGGATTTTGATCATGATTTATCCTGGGGAGAGTCAGATATACTTGAATTAAGTCTATGGGCTCATACATATACAAATACATATACATATACACATACATATACATACACGTATATTTTAAGGGGTTGAAGCAGAAGCTCAAGTGAAAAAGGCAGTGGTAGCTATCATGATCTCAGATAAAGCAAAAGTAAAAATAGACCTGATTTACAAGAGATAATCAGGTAAACTACATTTTAAAAGGTACCATATCCCTTTTTAAACCATAGGTCTCTTGTAAAATCTGGCAACAGTAAAAGGTTTCTGAACTCGCAATGACCAAAAATTAATTCAAACTCAACCGTGTAATGAATTCGAGGTTTTTCTGCACACAACTTCACTGCAGTCTTGGTTCTGAACAAAAAATTTTGCAAGGCATATGCCTTCCAGCCATACAACGCCTAGGAATGGCGTTAAAATACAAAAAAGGGGTCCCAAGTGGAAAAAGTTTAAGAAGCCCTGTCATAAACAATGAAGTAATATTTAAAAAAATTTACAGCAAATTTTTCTGATAAAGTCCTCATTTTTCAAATACATAGGGAATTGAGTCAATTTATACAAATAAGAGGCATTTTCCAACAGATAAATGGTCAAAGGATATGAACAGGCAGTTTCCAGAAGAAGAAATAAAAACTATCTATAGTCATATGAAAAAAATGCTCTAAAATACTACTGATTAGAAAAATATAAATTAAAGTAACTCTTAGTGACCACCTCATATCCACCAGAAATGACAAACACTGAAGGGGATGTGGGAAAATAAGTACCTTAGTGAACTATTATTGGTGGAGCTGTGAACTGGTCCAATGATTCTGGAAAATAATTTGGAACTATGCCCAAAGGGCTATAAAACTGCGTATGTGATTTGATTCAGCAATACCCATATCCCAAAAAGAGCAAAGAAAAAGGTATTTATAGCAGCTTTTTTTGTGGTGGCAAAGAATTGGAAATTGAGGGAATGCCCATAAATTGGAGAGTGGCTAAACAAATTGTGGTATAGGGTTGTGATGGAGTACTATATATTATGCTATAAGAAATTATAAGGGGAATGGTTTCAGAAAAATATGGGAAGACCTGTATTAACTGATATAAAGCAAACTAAGTAGAACCAAGAGATTATTATGCACAGTAACAGTATTGTAATGATGAGCAACTTGATCAACTCTAATTAAGACCAAGATGAAAGACAATTCCAAAGGACACATGGTGAAAACACAATATCCACTTATAGAGAACTAATTACTATGAGTGTAAATTGAAGTATAATATTCTCACTTTTTTTCTTGCTTTTTGTGATGTGTTTAGATATGATGGAAATACATTTTATATGATTTCACATACCAAACTGATATCAAATTGCTTGCCTTCTCAGTAAGTTGGGGGAGGGGTGGGAGTGAGTGAGCAAATTTGGAACTCAAACCAAAAAATGTTAAAAAAAATAAATAATACATTAAACAAATTTTAAAGTATAAAGGTAAGCTCAGCAATGGAAAGCAGATGATAAAAGATGCTATGTGGCCATGTCCAAAAATATCTTCTGAACCCTGAGTTTATCAGCTCTCAGCTGGGAGGTAGGAAGCATCCTTTATTGTCTGCTCTTTAGAATCATGGTTGGTCACTGCATTCATTGATCAGAGTTCTTAAATTTTTCAGATTTGTTGGTTTTTACAGTGTTGTTGTTAGAGCATAAATTGCTCTGGTTCTGCTTACTTCACTCTGCGTTAGTTCACTGAAGTCTAGAAAAGCACATATTTTAAATTTATAATCATATTAACTGTGTAGAGGGGCCCCTTTGAGACTACTTCTTCAACCCCATACTCATAGATTTTATAGGGTAGGTCCCCAGGTTTGAAGGGTAGTCAGTGGGTACTCACTCTTAAAGCTTACCATGACTGAGTTTACCTTTAACAGGCAGCCAGTAGACACGATTAACTGTGTTTAGTAAGATGGTATACTTAAGAACAGTAGCTAAAAAATAGTTTCCAATCTTCAAAGACTCCAGTGGAGAGAGCCAGGGTGCTGAGAACCCAAAAGTCTTGGATAAAACAATGACCCCCTCTCCCAAACCACTAGACCTGCTTCTAGTCCAGTCTCCAAAGCCATCACTGAGAAAATGGAAAAGAGGCTCACTAGAATAATAATATAAAGGACAGGGCACAATGCTTGTCTGCTGGTTTCCTTAGTTATCTGATTCTTACTTTCTGTCATCAAATTCCTCTCATTACAACTGCAGTATTAAAAGTTTTCTGCAAATATAACAAAAAGTAGCAAAAGCCACTGACTTAATTGTTACCAATAGCCAGATAAGTACTGGGAGTAGTATCTAGCCCTCACAGCTGTTATCTAAGGAGAAGGGTCCAACCCTCCCCCTTAACTGCCCACCAAGTGACACCAATAGATCAGACAAACCAGCCTGTCTAAGGCATCAAGGCCCCCGAAGGACAAACAGGATGCAGCATGTGCCAAGGCAAAAAGACTATTACTATCAACTGGACTGCTAGCTCCCTTCAGACCTTGGTGAACATCGTTACAGACCCTAAACTTAGTCCAGTGCCATCAGCCATCATTCTAGAAAGATTCTACAATGGATGTGGGAAAATAGGTACCTTAATTCACTGTTGGTGGAGTTGTGAACTGGTCCAACTATTGTGGAAAACAATTTGGAACTACGTCCAAAGGGCTATATACCCTTTGATTCAGCAATACTCCATTAGGTCTATATATCCCAAAGAGAGCAAAGAAAAAGGAAAAGGACCTATATATTGCCTGGCAACTGCTTCTGCAGCTGATACAGTCACAGTTACCAAAGGCCCAGGACAGAAAGTTCTTGCCATAAAATTCCTTAGCTCTGTCAAATTAAATAACTGCTCAACCTGAGAAACTGACATGATTTTATTGGTACAAATGACATTAAAGAAGAGACATTAACATCTGCTTGGCCACTGAAACTCAAGGCTGAAAGCTCTCTATTCTCAAATGGTTAGAATGTACATAGGGTTGGGCAGGCATAGCATTTTAAAGGCTTTCAAGGGTTATGACTGGACTTCAAACTGCTAATGGCCATCTGCCCTTCCACCTCAGTGATAGAACTATTTCATACTTTGTAAAGGAAGGACAGGGCACAATGCTTGTCTGTTGGTTTCCTTAGTGATTTGATTCTTACTTTGTCATCAAATTCCTCTCATTACAACTGCAATATTAAAAGTTTTCTGCAAATATAACAAAGAGTAGGTATATGAGCACATACAGTATTATTGAAGAAAATAAATTTCAAAATCAAAAAGGATAACCGTTTTTGATCACCTTGGGTTTTTTTAATTTGCAAAAGGAGGCACTATGATGAAGGAATAACAAACTATGTGAAGAATACACATACATGAGTGTTATAAGATTTACCAAAAGGAACTGGCATTTAATTAAACACATAGTTTATTGTGCTTCACAGTAATCAGGTATTGATTTTAAATAACTAAATTAGAAATTTCTAAGGTCAAATGGAGGGTTTGGCACATAGTAGGTACTACTAAGTTCTTATTACTGTGAATAATTAATCCCCTGAAGTGGTCTCATGTATTCAGATTTGTACCATTCTTAGATATAACTGAAGTAGATATAATTAAAGTACAGTCATTGGTTCCAGCCCAACGGAAATACCTATCCTGGATTCAAATAATACAACAGCCCCAGAAGATTGATTTATTTGCACTAATCAGGATCTAGTTGTGCCTACTAAATGCTTTTTTGATAGATTGAATACCAGCACAAAAAAAAAAACATCTTATGGTTACCAGAATATACCTAGACCCTTAAACTGGAAGATCTGCAGAAATTCCTTGGCTGACAGGTCCACTATAGAGGTTGAAAGTACCACTTTCAAGAGGTTGCTAAAGAACCTGAGTCACCCTCAATTTAGAGGTAGGCAGCACCCTTCCCTCAATAGAAGTATCTACAGTCTTTCACTAAGGAGTGAAGATCACACAGGACAGCACAGGCCTTAAGGCTTTGACAGAAAACTAAGTGAAGGGGGAATTAAAACATCTTAGTGACTGCTCTTTCTACAAGGGAAGGGAACTGGATTGGGGAAAGGTCTTTCACGTAACTGTGGGCCATACAATTTCCTTTCTCCTTCCCTCAAAATATTGCAGTAATAATAATAAATAATCACCTTAAAAATAATTTCAGCATACAAACCAATATTACATGCTTAGGAAAAAGGGGTAGAGAATTCTATGAAGAACTTGATAGAACCCTCTAAATCAGATCAACACCCTCTGATTCAATTTGGTGACTTCAATGGAAAGATGGAAAAAAGTAAGGATAGGGAAAAAGTTATGGGGAAGTATGTATGGTTCATGAGAATCAAATGAAAGTGGCAAAGATGTATATTATTCAAAAGCTTCATATCTCTATATCCTAAACATTTGCTTAGTAGACAATGAACATGGCAAGCACCATAAAGGACAAAATGAATTATGTTTTAGCAGACAGGAAAAGACTTGTAATTGAAGTGGGAACATACAGCTTGACTCAGGTAGGATGAGAATGTATAAAAAACAAAATAATGAGAAAAAGGGCAAATGTACAATTAAAATTATTTAAAGTTGAAATATTTTGTCACTGAAAATAAGAAAATGGTAAACAGACAAGAGAAATTACATTGACATTGACTATAATAACAATCCAAAAGTTTACCCAATGTGAATTAATTGGCATAACTAGGAGATCAAAAGAGCTTAGAAAGTGTTTTAGTTAGCAAATATCTGACTTGTTTTCCATACTTGCCAAAAGGCAAGATAAGGCATCATTTCCATTTTATAGAAAGAGGATTAGATTTCTTTAGTATAAGATGATAGAACTAGGAGCAATGAATGGGTGAAAATTGCAGAGAACCAACTTCTGGTTGGTTCTGGTTTGAAACCTGACTCATCTTTGCTCACAAACTCTTTTTTCTTCCTAACTTTCCTATTACTATTGAGGGTACCACCATTTTCCCAGTTACTATGGCTTGAAACTGAGGTGCCATCTTTAATTCCTCACTCTCTCTCATCTCCCATACCATGTTGCTAAAGCCTGTTGATTATACCTTCCTAACATCTCTCATCTACACCTGTTTCTCTCCTGTGACACTGACACCACCCTGGGCCAGGCTTTCATCCCCCATTGACCACAGTAACAGACTTCTGGTTGGTCTTCCTGCCTCAAGTGCTTTCCCTACTCCAGTCTATCCACCACTGAGCTGTCAAATTTATCTTCCTAAAATGAAGATCTGATGATCTGACTATGTTATCTCCTACTCCATAAACTTCAGTAGTTCCCTAATATCCCTAGCATCAAATATAAAATCCTCCATTTAGCTTTTAAAGTTCTTTCTTGTTTGGCCCTTTTCTATTTTTCCAGGATTTTAATACCTTACTCACAACCCCACCCCCCTCTCCTCTCTACAATTCAACCATACTGATTTCTCTCTCCTGACTGTCCTTTCTCACTGGCTATCCCTGATCCCTGGCATTTTCTTCCCCTTCATCTCTGCCTCCTGGCTCACCTAGTTTCAAGTCTCAGCTAAAATTTCACCTTCTACAAGAAACGTTTCCATTCTATTGGAATGCTAATATCTTCTCTCTGTGTATTTTCTCCAATTTATACAGCTCCTAGAGAGTTGGTTTTTGCCTTTTTATCTATCTTCAGCGCTTAGCAGTGTCTGGCACATAATAACTACTTAGTAAATGTTTGTTGACTTGACTAACAATCACAGTATCCCAAAGTGGAATGGATCCTCTCTTACTAACGGTCCTTAAAAAAAGGCTGAATGATGACTTGTCACATGTTGCAGAACAGATTCTTACTCAGGTAGAGGTTGAACAGATTCTTACTCAGGTAGAGGTTGGATAAGACTAACCTCTCAGATTCCCTTTTAAGATTCCCTGGTAACCACCAAACATGATAAGGCATCAGAATAGGCCAGGACGTTGATGAAGAAGAAGGGAATGAGCTTTTAAAGAGGTACAAGAGAAGTAATCTGAGCAACAAGAATTCCATAACCATGAAAATGAGTGTTAGGCTAGGATCCAAATACGTGGGGGACAGGCAACAAGGAGGGCTGGATCATGTGTGGAGGTGCTGCAGAATAGGAGTTAGTTTAATGCTCACTTTGTAGAGATGAAGCAGGTAGGCAGACCCATGAAAGGAGTACCAGGAACTTGAGAGATGATGCTGGTGAACCAGCCGAGGAATACAGGGCAGAGACAGGGGGCTTTCAGGGTGCTGGCTGAGCCAATGACTCTGCTTCCTCTTCTCCAATAGTACCTGGGACAAAGCCCCGATTGACCCTTCACTAATATGGCTTCCTAAACAGCTGCTTAAGTGTGGGTGGGTGGGAAGAACTATGTTTAACTAGTCTATTTTCTGGGTGTCTATTTCAAGGCAATAGCTATCTCTCTTGGCTAGGGTAAGAATACCCTATCTAGACGGCTTCTGGACATATACATAATTATTCAAAGTGGTGTCAGAGAACTTAATTTTATCATTTTCTTTTTCTTCATGTATAGTCATTTTGGAAGTAGATTTCTCATAGACAAAGATTGTAACACAGTACATATTTTAGAAAGCACATTGGATTAGAAGTCAGAAGGCTTAGATCTGAGGCCTGATTCTTCCACTAACTAGCAAAGCCTCTCAACCTCTTTATGCCTAAATTTTCTCACCTGTAAAATAAGAGGTGAGGGAGGGCTGCACTACATGACCTCTATAAAGGTCCTTCTAGCTTTATAATAATATCGTCCTAATATGCAGAAATGTCATTGATTTTTAAAGACAGAAAATTTAAAAATCCATTTGGTGACCATATATAGATGTGGTCTAAGAGAAGCATAGATGAATACATGATTGAAAGGAAACTCAGAGTTGACCAAGCTCTGTCTTCCACACCAATGCAAGACTGTGCTCTATATCACAGTGATGGTCACCCAACTTTGTACTCTACTAGTACAAATCAAAACTTCTCTTGCCTTCAATTTCCTCATTTGTAAAATGAAGGGGTTGGTTAAGACGACCTCTAAGTGCCCTTGTAGCTCTCAAAAACCAATCATCCCATGACTTCTGGTGATAGAGGGCTCACTATCTTGTGCCATGGCCCATTTCACTGTTGATTAGCTTGAATTGCTGTGAAGTTTTCTGCTTTTATTGAACTAAAATCTATCTCCTTGTACCTTCCATCCAGAGGTCTTACTTCTAATCCCTGGAACAACATGGATAATCTCTCTTCTATATAATTACTCTCTCATATATTTAAAGGCAGGTACTATCTTATATCACAACCCTCATAAAGTCTTCTGAGACTCAGTATCTTATTTCCCCATAACTATTCCTCATGTGACATTTTCTAGACTCCCTCCCTCCCTCCCATTGGAGCCACTCTATAGTTTACCAAGGTTCCCCTTATTTACCATATCTCCTCCTCAATCCTCTCTTCTCCAGGCTAAACTTTCCTAGTTAAAATTATTATTCCTGTTGATGGGATACAAATAACCACTTGAAGCAAATAGGTACTTTTCCCATAGATAAAGAAAATTAGAAAACAGGGGCAAATATATACATTTCTTGTGGGTCTACTGTGGACCTGATTTTTTTTCAGGGTTATTGTGATTGTTTTTGGGTCCTAGACTAATACTTATTTTCATGATCAATTTAGTTTATTGGAAGAAGAAGGACTTCTAGTTTACTGAAGTTTATAGTAAATAATTGGTTCCATTTTCCACTCAAGCAACTTGAATACCTGAGTTCCTATCAAAGGTCAAAACGTGTCAGAAATCATATTTTCTGGTGCTTCCATTGGGAGTAAAAATGGTAGGACTTCTTTGTCCTTCCTCACTCTCTCTAGACAGAAGAGCACAAGCATTTATTAAGTGCCTGCTATGGACTGCGCAATGTGCTAAGTTTATAAATGTTATCTCATTTGATCCTCACAACAAGCCTGTGAGGTAGATGCTATTATCATAACCATTTTACAACTGAGGAAACTGAAGCAGAAAGAGATTAAATTATTTGTCCAAGGTACTCAGCACGTAAGTGTCTATGAGGTTGCTTTATTCTTATCCAATCCATGTCACACACTACCTACTGGAAGACACAATACTCTCTATCATTTGTTTGTATCTGTGAAACGTTCTAAGATAAGGATGGAAATTTGAGGCCAAAAATAAAAAGTACTAAGAAGAAAAATATTATTACAAGGACATTTTGCTGAGCCAAACAAATTAATTTGTTCTTGTGGACTGCCAATTTGTTGCGCGTGCCCCCTCCCCATATTTTATTCCCTTAGTCACTAGCATTAAAGCACACACACTCTCTCCCTTCCCATAAAAATCCAAATAATAGGGGTCTTTAGTCTTTCTATAAACAGCTACTTTCCTTTTCCTGAAACCTAGAGATGTGGATACAGTGGAAGGAAAAGAGAGGCCAAATAAAGGAAGGCCCTGAGCAGAAAAAAAAAAGAGGAGTGGGCAAGTCTGTCGCTGAGCTCTTCTAGGAGGTCAGGGATCCCTGAAAGTCCAAAGAGAGGGTCGAAGTAGTGGCCACCAACTTGGGCTTGAAAATATAAGTCTTCAAGTGCTCCTTTTTTAGGAAGATCTAAATTAGAGGTTGATTATTCATTTGACAAAATTATTTACTTGAGGATTCCTTTAACAAGCATGTTCCCTGACAGTAACTCTTAAAATGCTACCTGTAGGAGATAATTTTACCTATCTTACAGGTGGGTGTGGGGCTTAAATATAATATAGTGGGGTTCTGACACGTGAGCAGACCCCACCAGCTTGTGTGGCTCATGCAAGCTCTCCATGGGAAGCATGTTTCTGGGAAAATTGTGATAATATATAAGGGAAATACTTTGGAGAGCCTATAGAGCATGCATAAACATTCTGTAAGTGGTTCTGATCAGCTAACTATGTGGTAAAGGAAAGGCTCTCTGGATTTGGAGACATTCAGAAAGGCCTGTTAGCTTCAGCTACTTCACTGCTTCTCTTTGATTCATTAGGTGAATCTCTTTGTTCATGACATATGGTGAGAGGTCATGTTGTTTCCTCTAAGGCCTTGTGACTCCAAGAAATAGGCCCCAGTCTTTGGCTTTTTGTGCCTGACACATACGCAGTAAGCTTTTGATCAAGTGCTTGTTGACTTGACTTTTCTAAGTGGAAGGCCCCTGGGTCTGACAACCTAGTGAATTTGAAAGGTTGTTATGAGGGTGCTCTGCTGCCCAAACTGGATGTTGTAGCCAGCTTAACATCAATGCCCTGAAAATCAAAGAGGTACCTTTTGGACCCAGGCCAGTAATTGCAGAGATAAGACTTGTCCAGTAACTGCTGCCTTTGAACATGAACTCAGTGGGACTGCTATATTAGTAATCGAGCTTAATTTTGAATCTACTTCCCCAGAGCAGAGATAGTATAGCAGGGAGTATGTACTGGAGGTACTGGGGAAAATGTTTTTATGTTTGTTGTTGCTAAATATTAATGTCCCTTTGTAAAAGACAATTGATTCTAAGTGGTTACATGGAACTAGGGCACTAGTCCTTGGCTCTCTAATAATAGAAGAACCCTTCCTATGGGAGCTCAAGTTGATGCCCGTACGAACACTCCAATACCTAAGGGTGCTCCTCTGGAATTCTGAGGGGCAATATAGGAGGCCTGGCTCTTAGGGCCAGGGTGTATACATTACATATGTATAGTGCTTTGCAAACTTTAAAATGCCATGGTAATACCTGTTACTATCATTATTTAAAAAAAAAAAGTATTATGTGTTATCGAGAAGAGGTTCTACACAGTTCTCAGTGCTTCCTAGGATACATTTTTAATAATCGTTTTCTTGATCTGTTGACTATAGACATATGTCTTTTAATGCACTTGCCCAAATAGCTAATTTGGTCCTAAAACAAAGAAATCTATTTGCTCACTACAGGTCACTTTCAGATTCAAAACATAAAAGATGCTTTACTTTTTCCAACACATTGACTTTCTACTGAAATTTTCTTTAAAAGAATTTAAAAGTGCTAGATATATTTTTATAATAAAAAAGGACTTATTCCTTCCTTTCCTCCATTACAAGGCTATGTTCCTGAAATTATTATTTTCTAAAACACAGAAATATCTCATTATTTTAACATTTGCATTCAATTTTCAATAACCAAGCATCTCTTGATCCAAAATGTGGAATTCGGACCCTTGTTTTTTCTCTTTCCTTTTTTTAAATCCTCTTTTGAACTAGTCCAGATTACAGAAGATGGCTGAAGAAAAGTAAACAGATTGATGTGCATACTCAGGGACACTCATACCTACAGTTCAATTACAGTTGGCCTGGCTGCTTCCACGGTGCAGAAGGCTTAAAGATGTACAGGAAGAGCAGCTATATAGGTGGCACAACTGGAAGGGGGATCTCAACACTTACTGAAGACTCAGCTGATATGAGAAGCCTTCCCAACCCCTCTTAATTCTAGCTCCTTCTCTCTGTTAAGTATTTCCTATTTATTTTCTATATAACTTGCTTTGTATATACTTCTTTGCATGTTCATCTTGCAAAGACTGTTTTTTGCCTCTTCTTGTCTCCTCAGTGCTTAGCACAGTGTCTGGTATTCAGTAGGCACTTCATAAATAGCTGATTGATTGGTGGTATACCTCAGAGACACATCTGATGCTGGGGTTTTTTCATAGCTAGAACATTCATACAGGAATATGTGATGCAAGAAAGGCAGCCCTTTTAAGTGAATGGGATCCCTCAGTCTAGATTGCTTAACTCTCTCAGCACTCTTGCCTGCTCACTTTTCTCCAACAGTGATCTGTATACTCCTTGAACTTGATCTGGATTCCTGACATCAACTCCAACTCTGTACTGAAGCAATTCTCTTTGCCCTGCAATGTCTACACTTCCTGGCAACTTCAGCTTAGCTTGGATCATTCTTGTTCACCCCAGGTCCAGATCCTGTTTTGCCCCCATATCCTATCTCCCTTAACACCAGCTTCCTGTTCATCTGAGGGCATAAAAATCTCATTCACATTGAATTGAGGTGCCTCACATGGTAGATAACTAAGGACCACAAAAATTATGGCATTCTTCCACATGGAGACAAAGGGGGAAAGGAAAGCGTGTCAATAAAAGCTAAATGCCACTGTATCCTTGTTGCATATTCGTGCTGTGTTTGAGCTAAGTCAACCTCCTTGTGATAACTTTTATCCTGAAATTAAACCAGAATAGATAGTCAATATAAGACTCCTAATATGGTAATCACTTAAATAATTCACCTGGGGGCAGGTAGGTAGTGCAGTAGATAGAGCATCAGTACCGGAGTTAGGAGGACCAGAATTACAATTTCATCTCAGACACTTGACACTTACTAGCTATGAGACCCCAGGCAAGTCACTTAACTCTGATTGCCTTGGTGGGGAGAGGAGGCTGAGAATATTCTCCTGGGTCTACTCAGTTCTACTCTGCATCAATTCAGTCAACAAGCATTAGTTTAGCACTTACTATTTGCCAGGCACTTTGCTAAGTGCTAGGGATACAATAAAAAGAAAAATTTCATGGAAAAATTTATGCCATATAAATGGAAGGCAATTTCATTTGGGATAGGGTTGGAGGTAGAGTGACAAAAGAAGAAAGACCTTTTGCAGAAGTTGAAAATTAAGCTTTGTCTTGAAGTTGGAAAAGAATTGCAGGCAGGGAAGGCAGTGAAAAAGCCCAGAGTAGAGCTGTAGGGCATCCTGTTCGAAGAATAGTAATTAGGCTTTGTATAGCTGAACCTTCGGGAGTGAAGTATAAGAAAACTGAAAAAGTAGGAGGAAGCCAGGTTATGAAGGACTTTCAATGTCAAAGGATTTTATATTTGATTCTGGAGGTAATAGGGAGGCATAAGAGTTTATTGAGGAGGAAATGTGACATGGCCAGACCTAAGCTTTAGGAAAATCATTTTGGTACCTGAGTGGAAGAAAGATTGGAAGAGATATTTGAGGCAGGGGGAGCAACTAGAAGACTACTGTGTTCAGGCATAAAGGGATGAGGGCCTGTACAAGGGTGACTGTGAGAGTGGAGAGAAAAGGACACATCTAGGAAATGTTTTTTAATGTACAAACAAGACTTAAAGATTGGATATACAGACTGTCTCAAAATACTTTAAGCTCTATAGTTAACCTTCCTTTTATTCTAAATCTCTTTCCTGCCTTCTCTCTACTTCTCCGGAAAATCCATCCTTTAATACCTGATCTAGTACTGGGTCCTTCTCTCATATCTCCCAACATCTTGGACCATTTGGCATGTACTTTTTGCATTTAAACTTTAAAATTTAAAAAGAAAAAACAAGACTTCCCAGGTTTCTCTTATCATTTCATTATATTCAGAGACCACAATTTATTCAGCCATCCCCCAGTAAGCACCCATTTTATTTACTGCAAAATGTGCTGATATATTTAACATATAATAAGGACCTCTCCCTCAGTCTTTGACCTCTTTGTTGTGCTAGGCTCAGAAAGGTTAAATGCCTTGTACAAAGTCACACAGCATGAAAGCATCAGGGGTATAGAAACTTGAAAGCAGGTATTGTTTCCATAGTCAGTGCTTTTAAAAAATCTCACCACTTAGTTCTGTAATGAACCTACTATAATCTAGTGTTATTTGGTGTTCAATGACTTGCAAGACTATGGTGTGATGACTTAGTTGGACATCTTGATCTATTCAGAAGATTGCAAGCATGACATCAAGTAACTTCTGTATTCCTAACCTGTCTTTACAAGCACTGCTTCTACATAAAGTTAGAAGGGTGTCAGTTCTACACAGAGTAGATAGAAATTACTGGACTAACAAAGAGTCAGGATGATTCCACAGGAAGTTCATGGTACTATTATGAAGGACTCCTAACATTGTAAAGATAGGGATATTCTGGGGTTTGTGAGAATTCTTAAAGTGTCCTTACACTTGGACTTGCCTTGAACTCCAGGATGACAGAACTGGGAGCATTTTCCACATGTAGGCTATCTTCTGGGTGTTTCTCATTCCCCAAAATCTTGGGATATCGCCATAGATTTTGTACCAAATGTTAATTTAACCCAGTGCCTGGGGAGAAGACCTTCAGATGAAACTCCAGCACCTCAGTGTTTGGAAAGCAAACACCATGGCTCTCTCTGTCATCCCTGGGGCCAACTGGCTCTGACCAACTGGCACTTCTCCAGTGCTAAGGCTAGCCAATTCACATTCTCTTGCTTCCCCAGTTTCTGTGATTCATAGTCAGTCTTCTAAGGTGAAAACTCCCTTCCCCTGTCCACAGTCTTGTCCTCATCTAGTTCAACCTTCCCCTCTCTTTTTTCTTCCCTTTCCATTGTACCCTCCTTTAGATCTTTTGCTCTATGGTTAACCTTTCTTTTGATCTTAGGAGTGTTAGGGATGCCCAGTTGATCCAGTGAACAGTCAACCAACAGGCTATTTCCAAAAGCAATGGGAGCATTGATTTAATTAATTCAGAGCAAGAGATGAAATAGAACGGTAGTGGGTGTTGATGATATTGGTAGTGATGGTAGTATATGTTCTCCGCACATATTCAGCCTTGGTCTTTTTAGCTGCTTTTGGTCTTAAAATTAAAAAGAAATGATAAGCAGGTTGCTGAAGGTATCTTGAAGGTTGGCATATGGAGTATAATGTTTAAATGTTCTCGAGGCCAAGAATTTCACAGTCAGCTATATGGTCTCAGTGAAATCAAGTTAAGGCTATATAGTAATGGTTGCAACCAGAACAATGTGCTGGCTCAACTGCCTTGTATGCCAACTCTACCTTCAATCCCTTGAAAAGACTCCATTTCAGACACACTTCTACACATAAGGCCTCATATAATGAAGCAACAGGTGATGGGCAGACAACTATATTCCTATAATATCTGTCCCATAATAGTCTGGACACTGGACACAATGGAGTATTCAAATTCCTGAAGTTGGTCACTTTGGACTTTGGGTGGCCACAAATTCACTAACAGGTTGGAGCTAAAGATTTGGTTGGAAAATGGATTAGACTTCCTATCAACACAGAATCCCTAGTCTTGCATATGAACAAATGCTGTCCTAGATCTGCCATCTTCTCTGGGACATCTAATTCAACCATTAAACCTTTATTAAATAACTACTATTTGGCAGGCACTATGCTCAGTACCAGGGATACAAAAAGAAACAAAAGAAAATCTCTGACCTAATGGAATTTATAATCTAATGAGAAAGAAGACATGCAAATAAATATATACAAAGTGAGCTATATACAGAATAAATAGTAATTAACAGAGGGGAAGGCATTAAAAGGAGTTGGGGAAGGCTTCCCATAAGAGGCAGGATTTAAAGGAAGCCAGGAAGGTCAGTAGTTGAATCAGAGGAGGTAGAATAATCCAGGCAAGAGGGATAGCCAGAGAAAATGCCTGAAGCCAAGAGATGGAGTAGAATACCCAGAAGGCCATGGTTATTGGATTAAAAACTACCTGTTGGGGAGTAAGGTGTAAGAAGACTGGAAAGGTAGGAGGAAGTGAGGTTGTAAAGGACTTTGAAGGCTAACAGAGCATTTTATATTTATTTCTAGAAGCAAAATGAAGCAAATGGAGTTTACTGAGATCTTTGTTTATATGAGACCTTTGTTTTAGGAAAATCACTTTAGTGGCTGAATGGAGAATGAATTGGAGTGTGGAGGAATCTGAAGCAGGTAGATCCACCAATGGGCCATTTCAGTAATCAAGGCATGAGATGATAAGAGTATATACTAGTGGTGGTAGCGTAAGAAGAGAGTAGGGAATGATACAAAGGTGAAATCAGCAAGCCCTGGCAACAGCTTGGATATGGTTGCTGAGAGACAGTGAGAAATCCAGAATGACTCCTAGGTTGGAAGTCTAAGGGACTGGAAGAATGGTATTGCCCTCTACAGTAATAAGAGGAGAAGAGTTTTGGACATATTGCATTTAAGATGTCTATTAGACATCTGGTTCAAGATGTTTGAGAGGCAGTTGGAGATGCTAAATTAGATATCAGCAGAGTTTGGAGAAGGAAAGGTAGATTTGAGAATCGTCAGCATACAGATGGTCATTAAATCCATGGGAGCTGATATCACCAAGCAGAGGACTACAGAAGGAGAAGAGGACCCAAAATAGAACTGAGGGTCACCTATGGTTAGAGGGCCTGGTCTGGAGGAGGATGCAGCAAAGAAGACTGGGAAGGAGTAGTCAGATAGGTCGGAGGAAAACTAGGAGAGAGTAGAATCCTGAAAACTTAGAGAGAAGAGAGTATCAAGGAGGAGAGAGTGATCAACAGCGTCAAAGGCAACAGAGAGATGAAGGAGAATGAAGACTGAAAAAAGTCCATTAGATTTAGCAATTAAGAGATCATTAACTTTGGAGAGAATTGTTTTAGTAGAATAAGGCAAGAAACCAGATTGTAAGATGTTAAGGAGAGGAAACTATTGAAGGTGTAGCCTTTAGAGGATATCTACAAAGGGCAGATGATAAAGAGAACTCTAATCAGCAGGGATGTAAGGATCTAGCAGGGTTTTTTTCATGATAAAGGAGACATAGGCATCATTGTGAGGATGGGAATGAACCACTGGAGACAGAGAGATTGAAAATAAGTGAGACAGTGGGGATAACAGAGGAAGCAATCTGTTGGAGGAGACAGGATGGAACACAATCACTAGAACAAATCGAGAGCTAACCTTGGTAAGGAGCAAGGCTACCTCATCATGTGAAAAAAGAGAAAGTGGTAACTGGAAATGAGGAGAAGGGAAGATGAGCAGGATTCAATACCTTGATGAAAATGGCTTCTATTCTTCCCAGAACTATACCCACTTATTTTTCCAAAACAACTTATTGATTTCTCCAAGTGGCCTTCTACTTCTTGGACTTGTCATTCACTTCAGACCAAATTTCTGAACCATCCTTTTTATTGCCCTTTCAAATAAAAATTCACTTATCACTTACTATCCCCAATCTGGTAGGCAGAACATTTGTACTAATCATACCCTCCAACAGAATTTCTGCATTTTTATTTCATACAACACGACTGACCTACTTTTTTTACTACCACAAACTTTTGTTATAGCAACGCTACTCCTGCAACAGATACAACTTCCTTGCTCCAAATTCCATTCCCAGTTCTTCTCTGCTCTCAGCACTTGAACCAAAATTCTGAAAATGGATGACTCTCTGGCAGAACTGGAAACCACTCAAGCTTATCTTCATAATATCCTAGAGGTCACCAAGGCAAGATACATAAGTCAGGACATTATACACAAATAGGTGTCTCCCTTCCTTTGCATTATTCCTTTTGAAATTGGAAGGAAAGGAAAATATGGTCTTTCTATGTGCAGTAGAATGTACCTCTAGAAATGGTACCTGGTAATATTTCTATCTGTGGGTAGCAGGAAGACACCAGAGAACTGGTGCTGGGCTGATCAGATTGCCAGAGGGTAACAGCTGCTGATAAGAGCTGGCCCCAAAGTCAACTAATTAGGTTCTTGCCTAATAGTGTGGCTTGGAGGGTCGACTGCCCTTATTCTCAAGGGAAGAGGATAGTATCCTCTCAATTTCACTCCTAATCTACATTTACAGCATTCATTACATTTACAATTAGGAATAAGAGAAATGAAAGGAAATTTAATTTAATAAAATAATTTAGTATTCATTGTAAAATGTATGGGAAAGGATAACATTATTAACATTAAGCTTTTAAAATTATATGTGAATTATTGAAGTTATTTCTCAACTACAATATCATGGAAAACCATTTTCAACCCAAACTCACTAACTGAACAACTAAGTACTACGTACCTATGATATATAAGGCACCAAACTAAGCATTAAGGGGAAGAGAGCAGGTGGCCAAGAAATAAGAAAACATCCTTGTTCTTGAGTTTAGAATTTACTCATAAGCAGACTCACATAAATGAAAACAATGTAAAATGTTTGTAATCAAACTAGTAATAAGGTTTTTACTAAATTTCTTAAGATAAGCAAGTTTACAAAGTTCATTACCAGAGTCTAGGTCTTCTGTCATAGGTTTGTAAAGTGAATAAATCAGATATCTCAATGTTCTAATGACTGAGATTAAAAAAAAAATCTATATGGAGGCTCAGAATTCAATTAGCATTCTGGAGCCAAATGCTATTTAGCTGTCTGTACAGAAAATTTCATATTCATTCCAGTAAAGGTAAGCTACAAGATGTCATGGTCAAATTTTAAAAGCCAGATTTTCTTTCCCTTTTTTCTTTGTTAGAGGTATTAAGTCCCCCCCGAGCATATTTCTTCCCTTTCTACTTACCTCAAATACAACACCCAGTTCTTTCTGACCTATGATTCCTAAGTTACTCCAATAAAACAATCAAAAACCTTCGTTAAAATCACCCAAGCTCCTTCTGCCCAATTGTCCTATCAACTGACCTTTGTACTAGTTTTTTAGTGCCTGTTCTCTCACATCTACAGATTTCATCCTAACTGACTTATTTTAACTTATTTGTGCCTCTTACATAGCTATTTACGTGCATAGAAAGTAATTGGCTATAAACTTATTTTGTCACAACTCTTATTAAGATGCTGCTGTTCAACAGTGACTTATAAACTGCATACAAAGATTATCTGACAAACTGGTTGAAATTCATCAGCAAATTTGTCCATTTCTTTCTTTGAACACTTATCAATTAAAAGGTTCACACAACAGTTACTTATTTGTTCCTTAATTGTTCTAGCCAGAAGCCTGCCAACTTTATTAACCTGTCTAAAAAAATCAATGTCTAACAAGTAAGTGAGGCATTAACTGTTTGAAAGATAATCATGTACAAAAACCTATTTGGCTTTCTCAAATGCGTTGTCTGATATCCTTCTGTGAACTGAGTATGAATTGCTTTTCCCATTGAACTACTGAAATATTCTGAGGAGTCACCTTGATTTATGGAAAGGAAAACCTAGATCTTAAAAAAAAGGTTTCAAGTTGAGAGCAACTATCCTGAAATAAATGTAAAAAGAGAGGTAGAATGCAGACAAGTTTTTAAGAATAAAATAAAATTCACTATAATTTAGATCCAGGAAAACTGAGATATAATCATAATGTCCTTGGGTCCTCTGGAAGATCTTTACTAAACCAAATTCTTTTCCACTTTTCTAAGATTTACTCATTTCAGTTGCATTTTAATGAATTCCAAATGTTCACTATGCCTCTTCTTGGGTCCTTGGGACTGAAATGCAAGGCCAGCAAGGGACAAATTCTTCATCTGACCTTTCTCCTCCCTGCCTGCTACTGACCAATCTTGAACTGTAAATGAGCATACATTTGAAACCCTGGCATTGCCTGCCTTTCTAGCTCCCTACACAGGTCTTATGGGTCACAAAGTGACCGACTCAGCTGGTTGGATGGCCATGATAGTACATGTAGTCTTCCTCATTTTCTCTTCTCATGGGATTACTTCTTCAGAGGAAGTTCTTGAATAATGCAGACAAGGTTTCAGCAATGATGATAGTATCTTGTATTTGTATAGTATCAGGCACAAAGTACTCTCATTCCCATTATTTCATTTGGTAACTAGTATATGCCAACACCTTCACTTTAATGCCAATAAATCTTAGCAAATATTTGTAAACCTCCGATTTTTGAAAAGGAAATGGTGTTTACAGTTTTATGTGCCCAATTCCAAATAAAATAGGGTAAGATTGGATGATCATCCTTAGCCTCAACTCTGTAGAAGTATTGTGAACTATGCTTATCCTGAGCTAGGTTATTGGATATTTCGGAGCAAGTAATGTATTCATATTTAATATCTACCTTAGCCTCATAACTAAAATATATACATATAAAATTACTGAATATTCATTAAATCTTCACAGCATACTAGGAAATTTTTAGAAAATATTAAAAATACCCTATACTTGATGCCAATATTAGTTAAAAAACATATCAAGTTTGAGAAGGCCAGGACAAGGAAGATTAGAATTATAAACCTAGGATCAGGTAATAGGAATTATTACTGAGTCTAGGGGTAAGAAACAGGTCAAAGAATGTTAGGTGGAAGATACAATATTTTATAAGAAATAGTAATAAAATTTACTTGTCCAATGTCATAGAAGACAACAGAGTGACTGAAAACAAATGCTTTTCCTAAATTTCAGTTAAGTGTTGTAATAGTGAGGCTAGATTTTCCTTCCTCTTCTCTTCTACCATTCTATTTCTTTTTCCCTTCTCATTTTTTTGAGTCATGTATTAGGCTTTCCAATGGTACCCCATGCTTGACCCACATGGCTCAAAGACAGAATTCTCATTTATGGTTAGTCACCAGATCTTGAGCCCAACAATACATTACTGCAAAAGCCAGTTAGGCCAAAATATCAATGTGACTTTATACCACATTATCAAAGTTTTAAAACAATATTTTGCATAGGAAAAGGAGGCAACTGATACCATCAAGAGAGTGGAGTGTGTAAATATGACCTCTTCCTTTAGTGTCTGATTCATATAGATGGTACTCTCATGATTATACTCCTGACTCTTTGACTGTTCCTATCTCATTTTCAGGCTCTCCATCCCTTTCTGCTGTCTTAACAGTATGTATTCTCCAAGACTGCCGGTAAACATGCCTTCCATATGTTCCGTATACTCAGATCTCGTCTGCACCTGAGGTTTCAACGGAAGCAATATCCTCTCTAAGAGACTCCCCAATCAAAGATATATAAGCTTAATGTTTAAATACATAATCCTAAATTCTAGAAGGATTATGCCATCATATGGTTAAAGCTGAAAGGAGCGATAGAGACCATCTAGTCCAATTTTCTTACTTCACAGATGAAGATGAGAGAAATCAAGTGACACTCCCAAGATTACAAATGGAGTGCTGGTGACAGAACTGGGTTTCAAACCCAAGTTTTATGACTTGAAATCCAGCATGTTTTGTTGTTTTTTACTTTACTGTACCATGACTGTTTCCTGCTCTTTCGCTCACATGAATGAAGTTCCAAGTCCTATTGTTTGTACAATGTCTTTAAGTCCTACTTACAAACACACTGGTGTGGACCCTCATCTCTTCTCAGTCTGACTATAGTGATAGCCTTTTCATTTGCCTTAATTTCCTTGGACCAATCAGGCTTTAAACAGCAGCCTGACTATTCTTACTAACGTACTACCATAAACATGTCTTTTATTTACTTTCACCAGCTTTTCACTGCCTACCAAATAAAGATTAAACTACTTACCCTGGCACTGAAATTCCACAATCTGTCTCCATCTTACCTATACTGCCTATGACTTACTACTACTCCTCTTCACATAATTTATCTTCTAGTCAAACCAAACTATTCACCTTATCCCATTCTCACAAGTTCTCATCTACCAACCCATCATATACAATTTTTTGGAAAAGAAACACCCTGCTCCCACCTCTATCTATTGAAGGTCTACCCCCTCTCCAATTTCTCCTTCCATATGCCACTTTTCCACAAAACCTCCCTCTTCAAATTTCTCTTTAACACTTGGCCAAGATTTCCTTTAATTCTAACGTATCTTACCTTGTAATAAACTTGTGGACACGTATTATCTCTGTCCCTGACCCCTTCCTCCCTCCCCCACTACACTATAAGCAACTTGCCCACAAGGACTGTCATTTTTCATTTCTGTTTCCTCAGTGCTTAGCCTAGTGCCTTGCATATGTCAGTTTTTAACTCGAAATTAAATTTGTTGAGGAGTAGGTAGTGAACTTGTGTGGGTCCAGTCATATTTTTTTGCCTCAATGATTAACAGGACATAATAAAGACATACCTATATAACCAAAGGGTCTCAGAACTGAGTGACACTGTCCTAATGGGCTAGACTCACTAGTTCTAACTGAATGAGCTACATTTTCCCATTTGGGAAATAAGTTTGTTGAACTTGAAGAGAAAGCATGGGGGTAGTATCAGGTAGAGGATTTAGGAGAGATGTGAGAGGATACTGGAGTCAGCCTCTCTCCAGCTAAGGGAACTAAGTAGCTTTATTTCCGGAGTGAAATTCTACCTTTCAAAGCACTTTAAAACATATTTGCTCATTTCATCTTATAGTTGTGAGATAAGAAAGGTGGGGATATACAGTTTTATAGGGGAACAAATTAAAATACAGAGAGGTTAAATGATTTAGAAATCTCTTCTTACTGCATTGGCCCAACTATACCTTCAAAATCATTTTCTTCAAGGCACATTTTTCCTCTATTCTTCCACCTGAAATATAGGTATAAACTATATTTTCTACACTTGGAAACCTCACCTATTGCCAGTTACCTAACCTATTTATGTTCAATTTAGATGTCTAAAATCTGCCTTTCTATTTCTAACTTCTGTTAACCTTATGACATCTCTTTGAAGTATTGTTAAATTTAACTTTCCATGTCTACCATATATCTTTATTTTCCCCACTAAATTGTAATAAGCTCCTTGAAGGTAGCAATAATACTGATTTTCTAAAGCACAAGTTCCTCCTTATCACCTCAACCCATTCTCCCTTAATAAATTCCAGTGGTTCCCTATTGCCTATAGGATCAAACACTAAATTCACTGTTTGGTATTTAAAGCCCTTAATAACTTAACCCCTTCCTACCTTTCTTCCTAAACCTTACTCCCTGGCATTCAATCCAGGGACTGATTTCCTGGCAGTTCCATGAATGATACTTGAACTCTTTGCTCCAGGAATTTTCTTTGGCTGTCTCTCATGCCTAGAATGCTCTCCTTCCTTATCTCAGCCTTCCCTTAAGTTCCAGCTAAAATTTCATTTTCTATAGGAAAATGTTCCCCACCCTTCTTAATTCTGGTACCTTCTGTTAATTATTTCTTATTTACCTTGTACATAGCTTGTTTTGTATATATTTGTTTGCATGTTCTCTTCTCCATTAGACTGTAAACTCCTTGAGGGCAAGGATTGCCATTTTTTTTCCATCCCCACAACTTAGTGCCATGTCCCCTCCTTAGTAAGCACTTAATGTTTATTGAAATCGAGTCTTACCTCCCACAGTATTTATATTATCTTGCAAACTGCAAATGCTTAGTAAATATTTTGATTGTTAAATCTCTGTTCTTCTAGCCAACTAAAGCATGTATAGGTATAATATAATCCTTTAGTTTTTTCCCAAAGTAAGTTCAATATATGAACTTGTATTCATATACAAGTAAAAATGTAAAAATTTGAGCTCATTGTAAAAATAGAGCTCATTTTCTGTACAGATTTGAAAGCATTCCATTAAAAGATAGTATATATTTAATATCCTTTGTCAAATTTCTAGAGCCTAGTATGAAACTAGAAACAATTTAGCATCACTTTATAAGAGATGATTTAGGCTTTTTTAAACATTATTCATTTTGAATGAGTCATTCTCTCAGAATTCATTTAGCTGTTGTAGGTAATTTAAACATCCCACTAGGTGAATCCTGACCTCAGGGGAAAAGGAGAAAAAACCCCACTAGATGGGCTCATCAGTGCTAACTTTTGACTGGTTCTACAACTTTACCATGCCCATATAACTGTGAATCAGACAAATGGTCCCCAGGGAGTTTCCTGGACTGCTTGGTGGCCCCAGATATTGCGACCAGTGCCCGTAGAAAACGATGGACTCTTGGTATCACATAGTACTAGAGTAGATATAGCAAGTCTATAAAACTCAGTATTTAGGCAGAGATGTTTATAAAGACGGAAGGTAAAAGCTGAGCCTCTCAATCTTAACTACCTGGCCCAGGGGTGGACCCTGAAGCCTTAAGGCCACACGTGGCCTTCTGGGTTCGGGCTTCTGACTGGGTCCAAATCTTTATTAAGTGGGTTTGTTCTGTGAAGGTTGGTTTCCAGCTGCCAACTTGAGGACCTAGGAGAGCCACATGTGGCCTCGAGGCCGCAGGTTCCCCAGCCCTGACCTAGACTTTCTGTTAAAGGTTCCACAGACCATTCTGAGACAACAGTGTGGGAAGAGTTCTTTCTCTCCTATTAGTCCATTTATTGTATTTCAATGTAAAGAACTGAGTCCGATTTCCCAGAGAACGCCCGTGTAATTGGAACGGGAGGCCTGGCAGCTTAGGTTGGCATGCGTGTGGCACTAATACCACTTCCTCCCACCTGCTCTTTTCCTCTGACCCACTTTTCTACATTTCCCATTGAAACACCAGAAGTGTTGGCCTTATCCCGGCCGCATTTTAAATCCCCGCACCAAGAGGCCTAACAGGGGGTGGCCGGGAGGAGCCTCCGGCCGGCTGATTTCCTCCTCCAAGAGCCGTCTACCACCCTCCATCAGAGCCTCTGCTTTCCAGCCCAGGTAGGCTCCGGGCGTTCCGGGTTCGGGGCCTCGTCCTCTCCTTCCCCTCGGCTTCATCTCCCTCCCACCCTTCCTCCTCCTCGCCATCTAGGTCTAGGGCCCGCCCCCGTAGTCCTCGCCAAGTCGTCCATCCTCCCAGATCCCCAACTCCGGATTGGACAACTTTGCCGTCACTCAACGCTCACTCAGGGGGTTGGCCTCCTTACTTTCTTTTCCGAGCCTTAAAAGGTCACAAGGCAGCTTTCCCCGAGCCGACCAGGTAAAGCGGCGCCGGTGTGAGGGGGGGAGGGGAGGGCCAGAGAGCACGGGGCGGGGGAGAAATGGAGCGGGGAGACGTCTACCCCGCCCCCGCCCCGCCCGACCCCGCCCCGCAGAGAACATGGGGGAGGGGCGAGGCGGCTCACCTGCCCCTCCCCCACCACTGCCCCCCCTCCCCGCTCCGGCCCGTTCCCGGTGGGGCCCCCAGCCCCACCCCAGATCGATCACAATGCAGGAGCTGAGGGGCAGCTCACACTATCCGGGCGCTGGACCGAGCCCTGGGGGCAGTAACCGCGGCAAAGGGCGGGGGGTGAGGAGGGTTGGGGGGTGGGGAGGGGGGGAAGGAAGAGGGAAGTGGGAGGCGGGGTAAAGGTAGAGTTTGAAAGGCCCCGGATGTTGCTGAAACGCTGCCTCAGCCAGAGGGAGTGACTAGCGCAGGCGCTGAGGGACCTAGCGAAAAACTAAGGTGGGGCGGCAGTTCTTCCCTCTAGCGGGGTGGAAGGAGGAGTTTCAGGGGCGGTGAGGGCGCTGGAGGAAAGGGTAGTGAGGTGGGGCTGCGGTGGGAGAGGTGGCGAGGGAGGGTGATTGCGCCCCGCGCAGGCGCTCACGGGATCAGGATAGGAGAGCGAGAAAGGAGAAAAGGGGGGGGCTGGGTAAAAGTCGGGTCGCGCGCGTGCCCCAGCCCCGCTCGTTCGCTCTTTCTCCTCGCGCGCGCGCCAGGGAGCGGCGGTTGCGCTTGGGCCCTGGAGCGGTGGGCACCAATCAGCGGTTGCCATAGCAGCGTTTGACGTCATCGTGCGTGTGGTGCCCCTGCTGCCGGGGCTAGTGATTGGAGGAAACCCCGTGTCTGCGGAGCGGCTGGAGCCTGTGAGCTGAGAGATATAGGGACACAGTCTCAGCCCCGCCGCTGCCACTGCCGCCGCCCAGAGACCGCTGAACCCCGCGTCCGTCCGTCCGCCGCCGCTCACTCCGGGCACAGGTAAGCGATGGGGCCGCCGCACCCCGGCCTATTTCTCTTCTCAGCTCTACCTTGGAAGAAGGTGGAAGTGGGGTGGGGGAAGAAATCTCCCTCCTCTACGGCCGCCCCCTCCCTACGGCCCCCGGTTGGCCGCCTGGCCGGGCGGTAGCGGCGCTGGGCTGAGGCGGAGTCTCCTCAGGCGGAGACTGGGCGGCGGCTTCCCTTCCGCTGGAGCCGGGCCGCGCTTGCTGGTGCCTCCGGCTACTGATTTCAGGAGCAACAGTTTTTCAACGACTCGGCCCCAGATCTGCTCCTATCGCTCCCCTCCCCCCTTCGCCCACCAAAAAAGAAAAAAAACCGCGCCCACCCGGGAGCTCCCCGGGGACCGGGTCCGTCCTCGAGGCTCCGGGAGCGGAGGGGGCGGCGGGGGTGGCCCCGCGTCCCGCCCTCCAGTCCCTCTCCGGAAAAAAGGGGGGGAAGTGTAAAAATCCGCCCGTTCCTCCTCCGTCCCCGCCTCTCCCCGGGCTCGGCTACCTCCCCAGATAATGATCCCGCCGCTGCGGGCATTGCAGTGGCGGCCGCGGCGCAGGTGAGGCCGCCCCCTCCCCTCCTCTCCACCCTCTCCCTCCCCACCCTCGCTCTCGGAGGCGCAGGCTCGGCGCCGTGCTCGCGGGCGGGCGCTGCGGCGGCCGAGGGTGGATGGGCGCCCGAGCGGGGCCTGCTCGGAGGTGCCCGGCAGGTAGCCCCCCGGGCGTGAGTGGGGGGTGAGTGCCACCCCCGAGAGGGAAGGTTCGGGGTGGGGCATGCACACGCTGGAGCGGAGCTGGATTGCCCCGGCCGGAGCCGTGGGAGGAAGGAGCCTCGGGATGGGTTGGGGGGTTTTTTGGCTTTATTAAGGCCTGGCGAATGGGGTGGGGGCGGGGAGATCAGGTAGGGGAGGGGCTGGGGGTGGGGGTCGGCGGAAGGGCGCCACCGCGCCCTGGGACCCCGGGGCCGACCGGAGCCGCGGCCGGCTGCCTGGGGGAGGGCTGGCTCTCCGCCCGCCTGGGCGTGGCTCCAGCCCTCTTCCCCCACCTGCTGCAGCCGCTGTGTCCTCAGAGCCTCGGTAAATGGGGCAGTTCGAGGCCTGGCGGCCGCGGCGGACGTCGCCCCCCGCGGGGTGTGTCCATTACCGGGTTCGTAGTGGTTCCGCTTCGGCGGGGCAGGCGCTGCCGCCGCGCAGTCCGGCGGGCCCGAGCGGCGCCCCCTCCCCGCGGGCGGGGGCGCGGGCAGCTCCTCCCTCTCGCTCTGGTTGGAGGGGGGAATTAACGCTCCTGGCCGTGGGCTGGGCTCGGTGACACAGATCCGCCATGACAAAGGGAGGAGGCGAAGGGGACTAGGCTTGGAGCTGAGGAGGAGCCGGCAGGGGGAGGGGGAGGGGGCGAGGGCTCTGCCGCGGGCTCCTGGAAGGCCTGCTCCGAGGGCGAGCTCAGCCCTTGTTCTGTCCAGGCTTGGTGGGTGAGGCCATGAACGAGTAATGCCTAAAAGCACCATTTTATTTCATGTGAGAACCTCCACTTCCGTTGGATCCGAGGGTTGGAGGATATTCCAAAAAATGGTTCTGCAGCTAGTTTTGAGTGTGCACAGTTTATGCCTGTTTCGATAGTCAATGTAACATCTTAGTCAGTGATTGGAATTAAATCTCTAGAAAATATCTTTGTTCTAATAAAGTGTTTGAAAATCGAGAGGAGCTGAAACTGCATCAAGTGAAGTGTAGGTATTTTAAATATACCCAACAGTTTCTGCTAGGTGAGCATCTGCTTGAAGACAGGAACCCATTACTGGGTGTGCGGGTTTATGTATCAAGAATTGATATTTGGGGATTCCCTTGGGGGGACATGGATAACAGGGTTCTTAGTAGTGAGAGAAAAGCTGTTCTTCACTTGTTAACATAAAAATTTCCTTAATCCAAAGTGACTATAAAATCTTATTGTTTAAAATTCTTTAATTTGTCAGTTTGGGTACTGTTAAGTACATTAAAACTTATCAGAAGGTAAATTAGGACTCGAGGGAGCTTTAGAATTAGGAGAAAAGAGGGAATAATTGAAAAGATTATAAAATGTTTTTCAGTTGACAAACTGGACACGTATACCTTTCTGGTCACTAAAGGTGATCCAAATAAGTAATCTAGTAATACTGTAGCAAATTCTAATGAAATATTACCATATTACCAAAACTGGTCCATAAACTTGTTTTATTATCTTGATGGTACAAGCATCATGAATGTAAATAGAAATAAGCTATGTAATTTGGATATATCATTGTAAAAGTGTATTTTTGAAAAGGTTCAATGAAATTTTCAAATCATAAAAATGTATACCTTCTACTAACAATTAGAAAAACTGCTAAATTTTGGTTTAGTGATAAGGTTGGAAATTGTAATTTTGAGTATTTGACTTCATGTGTTATGGCCTTATAAAGACAGTATAACAGCATTTTTATTAATAAACTTCTGAAACTTTGTGGAGTATCCAGAATCTGAACATATCTGGATAAATTGGTCTATTAACCATTTTGATTCTGATCATCCTATGTAAAAAATTTTTATATCCACTGGCAATTGGAAATTGGTGTACTTTGGAGGTTATTGTGACTGCGGTTTATATTTTAAGTCTTTAAATGATACTTTTTTTTCCTTCAGAACATTCAGTCATGGATAAAAATGAGCTGGTGCAGAAGGCCAAATTGGCTGAGCAGGCTGAGAGGTATGATGACATGGCAGCCTGCATGAAGTCTGTAACTGAGCAAGGAGCCGAATTGTCCAATGAGGAGAGGAATCTTCTCTCTGTTGCTTACAAAAATGTCGTAGGGGCCCGAAGGTCATCTTGGAGGGTTGTTTCAAGTATTGAGCAAAAGACGGAAGGTGCTGAGAAAAAACAGCAGATGGCCCGAGAATACAGAGAGAAAATTGAGACCGAACTAAGAGATATCTGCAATGATGTACTGGTGAGAATCAATAAATATGTTGAATATAGCTTCTCTGTGTTGTAGAGGATATCAGATATAATAAGCTTGATTATGGCCTTCCTTGAAATTTTGTTTTCTATAAAATTGAGTAAGATCTAAGATTCACGTTTTTTATGGAATGATGTGTCCCCCTTTATATCCCAAATGGAGAAGAGAGTAGAAGAGGAAGGGAGGTGGAGTATCTTTACTTAAAAGAAAATTTAAAGCTTTTCATCTTGTCTTAGAACTTATTCTAGTGGTGTCATTTGGTACTTGGGATGGAAGACAAATTATATTTAGATAGTTATGGAGAGAGTAATGGGACTTAAGCGTAGAGGCTTTGTATACCTACTTTTCCTGTGTGTGTGTGTGTGTGTGTGTGTGTGTGTAAAGTTATTGGAATTCTTGTGTATTGTGCTTTATGTAAAAGACTTGTAATAGGAGTCTCCTTATGGATGTAGTACTCTTCCCTGGATTAGCTAATGTAGGTGGTACAGTGGATCAGGAGGACCTGAGTTCAAATCTCACCTCAGACACTTCACACTCACTAGCTGTGTGACCTTGGACAAGTTTCTTAACCTCAATTGTCTCATCCTGGGTCATCTCCAGACATCCTGATGAATATCTAGTCACTTAATTCAGATGACTCTGGGGGAGAAGTGAGGCTGGTAACCTGCACAACCCTCCCTGGTTATGTCATAATTTCTCTGATGATATGGGCTTCTTCAGCAACAAAAGATGAACACACTAATTTAGTGTTAATAAGTGAGTCAGCCAAGCAGAAAACAGTCTGACATCTACATTGTTGCTATTGCCTTGCTCTTTGGAAGATAGGATAAGATTCTGAGCACCTAAAATATGAATTTTCTGTATAGGTTGAGGGGAAAACCAAAATACTCATTTTTCAGCTTAATTCTAAGAAAGGATGGTTTATCAAAGAGCCTTCCCAGCCTAGAGAATATAGAATTTTATAGTACAGTCCTTTTGTGCCAGGTTATAAAGAACTAATGTTTTTATAATGTTCTATTGAAATTTTTTTGCCATTAATGTGTTTGCATGTAAATGATTTATGTGCTGAGAAGTTTATGACCAATACCCAGGAGAGTTGTTTGGTTTTTTGTATGTTCAAACTATTTTGGTTATGTGAAGTGCAATTAATATTTTTATGCTGATCATGAATTGGAAATACAGAGGTACACTTGGAGTAGCAACTTTTTTTTCTAATGACTTTATATGGAGAGTTGTCTTAAAATGTAAGAAAAGGGACTCAGTATTGTCTTTGGATTATTGAAGAGTAAATTTAGAAGCTTGAAAATGAGTCTGTCATTCTAATTATGGTTTCAGTTTTAATTATGAGCTAGTATTAGTACACGTGTTTAACTTAAGAATTAGCTTCATTTTCTTGAATGTCTGATTTGAATATTTTCATTCAACGTGAGATTTGATAATTTTCTTTTTGATTATTGAAATTGCTAGGTAAGTGTTTTGTTTTTTCTTTTTGCTGCAAACTTCCATTAAGCAAGTTAGCATGAGGTTATAATTTGGATAAAGGGGGGAAAAGCACTATTGTGCTAAAAAGATAATCTACCTTTCCAGGTAGGTATTCATAGATTCCAATACAAAAGGTGCTATTAAGTGTTCATCTGAATTTTCTCTATTGTTCTGCTATTCAAAATAAGTGTCTTTAAGGTCTTTAACTTACCAAAGACTATGAGTTCTTAATTGAATTTCAGTGTTTAAAATGTACTTTCAATTCTTATATATCCTATATATTTATTTGTCTTAGATTTTGAGATTGTTATATCAGGGTAATAAAAACTTTAAAAAAAAGTTATCACTACCGTATTGCCCATCTATATTGTAGTTAATAAAAGGTTTATATTCAACAGAATATGAAAGTATACTATTGATCTTTTCTCATTTATAATCATATAGTGTATAAGAAAGGGGTTCAGTTCACCAGGTTTGAGGTTGCTACTGATCTTGAATACTGTCATATGTGAAAAACTGCAGTTCACTACCCTTTATAAAGTTGGGGGGGGGGTTGTTGTTTTTTTGCTTATTATTTGTGTTTAGAGAAGTGTTTGATTTCAGGTGAATAACCCTTGAAATTCTTTTGACAATCAACTGAGTGAAGAGACTTGAAGAGCTTATGTGTCAGTAGGCAGATAGAAAAGCATGTGTCAACTGTTGGCTCTCTAATTTTCCTGCAAGATGTTGAGAGCATCTTTATTGCTTTTCTTTGAACATCCTGGAAATAAGTGTAGTACGTACTTGACGACTCTTCATTTTATTAACACGTTAGCCACCTGGCAAAAAAATCTTGAGGCTAGCTCGAGATAGCCGTGGAAACTTGTGAAGATTCCATTCCTAAATATTTGTCTTCTGAACCTTAATAATAACTTTGTCAACCTTCTAGATTATGAATTTTTCTTTAGACACACCCCCACGCACACTCCCCTTCTATCACTTCTTGCTTGAACAATCCTTCCCTTAGGCTTAATTTCAGAAATCAATCCAGTATGGCGCCTGTTTTTGAGACAAAGGGGATGGGCTCAGTTTGTGGTGCAGATTGGTAATATTATCACTGCTTTACCATAGCTTACCTATCTATCCTTTGTTGTATTTAATATCAAGAGTTAACTTCTCTAAGTATTAAGTGAAGCTTACCTGGTCTAAGTTTACTCATGAACTCAACTTGAGTTTACATTTATGTATCTATCTGCCTCTGTATTGCTTGATTTCCTCTTGTCACTTGAAGGAAGCGTAGGGGAAAAAATGTTTATGTCAATTTTCTTAAGTTGACAATGGTGGATGGTTAGTTATGTTTGATATGTACTGAAATGAAATCTTAATCTAAGCTGCTTAAATTCAAATCTGCTGAGAACTGTTTAATATTTGTGCCTTAACTGGGCAGTGATTGTATGGCATCATGAGGGGACAGAAGAATACTAAGCAAAGGAGACAAGTCAGACCTTCAGTATTGTGTACTTGATGCCAAATGTAAATTACTCAAATTATATGATATAATGACATTGCCTGTCTCTAGTAATACAATAATTAAAGGTTAACCGTGTATAGTGGCTATGAAGCATGAGAGAACCCTCCTGTTCCAGGAATTGACAGCTTAGAATACCTGCTACCACTAGGAATAAGCAATTTTCGCAGAAGTCACTTGGTTCTGGCAAATCTGGGGGATAAGTCAAGGTAATGCGATGAAGCAATCAAACAAAAAAGATGAGTGCTCAGTATGTGGTGCAGGTGGGCAGTATTGTCACTACCTTATCAAAGCTTCAAGTTGTGTTCTGTTTTAATGGTGGTAGTCAAATCCATACTAGAGTATTCTGTCCATACTAGAGTATTTATTTAGGCCCCACTACTAGATAAAAATACCAAGACCTTGGGGGGAATCATTTAGTGACAGCCAAGTGTTGGCTAAGTAAAATTTAAAAAAAAAAGGTTTAAGGATAAGAATTATTGACCTTGAAACACAAAGTTACTGGGGAAAGTATTCCAGGGACCCATTTACTAATTGTCTAGTAAAGGAAGCAGTCCATACATTTCTAACAGTTTTAGGTTAGAAAAGTGAAAGAAATTATTACTGTTGTTGAAAATGGGGCTGCCTTTTGAAGAAGCTAGGGGTCATTCATTCGCTGGGCATTTTTTAGTACCTTTGCACATAGTATAAGCACTAAGTAAGTTTGTTGAATTGTATGCTTACATATATGAAAGCAGATCGTTTTTTAAAAAGGGAAGGTAACTAAGTATGGTGGAAAGTGCAGAATATGGAGTCAGTGGACCTATGTTCAATTCCTAACTCTTCCTCTTAATATTTGGTTATCGAGTAAGCTCTGGAACTCGATTTCCTCATCTGTAAAACTTAAATGGTTGGAATAGATTGGGATAGGGAGCCAGGGACCTTCTAGGTCCTTGGGTGCAGCCTTTTGACTGAGTCCAAGTTCTGCAGAACAAATCTTTTTATTAAGGAAATTTGTTCTGTGAAGTTTAGATTCAGTCAGAGGGCCACATGACCTCAAGGCTGCAGGTTCCCCACCCCTGGACTAGGTGGATCCCTCAGAACTCTTCCAGCTCTAAATCTTGTGTTCTTATGATACTTTTGTGAGTTGTTGGGTTGTTGTTGGGTTTTGTGTGTGTGTGTTTAGCATTTGAAATTAAGTTCACTGTTTTAATTTAGGGAAAAGGTTCTTGAAGTTAAGACACCTTATATGAACTCTTGTCATAGCACTTGTTTATCCCTAAGATACATTGCAGCAATCTAGACTTTTCCTGGCAGGCTACAAGAAACCTTTTCCAGGCTCACTCTGTGATTATTCCTAATTTGTCCTGTATATTTCTTAATTCTTTGCATAGCTTGCATGTTTTCTCTCATTGTATTGTGAGCTTCTTGAGACCAAAGACTGTTTCTGTCTTTTTTTGTATTCCCAGTGTGCCCGGCACGTAGTAGGTCCTTAGATTCTTGATGACTTGAATAGTCTAACTTCTGTATCTGGGCTTTGACTGTTGGGTGCTACTGTCTGCTATGCAAAGGAGGGTTCTTAGTGTCTTGAGGGTGAATTGTTAACCTTACCATTTTTGGTTTCTTTTTTGAGACACAAGTGAAAAGTCTTTTTCTTTTTGGGGACAGAGGAATGGGTTTGTGTGGTGAGAGGAGCTCCCATTGGTCACTAAGAGGTTAGAAGTGCTTAGACCTGGTCATATTTGCTAGAATGTGTCAGAGGAGGCAAGATTTGATCAGGTCTTCCTAACTCGCAACATAGACTTTCCCCAACTTGTAAAATGAAAGGAGTAGAAGGCTTCTAAGACCTCTTCCAGGTCTAAATCCATGATCCTTATAACTTAATTAAGAATGTAAACCTTTCACACCCGGAGACCATATTTTCTCCCCCTCCATCCCAAGGAGTTGGTGCTTCTTCATCTTTGGAGGGGTCATGGATAGTCATAGAATTTAGATTATTGTCCCTATTTCTACTCCACCCCAAATATCATACATTCATCTGTGACACAATACTTACTTTATCCTATTAAAATACTACTGTAGCTCATGGTGGTGTTTTATTTCTTCCAGGATGTAATAGAAGGAACACATGTTTAGCTTGGGCAGGTAAGGTATAAGAGAAAGGAAGTTGTCGTTTAAGTTGGAGATTTTAATTCAAGTTGCAGATCTGACACATGGTGTCATACACATAGTACCACCCTGGCAAATCACTTAAACTTTGTTGTATCTCAGCTTCTCCATCAGAAAAATATCACCTACCTCATTATGTGTTTTTGTAAAACTTAAAGTGACATCTGTAAAGTGAAAATGTCAGATTAGAAGCTATCTAATCTACTTCCTACAAGCCTGCTGATAGTTCCAACTGCCTCAAGGGACTTATTCCAATATCCACTTTGGCCACTGAAATGATTGCCCTAAAGCACAGGTTGGACCATATCTCCTCCTTCTCCTACCCCAACTCTCCCCAAATAAACTTTGTTGTTGTTCAGTCATGCCCTATTATTCTGTGACCCCATTTGAAGTCTTCTTAGCAAAAATACTGGAATGGTTTGCTTTTTCCTTCTCCAGCTTACCTTTACAGATAAGAAACTAAGGCAAACCATGTTAAGTGACTTGCCAGTGGTCACACACTAGTAAGTGTCTGAGACCTGATTTGAACTCAGGTCTTCCTGACTCCAGACCCAGCACTCTATTCACTTTGCCACCTAGATGCCCTTTAATAAACTAGTGGTTCCCTATTTATTGTTATTCCCAATTTATTCTCCATGATAAAAACCAAAAAACTCTGTGTGACATTCAAAGCCCTTCATTCCCTTGCTTCCCCCCTCCTGTTTTTCTAATCTTACACTTTATTCCCTGACAGGTAGTCTTTGATCCACTAACACTGTCCTGATGATTGTCCGAACTATACACTCCATCTGTCACCTCAGGGTATTTTCTCTGGCTGTCCCCCTCTGCTCTTTGTATTGAACTCCCTGGTTTCTTACCCCAAAACCTTCTCCAGTCTCTTAATTCTAGTGCCATCCTTTTGTTAACAGCTTCCTATACATGTAAAAATATAGCTTCCTTTGTAATTTATCTAAATCCTACTGACACTTCAAAGCCACATTAATCTTTGTTTTGTATTCAATATGTTGCAATGCTTTTTTTGTTTTGTATAGGATTCTTAGGGTTTTTAATCTGTTCATCTAGTTCAGAAGATATTGGAGGGTGTGAGGACCTTGTCTTATGCTCTGTTGTACTTCCCCCAAGTCTAAAATTGTTCATCAATGTGATAGGGTGGAGTTTCAAGGCCTGTATTTGAAGCTTCATACTGTTATGTTTCCTACCTATGTCACCTTGGGCAAGTCAGTTCACATCTGGGCCTCCTTGATTTCCCCTTCTGATAATGAAGGAATTGACTAGATAGCTGACATTAGAGTTTCTTATAGCTCTCAGACTTATGTATGATCCTGTGTTATAATTTGGAGGATTTGGTCTACTCGTGGTTGGCCAGTTTTTTTGTTTGTTTGTTTGTTTTTTTCTTGTTTCTCCTTTGTATGTAGGCCTTTAAATGTTGATCTTACCTCTGGGAGGGGAGAGGCATTTCTTGTTGACATTCAAACTCTGTAGACTTAAGTTAACCTATCAGTTTAGTATAGGAGGTTAGTTTAGTTCCTTGTATTTTATTATGATTGTGTCCAGGGTAGAATTAACAACATAATAGCACAGAGTAAGAGAATAAATTAACTCCCCAAATTGTTGTGGCTTCTTTTTGATAGAATGGTTCTCACTTTGCCCATTCCTCAAGAAAAATCTTAAAAACAAATTGTAACATTTATATACACATACAGCTATACATAAATACATACTGGAAAGGACATCTAGAGGCTATCTAGTCCACTTCCTTATATTGTACTTTTAATTCAATGTGGCATTGGCAAAAGTATTTCATCTTAAGAGTTCTTAACCTGGTGTATATGAACTTTTTGAAAAATTACTCTTAAGTGGTTTCCTTTTTAATTTCATGCATTTTATTTTATTCATTTAAAAAACACAAATAAGTGATACTTTGCTCCAGTTGGAAACATTTTATTCTCAGACCCAGACAGATTTACAAAAAGGCACAAGTGTCTAGTTATGTCAGATGTTTAGAAATCTAAGGTTTTTTGATTTTTATTTTTTGCCCAAAATGGTGTTCTCAATGACTTTTTTGAAGCTAACCTTCAAAAGGTAGAAGATGTACAAGATCCCATCCAACTTTAGGATAAATTCATGTCTGTATAATAGGTAAAGTAGACTTTGATGGGCCACTTTGGCAATTTAATCTTTTTTTTTTTGTTTTTTAAATAAGTATTTATTAAGTATCTTCTCTATGCCAGGCACTGTCATTTCATTTGATTCTCATGACAGCCCTAGGAGGTAAGTGCTATTATTTTCCATCCTTATTTTGCAGTTGAGGAAACTAAGGCAACAAGCAGATTAAGTGATTTACCCAGGGTTATCTTTGAACTGGGATCCTTCGGTTTCTAGGCTCATCACTTACCATCTAGCTGCCACTTAAGAAAATACAATCCATATTGCTAAGTAGGGTGGTCTGGGACCTATACCCTTATTTGAAGGAATATAGTCTCTCCTCCCTGCCACACTGTCTCTTAAATCCTGACTTTCAAAACTTTAAAAGACCCATGTTTTGTATCTTAGACTGCTTGTAATGAAATTACATTGGGGTCTTTGTTTTTAAGGCTATTTGCCCTCAGGGACTTGATCTGAAGGTACGTGTATATGTTAGACATCTAGAGAACAACAATGATAAAGTTACTGGCTTTGAGAGCTAACTTTTTTGCTCCCACTTTTCTGCTTGGAAAAAAAGTATTTAAGAAAATTAAGAGACTTGCCTCTTAAAGAGAATCAGATCTCTTGTCTTGACAATTTTAAACTGGATTTTTGAAAGTTTCAACTGAAAAGTTTTTTCATTACTACTGAAAGATTTGTTACATTAAGTTTGGGGAGTCAGTGCCAAAAGGCACTGTTAAAAACTAACCAATAGTTAATAGAAGATCAAATCTTATTTATCACTTGGTGAGAAATAATGCCTCGCGAGTAAAAGATCTTAAGTTGATTCCCCAGTCTCAGCCTTTCAGAATACATCTTATTAAAGAATTTTTTTTCTGATAGAGATGTGGATACCACACCATGGTTCAGAATTTAGTATAAAAAGGGATGTCTTGGTTCTCGTCCAGAGGAGACTTTAATCCCCTGAATGAAAGTATTGCAAAGACTTCATTATAGTAATAGTAAATACAATAATAAAGTCTAATAGATCCTGAAGATAAAATAAGACTTTCCTCTGACCTTAAGTGCTTACATTCAGCTGGGATACAGCTTCTTAAACTGCTGGAATTCTGGATAGATTTAGGGAGAGGGTGGTCTATGAACTTTGATGGGAAAAAATTCGCATCTTTATTTAAGTGTAATTGGTTTTCCTTGTATTTTATTATTTATATTACATTTAACAAGGTTGATAAAAGGCTGTATACGTTTCATTCAGACTGACAAAGGGGTCTATGACACAAAAAAGTTAAGAACCCCTTAACTGGGGAGAATACATAATAGGAATACCAATAAATACAAAGAAACAATGGAAACCAGGGAAGGCTTTTCATGTTGCAGTTGTACTTTTGAATATAGAGATTTGGGAAGAGTTGTGGGGGGTCTTTAAATGTTGTATTTTTTGCCAAAAATCAGATTTTTATTTTGTGATGTTGCATTAAAAATTGTGAGGCGTCATGCAAGTTATAAGCTAATTATTAATTGTACTTTAAAGACAAATAGTTTATGTAGTACAAATTTATAAAAATCATTTCCCCAAAAATGAACGTTTTTAACATGATGAACTTTAAATACTGTTTATATATCTGTAGTTCTTAGTGTTTAAAAAGTGAATTCAAACTTCCTGAACTCAAAAGTCACTGTCCAAAAATGATGCTGGGTACAAATATCAAATTGTAAGTTATAGAAGAACACAAAATATGGGATTAGAAGGCTAGCAATGTAATACCCAGACTTGGCTAAAATTAGTTTTCAGTGTTCACGGATCAGTAGTTGATATGTTAATGATCTAAAAAAAAAAACATCTCCTTTATAAATAATAAGTTTGTTAAATTGAAGTTATATATGCTGAGTTATTAAATAGTTGAGTGGACTTAATGTTCAAAGACAGGTGTGTTTTGGGGGTTAATTGATGTACTGTGCAATTCAACAAATAACTTTATCTCTAGCATGCTGCATATTCTAAATTCTAAATTCAGTTCTTCCATTGAAACACTTCACTTTCCTCTTGTTTGACCATAAATCAAACATCTTTTGTAACCTCTTGACCAATGATTTCGGAAGGACCGTCGTACTTGTTTCCAAGAATTAGGATAGACACATTAGCTATTGTTTCATCTGTCAAAAGTGAATCCAGTTATTTTGATTCTGAATCATTTATATACCCAGTCCATTAGAAAAATTGTGCCTTCTATGGCAGAGGTAGATAGTTTTTGGACACATTCAGCTTAAACATGCTCACCCAGAGGAAAAGTGGTAAAAGTCATGCCAAAACACTTTTTCTAAATTGATACTGGATGTTATGTAGTCTTATGTTGTCCAAGCTTGTCATCTTTTAACATGTGTATTAACATGTATTGTGTTTTTCAGCATTGCCCAATCCAGGAAATATTGGAATTTCTTACATGGTCCTAAAAACTAAAGTGTGTACTGCAGAAACCACTGTAAATCCAGTCAAATATGAAGGATATAATTCAGATTTTAAAGGATCTGATGGAAAAGAAAGCTACTCCTAGTCTTGGCCTCTGCTCTGTTCTAGAATTGTGTCTTGAAGCTTCATTTATTAAATACTTACCATGTACTACATTAGGCCCCTGAGATAAAACAAAAGGAAAAGAAATCTGTGCCCAAGGACATTCTGCTGAGGGTTGGGGAGTACAGAGGAGTTGCAGCATGGTTAAGAAAAGATAACATACAGGTTAAACAAAATTTGTACAAGCAGCATTAATATGGAAATACATGACTTCAGTTTTCTAGTATGATGATAATTCTGCCGTTTAGGATATACAAGCCCAGTTAATGTCACTCTCCTTAAATGTCACTCTCTTCCCCACCCCTGGGAGGTTTACAAAAGACTACTACATTCATAGTCCAGATAAGTCTTTCCTTGTAATAATATGTCACTAACTATATCTATGTCCACTTAAGTAGAAATCAGGAATATGTGTTTGTAAAACAATATAGTCTCTATCTAGAGGCCACCTGTACTTGCCATCAGTGGAACCACATCAGATGTAGAACTGGAGACTTCATACATTTCCTTCTCCTCTGTCCCCTTAACCCATAAAATCCTTTTCTCTCTAGACTGAATATTAAGATGTTCTTCATCTGATCCTAATTGGCTTGCCAATACATTTTCTTCACTATGGGCTGGATACAGTTTACATTAACAGTCTTGATGAGATCCTGCTCCTAGATGTCATGTGGGCTTCCCAAATCCTAGAGGTGAGAGAAAAGTGCTGCAGTTTGCATGTCAGCATTCCTGCCCTTCTAGGTTGCAAAAGAAGCAACCCTCTAGGAAACTATTAGTCAGTAAAATGGTGAAGTAGAGCAACTCATTAATTTTGTCTGAACCACTGATTTGTGAAAAGCAGAGGAGAGTACTATGAAATAACACAAGAAACAAAGGCTTGAACTTAGAGTTTGAAAAGATTTAGATTCAGTTCTTACTTTATCCTAGTGGCAGCAGGGATCCACTGAGGGAAGACTTGAGGAACCATCCATGGTCAGCCTTGGACTTTAGGAAGTTATTTTGGCACCTTAGAATTCAAGGTCCTTTGAAAGAGGAAGCAAGGAAGACCAATTAGGTGATTATTGCAGTGGTCCTGGTGAAAGGTGATTAGCAGCCTGCTCTGAATAGAAGAGATTCGAGAAGTAGATTAGAGAGATGATATATGAAGGTAAAATCAGCAAAATTTGGCACGTTTGGGGAGGAAGGGAAAAGGCTTAGGGAAGAAACTTCAGAGAAGAGTGCCATATTTAACATTAGAGTACCTATCACTCAGTGTACATGTAATTTTATAACTAGGGACAAGTCACTTAACTTCCGTAGGCCTTACTTCCCTGATTTGCAAACTGAGGTCATCTGCTGCAACTCCCTCTAGTGCATACCCCTAGAAACTCCCTTCCAGCTAAGAATCTATGATTCTGTGATTCCCTGGTAGTGAACTTGGGTGACTGGTTCAAAATTAAGGAAATAGTGCCATTAAAATTGTTATGTTCTTAGTTCTTAACAATTCTCTCCATCCTTTTTAATGCTTAAATGGCCCTTGTAAAAAAAAATAATAAACATACAATATAAATAAGTATGGGGAGGAAAGTCTTTCAACAAAATTAACTAATGCATGAAAACATTGAGTGAATCTGATGTATGCTATGTTCATATTTCACATTGATAGTCCCTTGGTCCATATCTGTCTGTTCCAACCCCCCACTTCTAATGGACCATTTTATTTTGTTACTTTTCCCAGGGAGGAGAGCTAAGACTTAGCAGCAGTGTGATATGATAGCCAAGAAGGCTGGTGCAGTCTTAGGCTACATTGAGGCAATGTCCAGGAATGGTAAGGTGCTAATAACTGCCTCTGTGCTCCACTGTGCCGTGGTCAGACTACATTTGGAGTATTATATTCAGATCTATGCACCATGTATTAGGAATGACATTGGTAAATTAGCAAACAAAGTCTGGAAAAGAAGAGAGCATGAGAGTTACCTTTCTAGTAGTAGGTGAAAGAAAGACTCTTGGAAAAGAGATTAAATTTGGTTTTCTTAGTCCTAAAAGGTATAGAACTAGGAGCAAAGGGTAGAAATTTATAAGACGTAAATTTCAGACTCAACATTAGGAATCCAGTAGAATGTAAAAAAAAAAACCTCATGTCCGAAGTAGTTCTTGGAGTCTAACGTAGGCACTCAATAAATGCTTGTTGCATTTACTTGAATGACTACCATTATCCAAAAGTGGAATGGATTGCCTCAGAAGGAAAATTGCTTTTGGTCTTCTTTTGGTTAGGACTGGACGACCAGTAATAGCAGGTACATGTTTAACTAACTGAGATTCTTAATGTTGCTGTTTCAAGGTTGCTTTCTTGATTCTGGGAATAAGCCCAAGAAATACAAGCACACTTTGTTGTGTTTTGTTGTTGTTTTTATTTTACCTAGATGCTATTATTTCCCCTTTACCATCATAATTTACCTTGCCAGAATATGATTTCCCATGTCTGATTCAGGTTTTACTGCATAGTAAATGATTGGAAGCTGCTTCTTACAAACATTTAAGGAGACCAGAATAGCTTAAAATACCTTGAATTGCTATTTGAAAAAACCTACTTCAAGGTAGGGTTTTTGGCTACCTCATTTCGTTGGAATAAATCATCTGGTAGAAGTACCTTCTGATTAGTAACTAGACTTTCACAAGTGAACAGAGAAAACTTTTATCATATGAGAAGATGCTGCCTAAAGAATAAAATATTCTAAAATTTTAGTTGGAGTTCTCTATAGTTCAAATGTAGAATAAGTTCTTCAGTTTCTTATTAAGTAAAGTGAGCAATTGTTTGGCTTTAGAGTGGAGGAGAGAAGAGTCTATCAGCAGTTCTCAAACTTTTTGGTCCTAGGACCCCTGTACTCTATTAAATTTATTGGGGACCCTTTCCTAAAAAGCGTATGTTAATGTGGGCTATATCTTTTGACATTTACTGCATTAGATATTAAAACCTCTTAGTATTATGAATAATACAAATTTGACTCCCCCCTAAGGGTCCCTAGACTTAAGCCCTGGTGTATGCTACCTGAGGTTTAGTAACTTAACGTTTTAATGGAGGTATTCCTCACCAGTAATCTAAGTACTTGTTATGGGGTCAGCATTAAATAATGTGAATGTGAGGAAAGAATTAAAAACACGTTTATCTGTAGATTAAAGATTTTGTATTGAGAAATATTAGAAATAGCTGTTAATTGTTGCAGAAAGTAAAAAAAATTCCATTTTTCATATGTAGGAACTGAATTAAGACTATCTAACTCAAAGTTCTTGAGAGACTAAGAAACAGTCTTGGAAAGCATTTGTTACATAGACTAATGTTACATATATGTTACCCACAAATATTCCATTTCCACATTCATGATCTCTGAAATTCCCTTATTTGATCACAGTCAGTTGTCACCTCCTTGTAACCCTCCTGATATTCACTGTAACCTTCAATAATACCCTTCCTCCTTAAGTTTTTACCTGGCCATAACCCCTATGCTGGTTACATTATTCTCCCTTTTCCATCTTGACCCCTTGATGAACCAGTTCAACTTTACACTGTCCTCTTACGAATCCTTTGCCTCCTTCATTCTCTCTCTTAATCTTGCCCTTTCCAGCCCAAGTTTTGGCATATTCTTCCCTTCCTTCCTGATCATGCACTACTAAAGGAAACTGGAGAAAATCATAAAATTTTGATGACCGAGTCCACTACAAGCTGTTACACAGTCCCAACTTATGGGTCCTCATTTAGTAAGGCAAGGCAAAACTTTTACACCTTTCTAATTAATTCACTATTCCACTCACCACACAGTAACTTTTCTCCAAACATTTTCTTCTGTTCAAAACTCATTTCACTGTGGGGGTAAAAAGGAAGCCCAAAGCCTTCCTCTTATTCTCCTCTCCTTCATTTCACATTACTCAGAAACCCTCCGCTACTGTTCTTTAGCCTTGTTGGTCTTCCTTGCCAAGGCACATCCCTATATATACAAGTAATCTCATTCCATCCCATCTTCTCCAGTAGATTGTCCCTTCCATCATCCCTGTACTTACTAATCACTCCCTGTTTACTGGCTACCTACACTCATATCTTACTCAGCTTCAAAAAACCCTCACTCTGCCCATTAACTCTTCTTTTGTGATTTGTTGCTTGAGAAGGCCATGTTTGATCAATACCTCTCTACTTCTTTCCTCTTAAGTATCTGCAGTCTGGCTTCTGACCTCATCAGTCAACTAGAACTGCTATCTAAAGAAATCGGTGGTCTTTTTTTCCCCCAGTTGTCAAATCTAATGTCTTCTTCTCCGTCTTCATCCTTAATCTCTCTGCAGCCTGTGATTTTCCATTGGTTGACCCTCTTTTTTGCTCTGCTCATTGGGTTTTCATGACACTGCTCACTGTCTGTTCCTTCTATGTCTCTTTTGCTGAGTCTTCATTCATTCACTCCCAAGGCTGTGTCCTGGGCCTCTCTTATCTCTCTATGCTATCATCTCCCATGAATTTGTAGATTCTCTGTGAGCTCCCTGATAGTAGGGACTGTTCTGTTCTGTTGGTTTGGTTTGGTTGCTTTTTGCTTTTCTTTGTGTCCCTAGAATTTATCACAGTATCTGGTACACACTAGTAGCTTAATAAATGTTTGTTGATTGACCAGCTGACAAAAGGGGAGTAGTTTTTACTGTCCTGCTAATCTGTGTATCCAGTTTTGTGAAGAATATAGTTCTAAACAACCCCTCTTTTTAGATTTATATTTAGTCTTCATAAAACTCAGTAGATTTAAGTGCTTTTCTATAGTCTAGAATTCCATTTATGACATTTGGTGGTGGCATGTCTTTCTTACATGATAGCAGGGAAGAAAGAAATTGCTCATTTTATGTTGTCACCTCTAAATTCAGTGAAAGAATAAAGGCAGAGCTACAAAAGAGAATGGCACACTTAGTCCAGTTAATAGATTGATTACTATTTTTATAAATGACAGCTTTCAAGTTCATCGTTACTGCTTTGCTTGTGTAACTTAGTAATAAATGTTTGGTAATTGTTGTCCGTGTTGGTTCTTCATTATTGAAGGATCTAGGATTTGTAGTCAAATTGCAGTCAAGTCCATACATTTGCAGGCTTCTGCAACCTTGGCCAAGTCACTTAACCTGAGCTAGTTTCATCACTTGTAAAATGGGGTGAGTGATAACGGATACTTCAAAAATTATTACAAAAATCAGATAAGAATATATGAAGAGTTGTATAAATTTGAAGCTATAGTATGCAGCAGCATCAGTAGTATTCTAGGATTGAGAAGAACAGTTAAAACTTGAGGAATTATGAATTACAGTGCTTATTCCCCTTTTTAGTAAGACTGATCTCAAAATGTGTTGTCCCTAAATTTTTTTAATGTGATATTTTTTGCTTTTAACAATAAAGATAAGAGGATCTTCATGATTGGTCCTGCCTAAATTAACCTTATTTTTTAAAAAGGCAGAAATTTTGACTTTGAAGTCTGGTTTTGTAGAAGGTAAAAATAAGATATCTTAGAATAATACCTCTTTAAAAAAACAAACTACGCTTGAGGGAAGTGGCACAAAAGCAGAGGTGCTGCCTCTAGGAATTTTATACACTGATCACTCTTGAATTCTTTGTTACACTTAGTTTCCTTCTCTTACCAAACCTGCTGTTTTTAGGCCTGAGCCTCTCTGTAGCTGACAAAGGAATGTAACAGACACTCCATTGTGTCACTTAATCTGCGTTAATGTCAAGGAGCAGTAAAGAAAAATACAGTTCACCCGTATCTTCACCAGCATATTCTGCCATTCCCTAATAATAACATGCCCTTTTCCCCCTTAAGTTTTAGTTTAGGAATGGTGTAGATTGGAAGAGAGATTAGATGATTCTGAGAGCATACTGGATTTAAGTTGCCAGATTCCTTACTAAGCAAAGAGAAAGCTAATTTATCAATAATTCCCCCTTGAAAATTTTCCACCTTTTAGATTACATACATGCAGAAACATTTCTGTAATTTACATTTTAAAATACTTTAATTACCTGAGTTTTGAGAGACCTTTTCCCTCATTTTTAAGAATGAACTTTCATGTCATGTAACAACCCTATCTGCCAGATCACCTTTTAACATCTGATATGATCATTGACTAATTGTTCACTTCAAAAGCACCATTAGTGAATGTCATGACTTTGCCCTCCTGTCTGAATTATCAGAAGGAAATACTTATATCTGTGATGGATCCTCCCTACATACTGTACAGTTTTGGTCCCCTTTGCGCTTAATTGGAGACACCACCCCAAAAAAGCCAAAACAATCATCTCTGAATCTCTAGACTGGTCTTTGGCAGGACACCTTCAAAAGGAGGAGTGGGGAGCAACTTGATGGAATAGCTGTTGCTTCCTGTTGGCAGGGTCATCTACATTCCATTATGAAGCATTAAGAATAGGACTTATAGTGAAGAGTTAGGGAAAAAATAGCCATTAAAATAGAACATTTTGCCATTAATTACCAAAACTCTAGGCAGTTACTATTAATTGCCAGTGTCTATTTGCAAGTCAGTGGCTTCAGTTTTTTAATGTAATGGAATCTCCAGAAGCAGTAGATTGGTTTTCTGAAAGTGATCATGTTCTGGTGAGGCTATTTCTCATTTTAAGAGTGTTAGGAGGGCAAGATAAATGAGTCAGAATTTTCACTTGGAAATTAGACTCTTTCTCTTAATTGGCTTCTGGTGTAAAATTGAAGCTCAAAACAACTTGTGATATTATGAGTGACAGGTAGTCATCCAAGAATGGCTACTCATCTTAAAAGTTTTAAATAATAGAACTTGGGAGTTGTGAAATAGGATGATTTGCAATTAAGCCTGGAAAAATAGGTAGAATTTTATAGGACTTAACAAACCAAGATAGTTTATATTTTATCCTTGAGGCAAGAGTGGAGTCATTGGATCTTCTTGAGCAGAGTAGCAGTAGAATCAGACCCCTCAGGAATACAAATTTGGCAGTTGTGTGTGAGGGAGATTGGAGGCAGGTAGAACCAAGTAGGAGTTTAACAGTTCAGGCAAGGAGTGATAGAAGGTAGTCCTGAGTTGGTGTTGGTGGCATGCATGGAGAGGAAAGGGGGAATGCAAGTTAAATTGCAACACTAGTTGTGAGGGGAAAGGAAGAGGGAAGATTTCAAGAGTGAACCCATTGCAAACTTGAAAGATGGTTGTGGTGTACCATCAAGAGAAGTTAAGAGAGGGTATTTGGACACACTGAATTTGAGAACCCTGTTAGAGCTGTTGGTCTAGTAGACATTAGTTGAGTAGAGAGACTGGGTGGGTAGGTGTAGGGGGATATGTTCTATGTATTTGCTCTAAAAATCTTAAAGAGGAAATTTTATGTATTAAGTATTTTTAAATACTGCTCAAGAGTTTTAAATGGAGACTATATGACTTTTTAAAAGCATTTTTCTTAGCCTGGTCAGCATAAGAGATTTTAAAATATAGTAAATTTAAATACTTGTGGCTAATTGAGTTGCGGTGGCTTATTGAATTGCAGTTCTGTTTTCTGGTAATTCTAAAATACATTTACAAAGGCAGGAGACTTGCAAGTACAATATGTTGCATGTATTACAATTTACACAACTTATATATATTTATTAGATTATAATTTTAAACCTAGAATTTAAACCATTTTTTAACTTTTTCATATTTCTGGTGAGGAAACAAAGTAGTTTTGGTTTTTTTGTTGCCTATTTGGTAGGACCAGCACCAAAAGAACCTTGAAAACCTCCTGAGTTTGTTTTCTCTTCTGCAGATAGAGATCTCTTTTTTTAACTTTTTGAATCACTAGCAATCTGGTGAAACCTATGGGACTTCTCAGAATAGTGTTTTAAAATGTGTAAAATAAAATACATCACATTGCAAAGGAAATCCAACTATTTTGAAATACATTTATCAAAAAAAACTTTTAACCAAGTTCACAGGCCTCAGGTAAGAATCTTCCCCCTCTGTCATTGCCTCACATCTGTAATTCCATATCAAAAAAAATTTTTTTTTATTTAGGGAATATAGCATTAAATCTTAATACTCTTACTCTTGCATTCTGGAGATTGCATTTTAAAAATCTCCTGTTGGTTATATTTTCTTCTCTTCTACTTTAAGTCTATTTTATAACCTTCTGTCTTATAACTTCTGTTTTCCTCCAAGATAACTTGTCTCAGTTTTCGTCTTGTCTTACTGATTCTTGTCCTATCTGCCTTTTACACTATAACCTTCCCATTTGCTGTTGCCTCCTACTTTCCTTCTGTCCCTTTGGGTTCTATTTTCATTGCAATAGATTGCCTTTTATAGAACTTTGTATCTCTTGGTGGCTTAACGTTTATGCCTTTTTGAATTTATTTTGAGTTTTTTATTTTCTTGTCCCTTACTGTCATAGAAATTTGTAGCTATTCTTGTCCTAATTGTTTTTAGACATAAAAAGAAAAATGTTTTCCCATTTTTTTCCAGTTCTCAGTTTTGTAATTTGAAATTCAGGTTGGGTAGGGTTAAAACATTCTGCAGAAATTACTATTAGAGCAGGAAAAAAATCCCCAATTTCTAAAAATGTCTCTTAATAGTCTAGTGTGACTCTAAAAACCAAGCTTCACAGTATTCCTTCCGTGGTTTACCTTTGGCCCAGAAACATATAGCAAACTTAGGAGGCAGATTGTACTTTTTAGAGTGCAATATATAGTACTGTGAATCCCTTAAGAAGAAACCTGATGTGAGCATTCATTATCACTTTTTACTTATTTGTTTATTAATAAGCAGGGGTAGAGGTTACAGCAGGCATAGTTCTGCTGATGGAAAAACCTTCTGAAAAATTAGAACATGTCGGAAAGCTCATTGGAAGTTAAATTGATTATCTACTTCAGGAGATGATAACATTCTGTATTACCTAGAGATCCTCAAAGAAACACCAAATAACCAATTGTCAGAGATACTCTAAAAAGATCTTCAGGTGATGTTTATTCCTGAAGCCTAAATTTAGTGCTCTGTTACTTCATGATGTCCGTCCTCTGTAGTCAGTCCATTAAGCCAATCCTAGACTTAATGTGATCTTAAAGTTCCTTACCATCTTTCCATGTTTAAAGTAAGAATTATTGTTGAATTTGATCCCTAGTCTCAGTTCTGAGAAACCTGAGTTTCTAAAGATTTATTGTTAGATAGTAATAGTAGTCAAGGTAGTGGGTAGCTGAAAGAGTCCTCTCTTTGGAGAGTCAGAAGCCCTGGGAGGTTGAATCTAGCCCTTAAACTTTAGTACTTGTGTAGCCTTAGGCAAGATTTTTTTTTTTAATAATTTTTATTTCTTAGTTGATAAGCATTGGATTATATGATTTTGTTGCTTTCACCTTGACAGTCTCCCATCTTTGTCTCTTTTCCATTTGCTACTACCTAGTACTTCATTGTTACCCTTGTATGCTTTTCCCATCTTCTCCCCCTCCGCCCAAAAAAAGTCTTGCTGCCCACTCTATATATTTTTATATCTTCAACAGAGTATCTTACAGGTCTGATAAAGTCACCCCTGCTCCGGTCTTGAGTGCTAATTAAGTTCTAGGGCCAATTAAGTTCAGGCTCCTTTGGTATGTAAAACCTTCCCAGTTCTGGTACTTTCTTTTTATTATGCCACATGAACTTATGATGTAGATAAAGTGGGATGTTCTTTTTTCCTTTCCTCCATCCCTCTGCCAAACCTTAAATATTCCTAGCACTTTCCTACCTCTATCTATATCTTTGTTCACACTTTTCCTAATGCTCATTATTCTCCTTACCCTCCTCCTCCAACACCCAAATGAAAGTGTTCTTCCAGATAGTACCAGTACTCACTCCCTGAACGAATTCATTTCTTCCATTATCATTCCCACATTCTTCCTCTTCCACCCCTTTGGATGCAATAACACTTTTCCTCAAGTCTCTGCACTTAACATACAATATTGTGTTTTGTACTTTTCTATGTCTTATTAAACTTAAATTTAGTAGAGTGATTGCAGACATTATGCCTAAGCCTTTGTATCTTTACCACCCTTGTTCCTCAGTGCCCTTTGCATTCAAGGTACTTGATAAATGTAGTTCATTTATTGCATTGAATTATTGAATAAAAGTAGGGAACTGTATAGCATAGGTCTCCTTATTAAGCAAAATTAAGTTAGTACATTAACTTAACTGAAAATAAGGAAAGATTTCCTTACAGAGAATTATGTAGGTATTTGACAGTTGTACTAAGTAATGAAAATTAGGGAAATGAGCTAGAGATGTTACAGAATGCCATGCGTAATGAACATACTATCTCAATACTTGAAATTCCAACTCTACTTTTCATAAAGCCTTTCTTAATTTTTCACCCTTCTTGAATTTTTCATGGTACTTTGAATTTTTTCTTTTTACTTAACCTAATTTATTTTAAAATTATTTGTGTGTGTGTCTTCACTATATAAGAAGTTCCTTCTCTTAACTATTCTTTCCCCTCAAGCCAAACTGTTACTGAGATTATAAAATTCCACTATGCTTTAGTTTGACTATTTCTTTTTTAAAGTTTTTTGATCATCTCCATTTCTGCTGTGCATTATGGTATCTCCCTGGTATATATCATAATTATTTAAAATTCCTTGATATTACAACATTCTAATTACTCAAGCCGGGGAGAATACCCAGAAAACACAGATATCAATGTGATCTCCTTCACATTGATTGATTCTTTATAGATGTCAAGGTCCTCCAGATCTCCTCCTATTTGCCTGGTGTATTTGAATTGGAGCATCAAAGCCTGCAGAGTCTCCTAAGTGAGAAGCATAGTCATATGACTTGGCCTTTTACTGTACTCATAGGGATAAAAAAATCAGGTAGATAATTAATAAATGTGTATTGTCCAGTTAGTATGCAGTTGGATGATATGGAGTCTGTCAGCTGGTGTGTGTGTGTGTGTGTGTGTGTGTGTATACATACCTTAATCTTAGACAATGGTTGAATTCATAATTGAACAGGAAGGAGAAGCTGGCTTTGGGAAA
>CM053773.1:131716829-131749802 GCA_028658325.1 Potorous gilbertii | reverse complement strand
CAACAGAGATTGGTGACTTGCCCAGGGTCAGAACCCGAATTTAAGTTCACGTCTTCCTGACTTCAAGGACAGCTCTTGATCCTCTGTATCATGTACAAAGACATACTCATAACAACGTTTAAGAACATTCATTTGAAGGAGAGGAGAGACTTTGAATCTCAGTAGAAAAAGCCCAATGGAGAGAGATACCCTGAGACACTATGAAAGCCAGAAAAAGATCCTGGGAGACCAGGAGGTGTAGCATCTGGTAACTTCCTATTTCATTTACTTTTTCTTGTTGGATAAGTATAAGCTCATTGGTTGTATCTGCTGATGCTATGCATGATGTCATTGCCATCTAAATTTGGACCTATGGGAGAGAGTCCCCTTCATTTTGTCCTGGTTATTGTTTAAGTGCCCTATCTTTCTATACTGCCTTCTGTTTTTCTCCATATCACAACTTACTTCCTAGTTACTGAGGTTTAGCTGTAAGTGACTCACAAGGTCCATGCAACTGGATGCAAGTATGAGAAAAGAGATTGTCAAATCTCTTCTTGAGCCCTTTCTCCCCTCTCTACCTGAGAACTGTATTTCACACCTGTGGTCTGCTATAACTCCTCAGCAGCCTCGATTTCTACTTCCAAGTACACTCACATATAGCAAGTGACAGAAGTCTATAAATCAGAAAAGTCCTGCTCAGTATCATTCTCATTTCTTTCTCTGTACTGTGCATCTGTCTCTGTGGTGGGACCATCATTTTTCACTGTTTACTCAAGGTCTCCCTATTCCCTTGATGGATGCTGGGGGCACAAGAGACTGAATATAGTATTATATAGTATAGTATTTTGAGATTTCTAGTGGCTGATAGTGAATTTCAGGCCTTAACTTTGGAAGAAAGTCCAGCCTTGGTTATACAGCTTAGGTAACTCTTCCATTAAAGGAGAGTCATTAGGCTGATGTCAGAGATATTGTAATATATGGTATGAGGCCCATTGGGTTTCCAGACAACCTCACACAGATGTCACCATCTTCTGTTACATGACACTCTCAGCCCTCAGCAGGATGTTGAGCTGAACTCAAGATAGAAAATATCTTAATTTGAACTGGATCTGAACTCAAATGATAATATTATTCTCTCTTTTAAGCATGAACTTATTTTGACCTGGAAAAAAAAAAGAGAACATTCTTCCTCCTAGTCCCCCAACCACACACACACTCGCAAACACACACGCACACACACACACTCACACTTGTATGTGCCCCCACACACTCCTCTCCCATAACAAACCACAAAACAAATAATCATCTGGACATTCAATTTTCATGCTTAATATTTTACTGCCTTTTCCCTCAGCTGAGCAGAGAAATATTAAAAAATCATTCTCTATAACTGTCAATTCTGTTTAATAGTATTATAATTATTACTGTATAAAGTATGTTGTGTGCTGCCTATTGAGTTTATGTGTCTCCATATGGGTATGTCTAGAAGTGACCCCAAAGGAGGTTTGAATAGTTATCTCTAGTCTCCTCCCTCATCCGTCTCCAAGGGCGTCTTTGATTCCTGCCAAAAGAAGACCAGGAGATTGGAGTCCCATGGCTGCTCATTCTCTTCTCCTCAGAGACAAGAGCATTAGGTTAGAATTATATCTCTTTGCCTGCATAAATACTGTTAGCTTGGGAAAATAACTTTTAGGTTCAAACTCTGTTCCTAATGACTCTCCTTTAATGGAAGAGTTACCTAAGCTGTATAACCAAGGCTGGACTCCTTTCTCACTATATGCCAGTAACATAAAGACCACATATAGTGAATAGCAAATAACCTCATTTATCCAAATTGGTAGCAAATTGAAATCAGAGAAGTTTGCCTCTGAGAATATACCAGATATAGACAGAGCAATTGAGCTGTCCCACTGAGAGAAAGATGGTTCAGCTTAACCAAGAAAGAGAGTCCCAGATTTTTACCCAAGGGGAAATTTCCAGAAGTCCCTGGTGTGGTAAGCTGGTGATAGGGACATGACTGTGCTTCTTTCCAGAGCTTTTTCTTTTCTTCCAGGGACTTCTCCCTGAAGAGGAGCTAAAACTTCAGGTCTTGTTTCTCAAAGTTGGAAGCCAGAAGACTGAGATCTCTCCTCTCCCAAGCTCTTACCAACTTTACCCCTCACTAGGCATGGAATATTGAGGACTCAGTTTCCACCAATGGGGTATTATGGGTAAGAAGAACAAATGGACTAGATCCTTTTGTTAGAACAGAAATATACACCCTTTGTCCTCTTTCCTCCTCCCCAAACAGGGATATAGGTCGGCTAATAGGGCATTTTCAGGATCTTTTTCTCATTCAAAAAAACATTTTGAAAATCATATGTCCACATTCACTGATTTTGTGAAAATAGGAAGTTTGTAGTGGTGACTAGCATTTATATAGTGCTTTAACAATATTTTCTCATTTTATCCTCATGATAACCCTGACAGGTAGAACTTATTATCTCTATTTTTACAGATGGTGGAACTGAAGCAGAAGTCAAGTGACTTGCCTCAGGTCACCTAGTCATTAAGTAGCTGAAGTTAGATTTGAACACAAATCTTCCTGACTCCAAGTGCAGGGCTCTATCCATTGTGCCTCCTAGTTAGGTGAAATAATGTTCTAGGTGATCCAGGGGGAGTGATCATAGGATCATATGCTTAGAACTAGAACAGACCTCAGAAGCCATCCAGCCCAATCCTCTCATTTATAGATGAAGAATTAGGCTGAGAGTTAGTGATGCTGAATCTAAAATACAGTGGCTCAGCTAGTAGCTGTCCAGCTGCCATGTATGTGGCAATTAGCCCACTTGGCATTTCAGACCACTATAGTGAGTTGTTTATATCAATGATGTATAATATACTTGTGATGTACAATATAATAGGGGTGTATGGAGTGTCTAGGGAGGACTTACAGTACCTCATGTATGAGGGCTTGCCAGGCCCTTTCCAGAATTGCTCATCTACCTTTGTTGTCCACCTTTCATCCTTCTCACCTGTGGCTCCAAGAAGCTGTAGCGGACGCACTGCACCCTGGTAAAACTCTCTCTGCAAATGGACTAAACCAGGTTGAGGATAACCAACAGGTCTCAGACCTCTTAGTGAATTAGGGGGGTGTCTAACACAAGCCTGTGAAAATTTCCCCCTACAGAATGATCCTGAAGGAGGCTGAAGTAGGTGCTGTGGAATACTTAGAGCTTGGTCAGACATGGAAGATGCCATGGTTGTTTACTGCATCCCAGGCCATCTCCAATCATTTTGACTTTTGTTCTGCCACTGGACTTTGGTGACCCTGGAAGACAAATTAAGACTGATGACTTTGGGTAATTCTGTGTCACTTAAACCCAATTCTCTTGCAAGTCAAAATCTCACCTGTGATATCATTGATCCTCTTGGAAACAAAGACAAAAAATGTTAGTGATGTTAATTTGAAAAGAGGCTGTTTGGAGCTATGTAATATGGGGATTCCTGTGCTGTTAGCACATTTTAAGATCTTGTCTGGACAGCATTTTCTTCATCTATAAAATAAGAAAATTAGATAAAATTATCTCCAATGTCTCTTTCATCCTCAAAGGTCTACGTGTCTGGGAGCTGACTTTCTTTGACATCTCTTTAACATGTTTACCATATATATTATTTCATTTTACAATTATATGTTTGTCAAATCTTTTCTCATTTCTATATTATAAGTACAGTAAGGGTAAGTATCCCAATTTACCTAAACTTTTCATCCATTTTATCTTTATTTATTTATTTTTAGATTATGGCATTTATTTCCACAAAATTTTGAGTTCTAATTTTTCTCCCCTTGTTTCCCCTCCCCCCCACCTCAAAACACCTTGCATTCTGATACCCCTTCCCTCAATGTGCCCTCCTTTCTATCACACCCCACACTTCCCTTATCCCCATCTTCTCTATTTTCTTGTAGGGCAAGATAGATTTCTATACCCCATTACCTGAATTTCTTATTTTCCAGTTATATGCAACAACAATTCTCAACATTCGTTTCTAATACTTTGAATTCCAATTTCTCTCCCTTCCTCCCTCCCCACCCATCCCCACTGAGAAGGCAAGCAATTCAATACAGGCTATATATGTGTCATTTTGCAAGACTTCCAAAGTAGTCATGTTGTGTAAGACTTACTATATTTCCCTCCATCCTACCCTGTCATTCTGTTCTCTCATTTGACCTTGTCCCTTCCCAAAAGTGTTTACTTCTAGTTATTTCCTTCCCCTATTTGCCCTCTCTTCCATCATCCCTTTCATCCCATTTGTCCCCTTCTCCCCTTCTCCCCTACTTTCCTGTAGTGTAACATAGATTTTCATACCAAATTTAGTGAGCATGTTATTCCATCCTTAAGCCAAATGTGAAGAGAGTAAGCTTCACTTTCCCCCCTCACCTCCTCCCTTTTCTCCCCTATTGAAAAAGATTTTTCTTATCTCTTTTATGAGTGATAATTTGTCCCATTCCATTTCTCCTGTTTTCCTCCCAATCTATTCCTCTCTCACCCCTTAATTTTATTTTTTTAATAGATATCATCCCTTCTGATTCAACTCAACCTGTGCTGTGTGTGTGTGTGTGTGTGTGTGTGTGTGTGTGTGCGTGTGCACGTGTGTGTGTAAAATCTCTCCACCTATCCAAAAACTGTTTCAAGAGTTACAAATATTATCTTTCCATGTAGGAATGTAAACAGTTCAGCTTTAGAAAGTCCTTTATGATTTTTATTTCCTGTTTACCTTTTCACACTTCTCTTGATTCTTGTGTTTGAAAGTCAAATTTTCTCTTCAGTTTTGGTCTTTTCATCAAGAATGCTTGAAAGTCCTCTATATCATTGAATGACAATTTTTTCCCTTGAAGTATTATACTCAGATTTGCTGGGTAAGTGATTCTTGGTTTTAATTTCAGTTCCTTTGACCCATTAATATCCCATTCCAAGCCTTTTGATCCCTTAATGTTGAAGCTGCCAGATCCTGTGTTATCCTGATTGTATTTCCACAATACTCAAATTATTTCTTTCTAGCTGCTTGAATTATTTTCTCCTTGATCTGGGAACTCTGAAATTTGGCCACAATATTCCTAGGAGTTTCTTCGTTCGGGTCTCTTTCAGGAGGTGATCGGTGGATTCTTTCAATGTTTATTTAGCCCTCTGGTTCTAGAATATCAGGGCAATTTTCCTTGATAATTTCATGGAAGATAATATCTAGGCTATTTTCTTGATCATGGCTTTCAGGTAGTCCCATAATTTTTAAATTGTTTCTCCTGGATCTGTTTTCCAGGTCAGTTGTTTTTCCAATGAGATGTTTCACAATATCTTCTATTTTTTCAAACTTTTGGTTTTATTTACTAATTGCTTGGTTTAACTCATAGTCATTCGTTTCCCTGAACTCAATTCTCTCTTTCAACAAATTATTTTGTTCAGTGAGCTTTTGGACCTTCTCCTTCATTTGGCTAATTCTGCTTTTTAAAGCCTCCTTCTCCTCATTGGCTTTTTGGACCTCTTTTTCCAATTGAGTTAGCCTATTTTTAAAGGTGTTATTTTCTTCAGCATTTTTTTGAGTCTCCTTTAGCAAGCTGTTCACTCACTTTTCAAGCTCTTCCATGGACCCATTGCATATTCTTTTTGGAGGTAGTGGATGCTAAAGCCTTGACTTCCTCTGACAGTATGCATTGTTCTTATTCATCTGAAAGGATGGAATGAAATACCTGTTCACCAAGAAAGTAATCTTCTATGGTCTTATTTTTTTCCCATTTTTTGGGCATTTTCCCAGCCAGTTACTTGACTTCTGAATCCTTTGTCAAGAAGAGGGTCCTAGTGCTCCTCCTCACCTCAGGACTGTGCTCAGGGCTGAGATTCAGATCAGCTGCTCAATTCCCCCAGGGGCTTTAAGCTGAGCCACTCCTAAGATGGAAGCTGCTGCCCAAATCAGCCACTGCCACACAGTGCTGCCACCCTGCTGCTGCTGCTGCCTAGAACCCATGATGGAGGGGACCCTGCTCCCCTCTTGCCCAGCTGGGAAAGTCCTTTTACTGACCTTTGAAGCTTTCTTTCTTTCTTTGGTGCTTGTGGGTTGAGGGATCTGAGACCCTCCCTGCTGGGGATTGTGCCCCAGAGACCTGTTCTGGTCCTGTTCCTCCTGGTGCCACGTGGCCAGGGCTGGGTTCTGTTCTGCTCAGTGTCCTTTGGGATAGACATTTCCGGTTGGTCTTCCAGGTTACCTTTGGCTGGAAATCTCTTTCATTCTGTTGTTCTGTGGGTTCTGCTGCTCTAGAATTTGTTGAGAGTTATTTTTTACAGGTATTTTATGGGCTGTGGGGGAAGAGTTATAGTATGTGTGTCTTTCTAGTCTGCCATCTTGACTCTTCCCCCTTCATTTCTTCCATTTTAACACCTAGTGAGGTTTTCTGTACACAGTCACTAGGTGAGACAATGGATAGAGTCTTGGGCCTGGAATCAAGAATACTTTAGTTCAGTGCACCTAAGAGGCACAGTGGATAGAGCAGCTGCCCTGGAGGCAAGAGGACCTGAATTCAAAGCTTGCCTTAGGCACTTACTAGCTGTGTGACCCTGGGCGAGTCACTTTATTCTAATTGCCTCAAAAGAAATACTTTAGTTTGAATTCTGCCTTAGAAACTTAATAGGTATGTAACTCCTTCTAAGGTTAATGGAGGGAGGGGGGAACAGTTAAAGATCTCCCTTACTCATTAATAGACCTCAGACACCATTTGTTAATTTCTAATGAGGCACAGGATCATGAGAGTGATGCCCTCCAACTCTGAAAAGTATATATATACTCTGAGGTGAAGTTTTACTTTGGGGTTTATTTTTTGGATGAAGTTTCCTGTGCCAGATGAGACTCTGGGCAGTGTTTTAAGAAGCCACCTGGCTGTGAAAACCCAGATATTGGTGCTTCTCTCTCTCTGGTAATGATGTATGTATTGTCTCAGAATCTTCCTAAGACAGTTCAAATGGAAGTGATTCAGTTTCCTGGCATGGTGCTGGTAGACTGTCCATGTTTCACAGGCATACAACAATGAGATCAGCACAACAGCTCTGTAGACCTTCAGTTTGGTAGTCAATCTAATACTTCTTTTCTCCCAAACTATTCTTTGGAGCCTCCAAAACACTGAGCTAGCTCTGGCAATGTGTGCATCAACCTCATTGTCATTGTGTACATCCCTGGAAAGTACACTACCATCGGAAGAGAACTTATCCACAGCATTGAAAACTTCTCCATTTGTTGTAACCAATGGTTCCACATATGGATGGTATGGTGGTGGCTGATGGAACACCTGTGTTTTCTTGGTGTTAATTATTAGGACAAAATTAGAACAGGCAGCAGAGAATTGATCCATATTTGTTGCATCTCAGCTTCAGAGGCTGCATTGAGTGCACAATCATCTGCAAACAGAAAATCATGTACCAATACTCCCTCCACTTTGACCTTGGCTTATAGCCTTTTCAAATTGAAGAACTCACCATAAGTACAGTAGCTGACCTTGATGCCGTGTACATCATCAAAAACATTTGACAACATGGCTGAAAATACCATGCTAAATAAAATGGGAGCAAGCTCACAGCCCTGTTTCACTCCATGGGTGATGGGGAAGGCATGAGAGCATTGTCCATTATCCAGAACCTGGGCAAACATGCCATCATGAAATTGATGTACAATATTGATGAACTTCTCCAGGTAACCAAATTTTGACATAATTTTCCATAAGCCCTCATGACTAACAGTGTCACCGGCCTTGGTAAGATCTACAAACATTGCGTACAAGCCTCTATTCTGCTCCTGGCATTTCTTTTGGATTTGTGGGGCAGCAAACATCATATTGACTGTTCCTTAGCCCTTTTTGAAGCCACACTATAAAACATGGACAGTTTACCAGCACCATTGCCAGGAAATTGAATTGCTTCCATTTGAACTGGAAGATTGAACTAGGAAGATTCTGAGGATCACCTGGAAGGATAAGGTACCAGACACTGAGGTCCTTGCTCAAGCTGAACTGCCAAGCATTCAAACTATGCTTCAGAAAGTGCAACTCTGATGGACTGGCCACATTGTTAGAATGCAAAATGTACACTTGCCTGAAAGACTATTTTATGGAGAACTTACATGGGGCAGATGATCACATACATGGTGGTCAGAAGAAGCGATAGAAGGACCCTATCAAGGTCTCTCTCAAGAACTTTAGATTTGATTGTGCAACATGGGAGACACTGGCATAGGACCTGTCAGCATGGTGTGCCCACATCATAAAGGGTGCTGTGTTCTATGAGCAAAACAGAATTGAGCCAACACAAAGTAAATGTGGGATGCGCAAATTTGGGCTATCCACCCCAAAAATTTATATAGATTATCTGTGCCCAACCTGTGGTAAAGCATTCTGAGCTCGTATTGATCTGATTAGCCACAGTTAGACACACTGAAATTTCACTTTATCATGTCATTTATGGTGTCATTTTGGTCCTCTTTGAAAATGAAGGATAACTATCAGCCATGTATTGTCTATGGTCAGCCAATTGGAAGCCCTATCTGTTGGTCTTTCTGTTTGTAATTTCTGAAGTTCAGGGTGCTGATGTTTTCCCCTGAACTAAGTGAATGATATATATGCTTGATTAAAGTAGATTGTTGACTTCTCAAACGGTTGCTTTCTTTTTAGAAAAGGAGATCTAAGAACCTGTACAGGAGACCCTCCTGTGTAGGCCAGGGTCCTTACTGATACATACCTTAAGCAGGTTACATTACTTCAGCTGGCCTCAGTTTTCTTCTCTGTAAAAAGAGGGAGCTGAATTCAGTGGTCTCTAAAATCCCTTCCAGCTCTAAATCTACGGTTTTGTGATTGAGCAAATGAGTTTAATTTGAATTTATCCATTTTTCTAACTTTCTCATTCCTTTCCCAAGAAATCCTCTTATGAATTTCTATTAAATTGACTCACTTAGTACCTTCTCAATTTAGTTTCATAGCCATTTTGTCTGTGGGGTATCTTCTTTTTTCTGAAGAATTTTGTGGCTACTTTCAATCTTATTTTCTCTTCTTTACTACTGACTGATCTTCTTCAAGAGCCACGCCATAAAGCAAGGCAGGCAGAACAAGGAAATCAATGTATGAAGGACTATAACCATGTAAACAGAAAGAACAATAATGGCAATAAATGATCAAAACTAGATGCTATGAAATTATAATGACTCAACTTGGTCCCAAAGGCAAGGTATGAGAAGACCTCCCAAGGACCATGGGGGTGGAACATTGCATATTAATACCAGATATTTCTGCTATATTAGTTATTTTTGGTGAACTTTGTTTTCTCCCCTTTTTTCTTTTTTTAAAATTATTTTTATAGTTTTTTACTTTTTTTCTTAATTTTTTACAGTTGAGGAAACTGAGGCAGAAGGTTTTTTTTTTTTCTTTTTTTCTCTTAAATTATAAAAGATGGTACTCTGGAAGAGGCTGGTGGAACAGAGAGGGAAATGGAGGTGTGTTAATATTATATCTTATTCTGGTTTCCCTGACCACCCTCCTCCCATGTCTTCTAGTCAGTATAGAAAGTAAGTTTGTAAGAGGTAAGATTGCAAAGGGAGACCTAGAAGTGAAGATTAAAGGACCATCATTTATAAATTGTATTATAAATGAACCAAAAATCACATCCTGGTAATATGTTCTAAATCAAGGGAAGTTGTCTAGGCTTTGCTGTCAGGGCCTCATGGTCCTATGATATATTAATCTCAGAAAAGTTCCAGACGTTGGCAGTAAGACCAGCATTACACCAAATGGTGCTGATAACTTGGTTAGGTTGTGGATATATTAGCTTTAAAGTTTTACTCACAACTTTGTGATGATTTAGATATGCTAATGAATGAACCCCAAGGTGGCACAGATGATAGTCTGTCCCCCTCAACCCTCCAAAACCCTATAAAAGTGTGATGAAACCCTCCTACCTCCTGAATATTCATCCATCTCCTAAGGTTCCTCACTGCCAGTGCTCCTTCCCCTAATTCAAGATTATGTGACTCTACTCATCTCTCCCTCCTCATTTTCTTCCTCATACTATCTGCCTTCCTCTACCACCCCATCCTTGTCCTCACACTATCTGCCCATGTTCCTCCCTGCTTTTTGCTGCTTGTCTCTGTATTTTCTGTGTGGTTTGCCTCTTCACCTTCTGTGCCTTATTAAAGTGTGATTTCAGCCTCACTTCCTGCTGCCAGTCATGCTCTTCCCTGGCAAGTACCCAAAGAATTGGGAGTGCCTGCTCCCATTTCGGAGTTTCATAAATTATGAATAAAGTAGGTGATGTAAAAACAAAAGCTATTAATTAAAATTTATTTTTAAAGAACAATTAAGGCATAATAGGAAGGGATCTATTCTTTCATGGTGGAGACACTTTATTTCTTTTAATTTTCTCTTACAGAATTACCTATGAATTGGCAGAAAGGCCAATTTTAAAATAATTCTTCCATTTATTTACTCAGTGTTTAGTTTTTGATCACTACTAGTTTAACCACCAAGGGGCATGGTTATTCAGTTGCCTGTGCCATTTATTAGTAAGAGTTACTTACCCAGGGTTACTTCCTAGCTATGTGACCCTGGACAACTCATTTAACTTCTTTCTGCCTCAGTTTCCTCAACTATAAAAATGGAGCTCATAATAACACCCACCTCACCAGTTTTTTATGAGGATCATATGAGAAAATATCTGTAAGGCACTTAGTACAATGCTTGGCACATAGCAGGTACTAAATAAATATTCGTTCCATTCCCCTAATAAGACTCAGATACTGACTGTCAAAGGCTCAGCCTTGTTTGGTGTCCTTAGTTCTTGAGGAAGACCAGTGTCATCAGGAGGATGATGCCTTGACTTTCAAGTGAATTGGATTTAAGTGGGGCAGATCTGTGCAAAGTCATCAGCCTCATTCTTTCTTCCAGAGTCATTGAGGTCCAGGGGCAAGAGATGGGTCAGGAGGACTGGCAGTGGCCCAAGATTCAGTGGGAGACCTTGGTCTTTTTAAGTTTAGGTCTTTCCTAGGTTACCCAGTTTGTCTGAGACAATACCCATTCAATAGTTAAGGCTAGATAAGAAATGAGGCAAAAGATGGTCTAGTTTTCTTTCCCAAAAGACTTAGTCTGGGAGGGGAAGACTTTCAGGGTTTCTGACCAGAATAGAAACAATTGCTGTTTCACTGATGTCTCACTCAGAGACATCAAAATCGAAACAATGGGAAAGTGAGGTTTGGACTCCGTGAGAACCCCACGGTTTTATGTACCACCCAACATGAGAGAGCATTCTGGAGTAACATCGACTTCCTTATGGCTCTCAAAGAGCTGACTACTTCTATCTTCAGCGCTACTCCTTTTGTGGATGTAAGCATCCACAAAAGTCTAAGGGTTTTGTGTGTGTGTATGGATTTAGCGAAATAGACTCATGGCTTCTATCATCCCAACCCAGTAGGATTCTGTCCTTTTCCCTTTACTCATGCTTTTCAATGGAGAATGGCACAATTTGGGCAGTTATTTATTCATAACCACAGAAGAAAAAAGAATGAACAACCATTATATAGCTCTCCTTGTTCTCCCAGACCCAGAAGTAGCAGCTTAAATCCTTTTTGTTTCACAGGCAAGCCAAACGTCAATTGGTGCAGCTCAGGTTCTCAGATTCAAACATCCCTATTTCTGTAGATAAGCTCAAAGGAAAAAGCACAGGGATTCAAAGACACAGTTCAAGTGCTTACAGCAGACCTCATGGGAAAGCTTAGAACCTCCCACCAGCCTGGATCCAGGAGTGTGCCACAGTCAGTTCTACTCATAGCTAAATTTTCAGTGTGAGCCTGGAAATCTGGCAAATAGTACAAGTCAGGGTTCGATTTATTGTTTTGTTGATTTTCTAAATTTAAGAAAGTGATGGAGAAAATGTTAACAATTCAGTTTAAGTTAAAAGTGTCTGGCATTTTTTTTAGGGGGGGAAACTGTTGTTAAACATTTTATCAGCGCATCCTTGCCTGGATAAGATGTTGAATTTTTGACTTGGATGGTTCCACTTCATTGCTCTGGCCATAACTTTAGTCTCTTACTGCCCTTTGAGTATGCTGCTCCTCTCTGAACCTGATTCTGCTAAGGGGACAGCCTCCTTTGCCATCAGTGTCTTATGAGAAATAGGTATAAGGCAAGAGAATGACTCCCTTCTCACTGATGTTCATTTTCTTCTCCATCTCTCTAAGTCTGAAAAGGCTGACTTCCAGCATCTTATGTCATTTCTCATGTTAGCCACACTAACTCCTTTGTCCCTTATGCTATCTTCCTCCTGCTTGAATGGCCTTAGGCTAACTCCCAGCTCCGCCCTGGAAAAGAAGAGAGGTGGGGCAGGGAATAAAGGTGAAGGATTACATTGACCACAAGGCTGTCCTTTGAGAATGGCAAATGCTACCTGTCCCCAAATAAGCTTCAGGACAGCTTGGGGGAACACAGGGAGGAGAAGAAGGAAGGAGTGTTTCTAGTTGATGCTTTAAAAAAAAAGCTCCTGAGTAATCAGCAAAGGGCATCTAGAAAAGGACATAGATGCCCAGTAAAAAAAAAAAGGGCTCCTGAATAATCAGCAAAGGGTATCTAATCCTATTCCTGCTATCCCCAAATGCTGGGACTACGGCCAGCTGCCTGACCACCACATGTTCCTGGCAACTCTGACTACCTTACTATCCCCTTCATGCCCATTTGGTGACATCTCTTTCTTTTTTTGGTCAGCTTTCTTTTCTCCTTCATCCTTATTACATTTTCTAATGTTGTCAATTTCAGATCAATCAAGGTTCACATTGATTTCCATCTCATTCATTTATTTGGAATATTAATTTATTTTGTCAAGATTTATTGATGTCTTTAGTTTTGCATTTAGTTTTTTTAACATCATAGTCAATTTCCAATTTAACCCCACCTTCAATTCTCCAACCATAATCTTTTTAATTAAACAAAAACAGTTAAAATCAATACAGTGAGCTTTTCTTAAAGTCATACAACATACTTCTCCCAGAATCTCCCACCTCTTGATGGAAATAAGGGAGATGTGTGAGGGTTGTTTCATCATTTATCATCTACATCCAAGATTACTGTGCTTTGCATTTGATTTGAGTTCAGTTACCTTGTAGTTGTTTTCATTTACATCATTGCTGTCATCATGTTGTTCGGTCATGTCCAATTCTTCATGACCCCATTCGGGGTTTTCTTAGCAAATATAGTGGAGCGCTTTGCCTTTTCCTTCTCCAGCTCATGTTACAGATGAAAAAACTGAGGCAAACAGGGTGAAGTAATTTACTCAAGGTCACACAGCTGGTAACTATCTGAGGCCAGATTTAAAAGGGTATGTTTGCCAATGTACCTTAAGAGATCAGTGAATTTATCTCCTTCATTTTACAGGTGAGGAAACCAGCTCATAGCAATTAAGTGACTTGCTTAAGGTCACTTAACTGGTTGAGGAAGTGAGTCTTGGGTCTAAAGTCAAAGAAACAAGATTCAAACCCTAGTTGTGTAAATTACTACTTGTGTGACCCTGAAGAACTGGGGTAAACAGGGTTAAGTGACTTGCCCAAGGCCACACAGCTAGTAAGTGACTGAGGTCGGATTTGAACTCTTCAAGATGAGTCTTCCTGACTCCAGGCCCAGCACTGTATCCACTGTGTGACGAACTGTCCTCTGCATTATCCCAGTTAATGACAAAAACGAGAACTAAAACCTAGATCTTGTGAATCCCAAGCCTGTTTTACGGTCTTTATTCTAGGTTACTTCTGCACTATGCAAATGGTTTAAAACTCCCATATTTTTATCATTGTTATCTACGACAACTTTATTTTGTAGCTTTATTCTAGTTTCACACTGACATTAACCAAAGCCATAGGTTAACGAGATTCATTAGGCCACATGATTCAAATTGTTAATTTACTTGTTTAATTTTCCCTTCAATAGGAAGCTGGTATATGAGATATGGGCAAGTATTAATTAGTTTGCTTTTAATGGGAGCTCTCCTGCGCAGTTCCAAGGGCCCACAGTCATGAGACCAGAGGGTGTTGTGTGTTAGAGAGAGCTCCAGGGCATTACATTGAGGGTGTGGAGGGGGGTTCCTGGACCTGGGAGTGGAGATCTACATAAGAGGCACAAACTTGGGAAAGGAAGAAAAGAGAGAGGAATAAAAATAGGGGGAAAAGTCACGTGAGGTCCTGAGGAGCCATGAGTTGTTCTCTAGTTCAACTGGGTCAATTGATGAGAGGTATGGGAAGCAGCTCCAACTGACTCTCCAGAGTCAGATTAAGTTTTTAATGTGAGCATTTATACCTCAGAAATGGGCACACGCTACAAATCAGGGCTACAAATCATTCTTTGTTTTGTTGATCGTCTAGACTTAAGAAGATGATGGATGAAATGATAAAAAATACAGATTAAATTTAAATGTTATACTCCTCCCTCTCCCTACCAGAGTGGGTTGTTAAACATTTACCAGCACATCCCTGCAGATGGATGGTGTGGGTAGTGATCTATTGATGCTGGTGCTGCAGCTACGTTTGGAGAATGGGGAGCCAGAACAGCCTTATAGGGGAGTTGTCAGCATCAGAAAGGATTCTGATAATAACGCTGACAGGAGATACAGGGTGAATGAGCAACAATATTTTTCTCACTTCATCCATCACCTTGTGAAGTTTTGGGGGTTTTTTTCTGGGAGATTTTATATCTATTCATGACCTAGGGAGTGGATGAGTTTGTACCCGTTTGTATAAATGATTCCCCTCCTTTTATTTACACTGCTTCTATGTCTTAATTAACTGTTTTTGCTCTTGGTTTGATATGGCTCCCATGTTTTGTAAATAATGTTACAGGGGTGGGGACTCAGGCTGTGATAACTAATTATTCCAATAGTTCATACTGAAGCCAGTAGCTTCAGAGTCAGAACTCTTAAAAGTTTTAAGGAATCCAGCTGTTATATGTGCTTTTGCTCCTTTGCTGCTCACAGGTGCAGTTTTCTTTGAAACACAACACATTTTCCTTTAAACACAAAATCAAAGCATATCATGGCTCTGGATTGACATTAAGAAGAAATCTCAGTGGCTTAGAGGAAGCAACAACGTGCTCTATAGAAGACGCAGGAAGAAGACGTAGGAAGGCTAAACCACATAAACTACCACTTAACCCAAGATTTTGACAGAGGCAGCTGAGGACCCTTTGCCTGAGAGTCCTGGGAATAGCAATGCCCTGCAGGACATCAGCCCTGCTTCCAGCCTGGTTCTCACAACCAGTGTACAGCGGAGCATCTTGTGAAAATGCCACCAGGCACCTGCTCCTGTAGGTACTGCAGTCTCTCTCTACTTAGGTAGCCACAGCAGAATTAAGATCCAGAAAATCAAGTCGTTGGCATCAAATTCAACATCAGTCACAGAAGTAATAATAGCTATCATTTATATGGAGTTTGAGGGCTCATAAAGTTCTTTTTTGTATGTTATCTCATTTAGGCTTGGGAGGTAGGTGCTATAACTATGCCTATTTTACAGATGAGCAAACAGGAGGATGAGAGAAGTTAAATAAATAAAATTAAATAAATGCCTAAGGGTAGGATTGAAACTCAGGTTTTTCTGACTCTTAATCTGGTACTTTATCTTCTGTACCATCTATCAGCTTTTTTAATATAGATATATTTTTTGATCAGTGGAAATGACACTAAATTTGGATGCATTACCCGCTTTGCTGCTGTACCCTAAGAACCACTGGGATATATTTATTTGCCTTGCATGTGATCCCTCCAATATATGTTGTCTACTCCTGTTTAGTATGTGTGCCTTTTAGTACAGTACTTTGCAAATAGTAAGTGCTTAATAAATATTTTTTCTTCCTATCCTTCCTTCTTTTCTTCTTTCTTTTCTTTCCCTTCGTTCCTCTCTCCCTCCTTCCCTCCCCCTTCCTTTTCTTCCCTTCTTTCTTTCTTCCTCCTTTCCTCCTTCCATCTTTCCCTCCATTTTCCCCTCCCTTCCTCCTTCCCTTTCTTTTTCCCTTCTTTCTTTTCTCTCTTCTTTCCACAATGACCCCATGATTGTTTAGTTATCTGAATCAAAATGAACTAGAACTAGTCTGCAGAGTCCCTCCCACAGATAGCTCACCTTTTCCCTGGGCTCCCTCTTACCCTAGGCAAACTTTGCAAGAGGTGAAAGTCAGGACTTGATGCAGGTGAATTTTTAACACTTTTTTGGTCTATCTATCTATCCATCTATCTATCTATCTATCTATCTATCTATCTATCTATCTATCTATCTATCTATCTATCTTCCTGTCTATCTGCCTATCTATTCTATCTGTCTGTATGTCTATCTATTTGAATGTCTGTTTGTCTGCTGTCTGTCTCTCTAATTGACTGTATCTCTTCTCTCTTTTATGGCTAAACGCCTGGAAAAGGTTGTCTACAATAGGTGCCTCTACTCCCTTTCTTCTCCCATGCTTCTTAACTCTGCAGTCTGGTTTCCATCCTCATCATTTAACCAATACTGGTCTCTCCAAAGTTACCAGTGATTGCTTACTTGCCAAATCCAGGGGCTTTTTCTCAGTCCTCATCCCTCCTGACCTCCCTGCAGACTCCGACCCTGCTGACCACCCTCTTCCCTTTGAACTTTTCTTCTCTCTAAGCTACTTCTTTTTAATGTTCTTTGTTGGATCTTCATCTAGGTCATGCCCATTAAATGTGGGTGTCCCCTAAAGTGCAGTCCTGGGTTCTCCTTTCTTTTCCTTTTATACCATTTCACTTGATCCCGTCAGTTCCTATGGTGTCAGATATCTCCAAGCAGATGACTTGCAGATACGCTTGTCCAATTCTAACTTCTCTCCCAACCTCCAATCTTACATCTCTAACTGCATTTTAGCTATCTCAAATTAGATGTCCCATAGACATCTAAACAATAAATCTGAAACTAACATCTTTATATTATACTCCAAACTTTCCCTTCTCCTAACTTCCCAATTACTGTCGAGGACCACTACCCACCCAAACACCCAGGCTCTTAATCCAAGTATCACCCTTGACTCCCTACTCTCTCTTGCCCATCCCCAGCCCCCCATCCAATCTGTTGCCAAGTCCTGACAATTTTACCTTTGTTACATCTTGTCTATATGCCTCTTTCTTTCCTCTCACAATACTACCTCCCTGGGGGAGGCCCTCATCACTTCACACATGGATTATAAACACAACCTGGTGGTAGTCTCACTGCCTAAAGCCCCTCTTCACCTCATTCATTGACCTTCCTAAAATACAGATCTAATCTTGTTACTCCTCTACTCAATGAACTCCAGTGCTTCCCCAGTACCTCCAGAATCAAATATGAAGTTCTCTGTTTGGCCTTCAACATTCTTCACTGCCTGGGCCCCTTTCCTGCCTCTCCAGTATTCTTTGATCTGCCTGCCTTCCACAAGTTCCATGATCCAGTGACACTGTTCTCCTTGATATTCTTTACTCCCAAGACTCCATCTCCCAGGTCAGAGCATAATAACTGGCTGTCCACCCTGCCTGGAATGCCCTTCCTCCTCAACTCCACCTTCTATATCCCTTGGCTTTCTACAAGCCTCAGCTCAAGTGTGACCTTATTCAAGAAGTCTTTCCCAATCTCCTTAATCTTTGTGCTTTCCTTCTGACGCTACCCCAATTTATCTGTTTGTACATGTACTTACCTTCAGTAGGATGTGAGCTCCTTGAGAGCAGAGTCAGTTGTTTTTTTTTTGTTGTTGTTCTGTGTATCATTAGCACTTAGCTGATGGTCTGGCATATGTTGTTATTCAGGTTTATTTCAGCAGTGTCCAACTCCTCATGACCCCACTTGGGGCTTTCTTGGCAGAGATACTGCAATGATTTGCTATTTCCCTTTCCAGTTCATTTTACTTATGAGGAACTGAGGCAAGCAGGGGTAAGTGACTTGCCCAGGGTCACACAGCTAGTAAATGTCTGAAGTCAGATTTGAACTTGGGAATATGAGTCTTTCGGAGTCCAGGAGTGGCTCTCTACCACCTACTTGCCCTGTCTGGCACATAGTAGGCACTTAATAAATGCTGACTGACTTAGACTCTACTCTGCTGCCACCTACTGGTATCTGGGCTGGCCTGTTCTTTTGATGGGTCTCTCCTGCTGCTATTTGCTGATTCTTTGATAAAAGGCAGCCGCCATATGGTTTTTTCCCATAATAGAAGTATCTATCAGCTGTTAGTTAATAAGTTCTCAGAGTTATCTCAGCTCTTTTATGATTAAAACCCTCAGCCATATTTACTAGTGAGAGAACTATACTACTCGTGGTTTATTTATAGGAGCCTCTGAGAAAGTATTTTACTTGGAAATTCCTCTCTTATTATATATATAATATATATATATATATATATATATATATATATATATAAAATACATATATATATTATAATATAATATGTTCAGTCAATATATATATATATATACACACTTGTAAATAAAATCACTTAATTGTAAAAAAAAAACCTTTAAGAAATATTTTTGTGGTACTTAAAAGCCAATTAAGAGCTCATTGGTAACTTTGAAGAGAGCAATTTCAATTGAATGATGAGGTCAAAAATCTAATTGTAAAAGTTAGGAGAGGAGAAGAGGAGGCACCAAGCTTAGATGACCTTCCCAAGGAGTTCAGCCATGGCAAAGTGAAGACATATTGGAGGATCATTGGCTCTAGTAAAGGTTTTTTAAGATTGGGGGAGATGTGAGTATGAAATTGAGTCTCATAATATCCCATTATGTTTATATACCATATAAACTATTCCCCAATTGGTGGGAATTCCTTTGTTTCCAGTTCTTTGTTACCATAAAAAAGATCTCCTATAGGTACTTTTGTACATATCGGACCTATTCCTCTTTATTTTTTCTTTTGGGGAGTAAGTCTAAAGGTCAATGGGTATGCACAATTTACTAACTTTTTCAACATAGTTCTAAATTGTGCTCCAGACTGACTGTAGTGATTTACATCATAGTAATGTGCCTGTTTATCCACAGCCCCTCCAGCATTTATCATGTTCCTTTTTATCAACTTTGCCAATCTGATAGGTGTGAGGTAGAATCTTAGAGATGCTTTGATATGCATTTCTCTAACTTAAATTTTTTTCAGTGAGCAAATATTAATTTTCCCCCCTGTTACCTTTAGTCCCTCCCCACATTTACACACACACATACACACACACACACACACACAAAGAAAAACTCTCATAACAAAAATGCTCAGTCAAGCAAAGCAAATTCCCACATCTCCCATGTCCAATAATGTATGTCTCTTTCTGCACCCATCATCTCTTTGTCAGGAAGTTGCTGGTATGTTTCATCATCACTCTTCAGGAACTGTGGTTTGTCGTTGCCTTGATCAGCATTCTTAAGCTTTTCAAAGTTGTATGACAAAAATTAGATCTTAGATGAAGGGGAAAAGAGTTTTTGGTGCATCTGCCAACTGGATACAGGGATCCCCTCTGCTGATGAGGTGAAGGACACCCCTCTGCTTGGACACTGCCAGCTTTATGTTAAGCTATTGTATAAATAGGCAGATTTAATAATGACATAGTAATATGTAACATTTACATAGTATCAACCATGTTCTAGTCATTGTGCTAAATGTGTAACAATTATGGTCTCATTTGATCCTTACAACGGTCCTAGAGAGTAGGGAGCTATTATTATATACCCATTTTACAGATGGGAAGACCGAGATAGACAGGGTTAAGTCATGTGCTCAGAGTCACACAGCTGGTAAGTGACTAAGGCCATATTTGAACTCAAGTCTTTCTAACTTTAGGCCCTGTGCTCTATCCATTCAAAAGAGTGATGCACTTGGAGCTAGGTGAAATCTGGATTTGAATTTCACCTCTGGGACCTTAATCTCTTTGAGTCCCAGTTTCATCCTCTGTAAAACGGGGGTAATGTCACAGAGTTTTTGTGGGGATCAATAGAAATAATATATGTAAAGTTCCTTGTAGACCTTAATACATTCTATGAACATCAACTATTATTATTAGGTATACACACACACACACACATATATATATATAGATAGATATCTATATATCTATATATATATAGATATATATATAGCTGTGTGTATGAGATAAGATCTTAGAGATAGAAGTGACCTTGAGGTCATTTAGTCCAATACTTTCATTTTTGCAGCTGAGGAAACAGAGACTTAGACTAGTTGTTCTTATGTAAGTGACAAAGTCAGGGTTTGAACCTAGTTCCTCTGACTCCCAATCTACCAATCTTTCCACTGTATCAAGAATATGTTACTGCATGTAACACCTGACTTTCCCCTTATTTCAGTACGTAAGACAGATACAATCCTGATCAATCAATTTAAACGTTATAAGGGTCAAGTCAGTCAAATAGTTAAGTGTTACAAGAATGGTAGCCATCGTGGGAGGCAATACAGCTTTTTTTGTACTGAATTGCTCCTTCTAGAATAATGTGACTGCCTGTGCACATATCAGACTTTGAAGACAACAGGATTAAATTAGGTTTGCAGTAACTTTTGCCAAAGAAAATACTGCAGTCCTAAAATAACCTCTCCGTACTTTACTTCCTTATCTGTAAAATGTGAAGTTTGGTCTCAGTGATGTTTAATGGTCCCTGAATCTGTGATCCTAATGAGAAAGACTGTGAACTTGTTGATTAATTTATCTTAAAACTTCCCAATGAGAATGTCTGCAGAAATTCCACACTTATAACTTTAAAAACAAACCTATTACGGAAAGCCCTTCCAGGCCTTGCAGATATAATTTTCTGTCACTAGAGGTCTCTGGAATTTGCAGGAAAGATTAAACTGCTGAGACTTTTTATGCAGTGAGTTCACCTACAACTCTGCTGTACTGTTACATAATCTTCTTACGTAACCCAGCTCCAGTTAATTATCTTGTGGACAAAATGGGCTGTTGGGACCTATGAGCCACCTGTGGTCGAGATCCTGGGGAAGGGAGGATGGGCAGAATTTAAAGAAGAGCCCACCCTGGAGTAGAAAAAAGGGACACAAGGGAAGGAGAGAAAAAAGAGGGAATTCACCTTTACTTCCTGAGGTTTCTGACCAGCTGTCGGCCAAAGCAGAGCAATCAATGCTCGTGTGCTCTTGAAGTCAAGACAGGACAATGTTCCTTCCAGTGGAAAGAGTAAGGGTGAGAGGATCTGTGTTTAAATATTGGCTCTCCAAAGTACTGTTTGTACAGTCTTGGGTGAAATTACTTATATCTTTGGGCCTCAATATTTTTTGCTGGTAAAATGAGCATGTTGGTTTAGAGGAGCTCTTAGTTCACATCAAGTTCTGTGATTTTACGACCATGGGCAAGAGCCCGGTACTATGCAAGGTGCTGAGAATACAAATACAGCACTAATTTCCTTGACCTCAGTTTCTTCTATAAAACAAGAGCATTGGACTAGATGACCTCTGTGGTTGGCTCCAGCTCTAAATCTATGATCCTTTGATCTTTCAACTGAAGTAGCCATATTTCCCCTCCTACTCTTTCCATCCTTGGGAAAACTATTTTCTTATCTAATAAAACAGATCTGAAGCCAGCCAACTGCAGTTAATTTGGTTGGTTATTGTCCTTGGTTCTTGAAGAGGGCCAAAATGACATCACTATGTTAGAGTCAAGTTACGGGGTGTCTTACTGTGGCTGATCAGACCAATATGAGTTCAGAATGTTCCACCACAGGTCAAACACAAATAGGCCGTGTGAACATTTGAGGTGGATTCTCTAAATCTGCACATCTTTCTTATTTGCAGCTAATTTAGAGGGAGCTTAAAGGAAGGGTAGCCTTAAGTGGTTGGGCACAGTTCTTTATGTACACACACACACACACACACACACACACACACACACACACACACTGATTACCATGTGCCTATATTAAGGATCCATGGAGTTGGACATATATTCTGGGTCCTTGCTAAGGAATGTATATCTTGTTCCCAATATGGGAAAGGGAAGGGGGACAGAGGTTAAGTCAAAGATGATGCATCATTGATTTCTTTCCTCTCCATTCTTGTCCCCTTCACGTGGCAATGGAGACTTTCAGTACAAGTATATGGCACAGGCACAGAGAACAGTGCTTTCCCAAGCAAATCTGAGTCCTGGGCTGACTGTTTCTATCTCCTTCCCTGAGCATCAGCGGTCCTGAAAAATACATTTTTCTAACCTTGACAATAACCCATGGGTCAAAAGTTTCTGAATTCAGGTATTACTCAAGCAGAGGAAGTAGAAACTTCCTTAATAGCACACTTCTCAGGGTAGAAGCTTACCACTGCCAGTATCATTCTGTACCTGAAAGATTAAAGAATACCACTCCCAGAATGGCTGGGAGATTGGGACCTTGGTGAATTGGTCAGAAGACTTTAGGGCCAAGGAGAATGGGAAATATCCAGCAGTCCTCAAACAATTTGTCTTTACCTTTGGGGGTGAGGCATAGGATAATAAGCAAAATGGGCCATTTAAGATGTTTTATGTTTTCTGCATTTTTTCATGTGCTTTGTTCTTTAACCTTTTGCAGTTTCTGTGGTGGAGGAAATAAAAGCTGTCCTATACCTGATATTCATAGTCTACCTTGAATACCTTTTCTAGTAGAGATCCTATTACCTATATTTTGAGGAGACCCCAAATAGGTAGAGAAAGAATTTATTGAGCACATAATATGCTCTAGGCATGGAGCTAAGGACTTAGGACTTAACTATACTAAGTCCTAGGAATACAAACACAAGCAAAAGGACAGTTCCTGCTCTCTGAATGTACATTCTTATGGGAGAAGACAAAACATTAAAGGGAGCTGAAAGTGTGTGTGTGTGTGTGTGTGTGTGTGTGTGTGTGTGAGAGAGAGAGAGAGAGAGAGAGAGAGAGAGAGGGAGGGAGAGAGAAAGAGAGAGGAAAGTACATGGGTAGGTAAAATGAAAATGTGTCTTGGGGTGTCATGGGCTGGTGCAATTTTAAAGAGAACATAATGAGTGGTGAAGGTGCTTCCTTAAATGGAAGTTTAGAGAGGAACCCAACAAATTAGAGGAAGAGGCCTCTGGGAGGGAGTTGGAGATTTCCCTAGTCAGGGCGGTGGCAAAGTCAGACAGCTTAGCAATCTTTGATGTACACTTCCCTACTCTTCTGGATGGAACCATGTCTGTATGAGCCCAGAACCTTCTGCTGGGAATCCCCCTAGGCCACAGGGTACATACATGCAAAGAAGCTGTGTGAACCAGAGGACCCCAGATTGTTTGTCTTATTCTGGTTTAAAGCTTTCAAATCTGACTCTCAGACTGGGTCTCTTCTGGCTTTTCAAAAATATTGTTCAGATGTTGACATGAACTCTGTGGACCACTGGGTCCAAGACACAGCATCAGATTTTGGCTCTATCTGAGCAGTCTAATGATTTCGACTTCCCTAATCGGCAGCCTTTCTACATTTTCCAGTGTTGGAGGCTTCAGCCTATAACACAGTGATGGACTGCCTGAGCTCTAGCTCAGATAATGATTGGGAAGTTGCTTATGCGTGTGGGAGTCAGGGTAGCACCAAATTGATGAATTTGGAATTAATGCAAATTGGTCATCAGGACATCAGTTGGATCAAGGACCTATCTTACCTTTCCATTTTTATGTCACACTCACCTCTCCAGTCCAGCCAATCTGGACCATTCACTGTCCCCCCAATGCTTTATATAGGAGAAGGAATTGCTTTAAATTGTAGCATATTCATTCCCTGCTGCTGAAATCTTAAAACAGAAGCTGGATGAAGATCTCTGCCAGAGATACTGTAAGGAGAAATCTTGTTCCAAGTAGACTTTGGTATAAATGGCCTCTAAGGTCCCTTCTACCACTGAGATTGTGAGTCATTGTGCATATGGCATCATGCCAGGATTTCTGAATATTTCATTCTCTTCTCTGATTCCAAATGAAAACAACCTTTTCCCCTTTCAATCTCAGAACACTTTGCTTGCATTTTTCCTGTGCAATTAGGTTTTATGGTTATTGTGTGTATATGTGGCATCCTTCTGTTAAGCTGTAAGTTTCATAAAGGCTTCATCAAAATCACCAACCTTAGCACCTAGCATGGTGCTGTGCACAATGAATCACAGAGTCTCCAAAGCCTCCTAGAACAAGATTTCCCCCTACAATATCTCTGGCAAATTGCAATCCAGCTTCTGTTTGAAGACTTCCAGCAGTAGGGAATGAATATGCTAAAGTCTAAAGCAGTTCATTCTCCTTTTGGATCTTTTCTTTCTTACAGGGATAGGGAGTTGTGACTCCATAGGGATTGAGTTTGTTCTGCTTGGAAGCATTAGGAGCAATGGGTTAAAATTTTAAAGAGGAAAATAGAAGCTGGAAGCACTTATGTCTATTACAGCTTTTCATAAGTAAAATGGGTTGCCTTGAGAGGTAGTGGGCCTCTTTCTCATGGGAAGTCTTCAGAAAAGGGACTGATAACCATTTGAGGGAGATGTTGCAGGGCTGGGGGTGGGCCAATTCTTGTTCCAGTAACAATTGGATTAGATGACCTATAGGATAAAATGCAAGCTTAGAATTTGAGAGAAAATGCAAGTAGGGACTCTCGCAGAGTTCTCATCAAGAGATCAAGTGCAATGAAGCTGCCTTGCTTCCCTGTAGCATTCATTCAATTAATTATTAAACATTTATTGAAGGCCTAATTTGTGCTAGGCTCTGACCGTACTAAGAAAAAAAGAATTCCTGTCCTCAAGGAGCTTATATTTCATTATAATGCATTATACACACACATATATTTATATGCATACACACACACATACACACACACACACACACACACACACACACACACACACACACACACACAGCTAGAGAGTGCAGTGGATAGAGTGCCAGGCCTGGAGTCAGGAATTCTTATGTTCCTAACTTAAAATCTGCTACTTAATAGCTGTATGATCCTGGGCAAGTCACTTAACCCTATGTGCCTCAGTTTCCTCATCTGAAAAATTAACTGGAGAAGGCAATGGCAAACTACTCCAGTAGCTCTGCTGAGAAAATCCCAAAATGGGGTTACAAAGAGTCCAACATGATTGAAAATGACTGAACCACAAAAAATACACATGTAAGCAAACAAATGCACATATAAATATATGCACAATACAAAGGTGGTATTCCTAGCTAAAGGGGATTAGGAAAGTTCTTCTATAGGCAGTACTGTTTCAATCAGGTTGCAGTTGAAGCTAGAGATTCTAAGAAGCAGAGGTGAAGGAATGCATTCCAGTGCAGGATTCAGTCTGTCCAAATTTGTGGTGATGGGGAGAAGGGAGGTGAATATCCTGCACAGGGAGAAAGCAAGCAAGCCAGTTTGCCTAGAATATAGAGTATACAAAAGAGAGTCAAATGTGTAACACGTCTGGAAAGGTAGGAGGGTGTAGTTTGGGAAGGACCTTAAAATATTGCAAATACTGGAAAAGCTTGCCTTTTATTCTATCAGTGCTTCCTTTCCTTCATACCGGCTTGCAACAACCCTCCTGCTCTTCCTGGCCTTTCCTTTGCAATGTTATTCCGGGACCCCTGGCCTTAACTTTGGCAAGCTTCCTTTGAGCTTAAAGAGTACTGGCCCTTTAAGGTGGGGAATGCTGTAGATCACCCTAAATTGGCTCTGGACTCTATTCCCTTTTTTGCCCTGCTGGGCACCTTGGAGTCTTGATGTCTGCTAGCATAAACAATAACAGCCTTTCCCTCCCCTGCTAGGCTTTGTCCCATTTTGGGGCCATTTCCCAAGCATGATAGCCTGAATGAGATTTGGCACAGATCAACAGAGGCAGTCCTTGAGTCAGATTGCCAGCCCCAGACCGATGTCTTGGTGGGCTCCTGAAGATCTGGCTCCATTCCAAACCACAGAGTGGCGTCTGTCAGCAAGTTAGCACCGCAGCAGATTGTTTGGGTAGGGAAATCATTAGGTGACAGTCACCAGGGTGGTAGATGTAGCTGTTGATAAGTATTCTGGGCTTCCAGTTTCTCTCAGACGATGCTCTTCCAACAACACCTCAAATTTCCGTGCTCATTTTCTCTAAAATATTTTTTTATTTTTTTTAATTAACAGAATTTATTTTCTCTCCCTTCTTCCCTCCCGCCCCCCCCCCTCCCATTAGGAAAAAAAAATAACAAAAGCCTTGTACCAAATGTGCGTAGTCTGGCAAGACAAATCCCCGCATTATCTACATCCAAAACATATGTCTCATTCAGTATCCAGAGTTCATTATCTCTCTGCCAGGTGGTGGGTGACGTGCTTCCTCATCAACCCTGAACATATTGGTCATTGTATTGACCAGAGTTCTCAAGTCCTCTTGTAGCTCTTGGTCCTTACAGTCTCGTTTTTACGTTTCTGCTCACTTCACTTTGCATCAGTTCGTATAAGCCGTACCAGATTTCTCTGAAAGTGTCCCTTTCATCATTTCTCATTACACAATCTTACTTCATTCATATACCATACTCTGTTCCTCAATTGATGGGACCTCCCTTATTTCTTGTTCCTTATCTACCACAAAATGAACTGCTATAAATGTTTTTGTTCACATGGATCATTTTCCTCTTTCTTTGACCTCTTTGGGATGTAGACCTAGTAGTTCACACTCATGTTTTTTAAAATTACAACTGGGACTTGATTTATTGTTTTATTGATTATTTAGACTTAATAAAGTGATGGAGAAAATTCTAATAATACAAATTAAACTTAAAAGTGTGTAGATATTTTTTTCAGTGAGTTGGTTGTCAAACATTTACCAGCATGCTTCTGGGAATAAGCTAGGAAATGGTATGCTGGGTCAAAGGATATGCACAAGTTAGTAATTTTTTGTACGTAGTTTCAAGTGATTTTCCAAAATGAGGAGAATCCTTTCATTGTTTTGTAGTTCCTCCAACATTTGTCATTTTGGGGGGGTCAATTTCGCCAATCTGATGAGAGTAAAGTGAAACCTTAGAGTTGTTTCAATTTGTATTTATCTATTAATCTGGAGAATTCTCTAGTAATTTGGAAAATTTTTTCCATATGGATATTGATAAACTTGTATTTCCTTTCTTGAGAACTGCCTGTTCATGTCCTTTGACCATTTAATCAGTTGGGGAATGACTTCTTTTCTTACAAATTTAAATCAGATCCTTATATCTAGCTTAAAATGAGACCATTATCAGAGAAATTTGTTATAATGATATTCTCAGTTTATTGTTTCTTTTCTAGTCTTCGCTGCTTTTGTTTGTGCAAACATTTTTAAATTTTATCTAATCAAAAACTTCCATTTAATCCACATTAATGTTCAATACAAAAGGACCAGGATGAAAGTAGATATCATCTGTGTGCCCTTAGGTCTAGTAACTGGTTAGAAACTGACATTGTTTAGTTTCTCTATGGTTTCATTATGGTTATCCAGGTTTTTAAGTGACATGCATAGAAAATCAATAGATGTTTTTCTTCATCATTTATCTAGCCCTGGAAATAGACCATTTTCTGCTCTCAAATAGGACAACAGGTAGGCAAATAAGCCATGACCTTTGAGAGTTGAAGGGACTTCCTTGGGTTGAGTTGCTCAACCTTGCATTCCCCCTTCTACACCAAAGGAATTATTCTTGGGATTCACTTAAGGGGATTGCATGTGTTGTTCTGCCCTTTAATTTTTAAAAATTTAACTAGTCTTGAAAATCTTTTGGAATCCAGGACAGTAAATAGCATGATAGTTACTGTAAAGGTTTATCTGACCAGCTTCTAGTTATAACATAGAGGCCTGAACCATGTCTCCACTTGGTATGTATAATACAAGGGAAGGAGAAGAGGAGTTGTGGACTCAGAATCCTGTTCCCTATGAGAGGGGAGGGAGATTGTGTGAAATGAAAGATAATGACTGGGAAGTTGCTTACGAATGTGGGAGCTGGGAGCTGGTGTTTGTCTAAGTGACTTTGTGGATGATCATCTGCCTCACTCATTTTTAAGGCTACTTTGACCTACTTTAGAAGAGGAAATGGAGGCATATAGAGGTTTCCATTATTTGCTTTACAGTGTCAAGAAGCAACTTACTGTAACCAAAAAGACATGTTCCAGTTTCATTCTTGATACATACTGGTTGTTGGACCCCAGTGTAATCATTTGACCTCATAGTGATTCAGGCTACTAATAGAGGGCATTTCCTCTATAGCAGTAAAGTTACAAGCATATTCCTGTCCTATTGCTGACAGTATCAGAGACAGAATTGGAATGTGGATGCCATGACTTCCTGAGTTCCTCATATTTGTCCTTTCTTACTGTACTATAATATTTCATTACAACAACTTACCAAAGATTTTTTAACCATTCCTCAATTAATGGGCACCATGTTTGTTTCTAGTTTATTACTACCACAAATTGCTGCCATGGATATATTGGATTTTTGCTTCTATCTTTGATTTCTTTGGAGGCACATACCTAGTAGTGGGGTTGTTGGAGAGCCTAGTCACCTTTTTTTGGAATAATCCCAAATTACAATTCAGAGTGGTTGGACTATTTCTCAGCTCCACTAGTACTTGTCTTTGGGCTAATCATTTCACCAGCTCTGACTTTATGTTACCATACTATGCAAGTTTAAGCTATTAAAGCTCAAAATCGCACTAAGAGTTTTGGGACACATAACATTCTACCTCATCCCTCTATCTAATTTCCAAGGACAAAATGGGAGATAGTCAAGTACTTTTGTGAAATCTGGGATATATTATGTCTAATGGATTCACACACACACACACACACACACACTCACAGTTCTTACTCAGTTGTTTTCAGTCACATCCAACTCCTTGTGACCCCATTTGGGATTTTCTTGGCAGAGATATTGGAGAGGTTTCCTTTGGAGGAGCCATTTCCTTCTCTAGCTCATCTTACAGATGAGGAAACTGAGGCAAACAAGGGTTAAATGATTTGCCCAAGGTCACAAATAGGAAGTGTCTGAGGTCAGATCTGAACTCAGAGAGATGAGTCTTCCTGATTCCAAGTCATGTACTTTATCCACCTAGCTGCTCTAGGTAGATAGATATACGCACCTATGTGTATATACATACACACACACACACACACACACACACACACACACACACACATATATATATATATCTAGAGAGAGAGAGAGAGAGAGAGAGAGAGAGAGAGAGAGAGAGAGAGGCAGCTAGGTGGTGCAGTGGATAGAGCACCAGTGCAGGAGCCAGGAAGATGTGAGTTCAAATCTCACCTCAGACACTTGACACTCACTAGCTCTGTGACCTTGGGCAAGTCATTTAATCCCAATTGCCCCATCCTGGGTCATCACAAACGTGTGTGTGTGTGTGTGTGTGTGTGTGTGTGTGTGTGTGTGTGTGTGTGTATTTACATATTTGACAGTCTGGAAGCCCTGAAAATAAGGGAAATAAATTTATGTAGCATGATTTTTCTTCATGAAGCCATGCTGACTCTTAATGCTTGTCTCCTCCTTTTCAGAATGTTCATAAACCTTGCCTTGAATGACAAAATCTAGAATTCTAAGAGGGATAGAAACCAGGGTAACGGCTGTATATTTGAATAATTAATTTTTCCTTTTTTGATAATGAAATGTTTGGAGAGTACTGGTGACCATAAAAGTCATTGGCCCAAAGTACTTCTATGAATAAAAAATACTAACAAAATTCTGGGCAGAATCAAGAAGCACATTGCTTTCTCCTCCAATACCATGAGGGTCCATGATTTCCTCTCTGTGAGCCCTTCTTCTCTCCCCTCTGCCCAACTCTTCACCTTGATAAAAAAAAAAAAGAAAGAAAAAACATTCTCCACACAGTATACTGTTTCACTGGTAGCTATAGGGAAAAAGAAAAAGAAAAATTCATGATCTTTTAGCCAACATCTAGAGATGAAACATAAAGAACCTGGCTGGGCTTGCCCTTGAATGAGAGACACATACCTGATTCCATCCTTGAAGGTTTGCCAGTTTGGTAGGATCTACAAGAGCTACTCTAATGAAGTCATTTTTGAGACATAGGGTCACTCACCACCAACCCATGGTAAGACATTGGAGTATGACTTGTGTAAACAGCTGGGAAGCATCATGGAAACAAACAAAAAGTGGCATTGTCCCTTACTTAAAGCCATCTGCACCTGGAACATGAGGTGCAGTTCCATTTACTACTTTCCAGGGAAGTCATAAGTGAGTTGGTGAGACCCAGGGAACTGACATAAAGTTATAAGGGAAAGAAGTTCTTAAGGATCAGATTTTTTAAAAGACTAAGACTTCAGAGTTTGAGATAGAGATAGGTGGGGTGGGACATGATTAATCTTTATGAAATGTGAAAAGGGAAAGAGGATGAGCACGAATTTGTATCCTAGATTCTTTTTTTAAAAATTTTATTAATTTTATTTATTTTTGGTGTTCTACAATCACTACCATATACCTTAGATTTTTTCCCCCTCCCTCTCTCCTTGCTCCCCACTCCCTTCCCTAGATGTCATACAGTTTTATATAGGTTCTACACATACATTCCTAATAAACACATTTTCACTATAGTCATGCTATGTAGAAAAATTAAAATGAATGGGAGAAATCATCTAACAAACCATAACATAATACAAAAGAAAATGATCTGCTACATTCTGTGATTGAATTCCATAGTTCTTTCTCTGGATGTGGAAATCATTTTGCCTTAAAAGACCATTGAAAATTTTTTTAAGTCTTTGCCTTGCAATGACGTTCCATGTCTACCAGAAAAATCTCTTGCACACTGTGGTCACATAACCAGGCACAGAGTTCTCCTGGTTCTGCTCCTTTCACTCAGCATCAGTTCATATAAGTCTTTCCAGGCCTCTCTGAAGTCTTCCTGTTCATCATTTCTTATGGCACAATGGTATTCCACTACATTCATATACCATAATTTATTCAGCCATTCTCCAATTGATGGACATCCCCTTGATTTACAGTTTTTGGCTACCACAAAGAGTGCTGCTATAAATATTTTTGTACATGTGGGATCCTTTTCCATTTTTATGGTCTCTTAGGGATACAGTCCTAGAAGAGATATTGCTGGGTCAAAGGGTAAGCATACTTTTGTAGCCCTTTAGGCATAGTTCCAAATTGCTCTCCAGAATGGTTGGATCAGCTCACAGTTCCATCAACAACTCTCCCACATCCTCTCCAACATTTATCATCTTCTTGTTCCGTCATGTTAGCCAATTTGGTAGATGTGATTTGGTACCTCAGAGTTGTTTTGATTTGCATCTCTCTAATCTAGAATGATTTACAGCATTTTTTCATATGACTATGAATAGCTTTAATTTCTTCCTCTGAAAACTGCCTGTTCATATCCTTTGACCATTTATCAATTGAGGAACGACTTCTGTTCTTGTACATCTGACTCAGTTCTCTATATATTTTAGAATTGAGGCCTTTATCACAGGCACTAGTTGAAAAAATTATTTCCCAGTTTTCTGCATCTCTCTGAATCTTGGATGCATTGGATTTGATTGTGCAAAAACTTTTCAGTTTAATGTAATCAAAATTATCCATTTTGCACTTCATAATGCTTTCTATCTCTTATTTAGTCAAAAATTTTTCCCTTCTCCATAAATCTGATAAATACACTATTCCTTGCTCCACCAATTTGTCCATAGTATCAATCTTTATACTTACATCATGTACCCATTTGGACTTTATTCTTGTGCATGGAGTCAGGCATTGGTCTATACCTAGTTTCTGCCACACTTTTATCTAGTTTTCCCAGTAATTTTTGTCAAACACTGAGTTTTTATCCCAGAAATTGGGGTCCTTGGGTTTATCAAACAGTAGATTGCTATATTCATTGCCTACTGTGTCTTGAGTACCGAGCATATTCCATTGGTCTATCCTTCTATTTCTTAGCCAGTACCAAGTGGTTGTGATAATTTCTGTTTTATAATACAATTTGAGATCTGGTAGATCTAGGTCACCTTCCCTAGCATTTCTTTTCATCAATTCCCTTGCTATTCTGGACCTTTTGTTCTTCCAGATGAATTCTGATATTATTTCCAGCTCTAGAAAATAATAATCTGACAGTTTGATTGGAATGGCACTAAATAAGCAAATTAACTTAGGTAGGTCATTTTTATTATATTATATTATATTTATTATATTGGCTTGGCCTACCCATGACCAACTGATGTTTTTCCACTTACTTAGATTTGACTTTATTTGTGTGAAAAGTGTCTTGTAATTGTGTTCATATAGTCCCTCGATTTGTTTCGGCAGGTAGACTCCCAAATATTTTATAATGTCTACCCTAGCTATAAATGGGAGTTTTCTTGCTGTTACCTCTTGTTATCTCTTGTTGCTGGGCTTTGTTAGCAATATATAGAAATGCAGAAGATTTGTGTGAGTTTATTTTGTAACCTGCAACTTTGCCAAAGTTGTTTATTATTCCAAGTAATTTTTCACTTGAATCTCTAAGTATATCATCATATCATCTGCAAAGAATGATAACTTAGTTTCTTCTTTGCCTATTGTAATTCCTTCAATTACTTTATCTTCTCTAATTGCTACAGCTAACATTTCTAGTACCATACTGAATAATAGTGGTGATAATGGACATCCTTGTTTCACCCCCGATCTTATTGAGAATGCATCTGGCTTACCTCCATTGAATATAATGCTTGCTGAAGATTTTATATAGATACTGTTCATTGTTTTATGGAAAGTTCCCTTTATTCCTATGCTCTCCAGTGTTTTTAATAGGAATGGGTGTTGTATTTCAATAAAAGCTTTTTCTGCATCTATTGTGACAATCATGTGGTTTCTGTTAGGTTTGTTGTTGGTACGATCAATAATGCTAATAGTTTTCCTAATATTGAACCAGCCCTGCATTTCTGGTATGAATCTTACCTGATCATAACCTATTATTCTCATGTTAAGTTGCTGTATTCTTTTTGCTAAAATCTTATTTATAATTTTAGCATCTATATTCATTAGGGAAATTGGTCTATAATTTTCCTTC
>CM053773.1:131705035-131716329 GCA_028658325.1 Potorous gilbertii | reverse complement strand
CCTTTTGTTTTTCCAAATGAATTTTGGTATTATTTTATCCAGCTCTAGAAAATAATTATCTGATAGTTTAATTGGTATGGCACTAAATAAGTAAATTAATTTAGGTAGAATTGTCATTTTTATTATATTAGCTCGGCCTACCCATCATAGCTTTCTTTTTTTCTTTCCTTCTATCCATACCCTAACCTGCAAGGGAATGTAAATTTTAATCTCTGAAACTTTATTTTCTCTTAAACACTATTCCTAATCACTCTGACTCTCCTAGATTGACCAACTGTAGGTCGCAGGCTAAGCCCTACTTCGTCATTATTAGGGCCCTGATTGGATCAGAATGAATGTATATAACTATTGTTTCTGCTTTGGCCAGAAAACCTGAGTCTTCCCCTCCATATCTATTTTTTTTTTAAAGAGATCATTCTTTGCCTCATTTCTTCTTAAGCCTTAATCACTGAATGGGCATTGCTTCTGTCAAAGTAAGACCTGTTAAAGACCTTAGCTTGAAAGGCCAAGGTCCCTTATTGCATCCTGAGCCATCTCCAGTCCTCCTGTTCCATATCTGGCCACTGGATCCAGAAGGCTCTGGAGGAGAAAGTGAGCCTGGTGACTTTGTACAGCCCTACTTCTCTTAAATCCAGTTCACTTGTATGTTGTGGCATCACCTTCCTGATGCCATTGTCCTCTTCAAAAACAAAAAACAAACAACAGCAATGAGCTGAGAAATGCTTGAAAGTCCTGTTTCATTTGAATGTCCATTTTTCCCCCTTTAAAGAATAAATGTGATACTCCTAACTCAATTTAATTAGTATTTACTCAGTTCATTGTGATTTAATGAGTACTGGCAATTGTATTAGTGGATTAAATAGAATAGAATTAAGTTTGATTTAGTTATATTAATTAATGTTTTAAGAATAAGAATCATAATTAATCCACTATATATTGATGATGTACATTAATGCTATTGACTTAGAGGATAGACTTATACTTTATTAGTTAGGTCTCTTACAGGGATTTATATTGTATTAGGAATTTTCTGGGTTAGCACCCTCCCCCTCCCCCAAGAGAAAGAGGTTTGTGGAACCGCAGTTTCCTTTTCTTGTTCATTGCCATGGCCATGGAAAACCCTAGGATACTGCTGACACTGTTTTAACCCCCAGAATATTGCTGACAAAGTGCTGGTCAAATGCCAATGGTTGATGGACACCTCCCTTAGCCAATCATAGTCTCACACACACACACACACACACACACACACACACACTTCTGAAGATACCCAATCATGAATTATTATGCCTGTTTGTGACCTTTGAAGGTCTATAAAATCCCTTTGCCAATGAGCCGGGGCATCCTTGGCTGTTAGAAAGGTCTTGGATCTGATTGCTTAGGGACCACTAGTTTCCCTAATAAATCAATCATGCTCAAAGATTCACCTTAGTTGCTTTTTGTTGTAAAATGGAGTTTTACAAACCATATCCTGCAGAATTATATTCAGTTCTTCTGGGTAAATTATTCTTGGATGTGGATCTTAATATCCTACCTTTTGGATATCAAATTCCCTGCTCTCCTCTCCTTAATGTGCTGCTGTTAATCCTTTCTTTCTTACTATTGATAGTATTTTTCTATGATTTGGAAACTCTAGATTTAGACTATGATATTCCTGGGAGTTTTCATTTTGGAGTTTCAGGAGGTGGTCAGTAGATTCTATTTTCACTTTGCCTTCTTGCTCTAATATGTCTGAGAAGTTTTCTTTCATGATTCCTTGAAATATGAAAAATTTTAATTGTTATTATAGTTATTTTTTCTTTACAATCCTTTGTTTATGAAGACAGTTATGTAATGATGATGAATTAGCATCCTTATGGAAGGACTTAGCTGAGCTGTATTAGGCAAAAGAAGGGAAGAGAGGTTACATGATAGCGGGTCAGTGAGATCTCTGTGTTTTAGGGTTCTATAATGCAGAGAAAACATCATCAATACAATCTTGAGCACTGTTGTGACAGGCTAACTATATAAAAAACCTTATAAAAACTAGAATTTTATCCAAACATTTTGTGCAACTAATGCTAAAATATTTTAAGTTAAATTTCCTTTTCTTTAAAGCGAAATAAATTTAAAAGGGAATCTGTGGCAGTTACTTTTTTCAATCAGCATAAATCTGAATTCTTTTACTCAAGGACTCTCATTTCACTCATTAAAACATTTTAAACTCTTAAAAAAACCTCTTGCTCCAGGAATTCTGGTGAAATTTGTTCCCAAGATGATTTTCTTTGAGTCTTTGCTTGTAGATGCTTTGAAGCTATTCTCTTCTCCTGGGTTTATTTCTTGAACATCTTTGTCGTAATAGCTTTTATGATGAGGTCATTTTTTTTGTTCATTTGTTTGCTCTTTCTTCCAGCTTGCTTCCTGATTTCAGCCTTGATATGATAGTTGGGCTCCGCGCACTTCTGGCAGGAAGAACTGGGCTGATCCTACTGCTGCCTTCTGGGCTTGGGGAGTTTTGTGTTAATTCAGGTTCCCAGGGACAGCTTAAGCTGGGGACCTGCAAACTTTCAGTGCTCCCAAAGTGATCTGATCCAGGGCAAAGTCTAACTACTATCCCTCTCAGCTTTGCAAATTCCTAAACTGGGTTTGGGTCTGAGCTACATACTACTACTCCCTACTTCCCAACAATCTGCAAATAGGAAAGCTCTCCTGATTCACAGTGAAGAGGGGACAGTGACACAGTGACAGATCCTTTTGGTCTAGGATTCCTGCCCTAGTTATTCCTCTGCAGACTTCAGAATGTACTAGAAGGTGAAACTGAGACTCTGCTCCACTCCTGGGGTCTTGGCCACCCTCCTGTTGTTTGGTTTTATTCTTGTCTATGGCCTTTGACAACTCCCAACCCCAATAGACCACCTCTAGGGACAAGATCAATGACCTGGAATTGCAGAGTGGGTAACAAAGTTGCCAGTTAGAACCTGTTTCCTTTGCAGTGAGTGCTCTACATAACTCTGGGACCTTTTATGGCCCTGATGCAATCTTTCCTGGCCAAACATTTTCCCCAGGATCCACTGACCTTCCCTATGCTGGGAAATTGACTAGCTATGACTCCATGATGCACTGCATAGAGTACCTAGAATCAGGAAAATCTGAGTTCTTATCTTGCCTCAGATACTAGCTGTGTCACCCTAGGCAAGTCACTTAACCCCCATTTATCTCAGTTTCTCATCTAGAAATACACTGGAGAAGGAAAGATCAAACTACTCTAATATCTTTACTAAATTCCATGGGGTCATGTAGTCAGACATGACAATGGCTGTACAACAACAACAAATTTTCCTGGATTTCCCTATAGTATTCAGTTTGGTGCATTTCTTGGTTTTATTTGGAGGTTTTCTGAGTTTTTTCGGGGGGGGAGAGAATGGTGACAGGACTCTCTCTACTTCTTCCTGCTACTCCCCATCTTGGCTCTACTCTGAAATATGAAATTCAGGCTCTTTTTTTGATTGTGGCTTTCAAGAGACCCAATGACATTTAATTTATCTCTCCATCTGCTTTCAAGGTCAGTTGTTTGTGATGAGAAGTACCTTAATTTTCTTTTAATTTTTGCAGTTTTTAAAATTTTTGTTTTTAGTATTTTTTATTGTCTCATGGAGTCAGTAATCTTTATTTGATCCATTTTGGTTTTCAGGAAGTCTTTACTTGGTTTTGTGCTACTTGTGCTAAGCAGTTAATTTTCTTTCCCCTGCTCTCCTCCATAACTTTCATTTCCTTTTCAACTCTTTTTTCCATCAATCTCATTTCATTTATAATGTCATTTTTACTGAGGGTAGTGGTATACCTAATCCTGGACTGCTTGAGATTGGCAGTTGAAGTATAGCAGGGCTAAAGCCAATTAGCTTTGCACACTAAGTCCAGTGAAAATATGGTGAGGCTTTGGAATTGGGCCCACCAAGCTGCCTAAGGAGAGGTGAACCATACCTGATCAGCCATGGGACAGGTCCATACTTCTGTGCTGTGGCGTTGGGTTGTTAATGCCATTATACATCTAACTGGGGCAAGATAGGGTGATCCATCTCAAAAGCAAAAAACAAAAAACAAAACAAACCAAAAAAAACCCCAACCAGAAGCAAAAATAATAATGTCATTTTAAAATCTTTTTAAAGCTTTGTATCATTTATTCTAGGAATTCTAATTGATCTTATGGCAAAGCTGTGTCTTTCTTTGAATCTCTGCTTGTAGGAATTTTGTAATGTTAGGGAAGCTAGGCTCCACTGCTCCCTCCTACTGCACCATTTTTGTCTGGTCTATTTAGAGTCTTATTTATCTATTTAAGTACTTATTTATGTACATGCTATCTCCCCTAACAAAATGTAAACTCCTTGAGGGTAGAGACTGTTTTATTTTTGTGTCTTAGTATCTCCAGCATCTTCAGAGCTTGCACGTAAGACTAGGCACTTAAGAAATGCTTGTTAACTGATTCATTGACCATGTAGGTCCAAGATAGCATAGGCCTTCTCTCAACCGCTGTGGTTTTCCCTTGTGAAGAACCAAAGTATAGAATAATAAATCTAGACGGCTACATAAGGCCCCATGGAGATGGGAATTATTAGAAAGGAGGGTTGTTGGATTCTCTAGCATCTTAAGTACATTCTCCTGGAAGGTATGCCACACCCAGGATAGTACTCCAAGTCTAAAGGATTTTGTGTGTATATATATATGTGTGTGTGTGTGTGTGTGTGTGTATATGTAGATAGAGAGATAGATAGATAGATAGCTCTGGGGCCTTGGGGGCTCACTGAAGAGGGAAGGGGAATTATTTTAATTCTCTATGGGCTTGAATACAAATACTTTGCAGTTTTTTTGTTCAGGTTATATACAGTGTGTGCTATTTTCAGTGTCTGGTTAACTTGAGTCATTGAATGGGAGCTAAAGGATCTTTTCCTTTTTTTAAAAAAATGTAGACCTAGACATGAGCTAAATTTTAATGTTCCTTGGAGAAATCCTGGGAATAGGGTTGGGGTGAAGTGACAAAGAGTTAAGACATTAAATAATTACCTAGGGAGAAATTCCCAAGATTGAATTCTTTTTACATGAGTCCAAAGTTTAGATTCTGGGTCACAGGTGACAGTGAGAAGCTTGGGGAAGTGGGGAGGCAGGGGAGACACACAGAAATGGTTGGTCTCCTCAGGAGATAAGAATGAGTTCTGTGCTCAAGTCAGAAGAAATGTTATTTGATTTGTTTTTTCTTTCCTTACTAAGTTTGTCTTTTTGAATTCTGGTCACCCTAATGAACAAACAGGGACTAGTCTGTAGGTATTGTCACAGATAAATTCCCTCTGTAGAAATGTCATATTAGCCTGCAGTGAACAACATAAGCGAGAGAGTCTGCCAGTGCTTTTGTTCAGATCCTAGTTAAGTCTAGAATTTTGGATTCACAAGTTTATTTGGAGACAAGCCAAAGGCAGGAAATTGCCAGTTCTGTGCTGATCCTTAATAAAACAGGCTCATCCCAATTCCTGGACGCTGATTAAGAAAATTAAAAAAAACAAAAAAACCCACAAACTGTAGCCCACATAAGGATGTGATGAAGCCACTTCCTACCAGCTCAAGAATTGATTGTTAAAATTTCAATGTGCGCATTTACACCTTGTAAATCAGCAAATACTACAAATTAGGGCATGATGTCTTGTTTTGCTGATTGTCTAGATTTTAAAATAGTAATGGAAAACGTTAATAATTCAGAGTAAACATAAAAGCGTGCCTTGTGTTTTCAGAGTCAGTTTTTAAAGATTTATTAGCATACCGTTAAATCTGTGGCTTAAAGTCCATTTACATAAGAATCTCCTTATGGGTGGAAATTGATTCCTCACTGCTTCATGCCTGCAATTGGGGAATTTCTCAGCCTACATTTCTAGAATGTCCAGGGAGGCTCCCACCCACCAGAGAGTCTACAAAGACTGGAGGTCAAATAAACTTCCACTGAAAGGAAAAGGAATTTATTACAGGATTGGAGGAAAGAAATGGAGGGCAGTAACCCTCACCCCAGCCTCTCCACCCCCACCCCCTTTTTAGTGTATGAATTTGGCTTATATTACTTTTCAGAGCCTCTGTGAACACACAGCCAATCTGCAGCGTTATCCACATTTAACTGGACCAATGGGATATTATTGTGCCACGTCAGTTGATTCCTGTACTTCTCTTAATGGGAGGTTCAACAGTTTGTTGAGTTACCTGCTTGCTCAACCAGGTTTTTAGACTTGGAGTTCTGGCTTGTGGTTTTTGTAAATAGTCACCTAAAAAACCTCTTCCAGAGAAAATAACAAGGTTCCCATTTTAGACAGACAATTATTTCTCTTTATGGGGACAAAAAATTGCAATCTGAAAGGATGCCCCTTAATTGGGAAATGGCTGAACAAATTGTGGCATGAGAATGTAATGGAGTACTGTTGTGCTATAAGAAGTGATGATTTCAAGGAGACATGGAAAGACTCATCTGAACTGATGCAGAGTAAAACAGAAAAACCATTTGTACCATTAACATCAATATTATAAAAATGAACCACTGTACCATCAACTCCATAACCTCCTCTGAGATCCATAGAGTTCACATCTACCACTCAAACAAAATCCTGGTAGCTATTGTCTACAACCTCCAGGTCATTCCCCTTTCTTCCTCAGTAAATTCACCATTTGGCTCACACTCTTTCTCTCCTCACCAATTTCTATCTTTGCGGTAGAGAACCTCAACATACATATTAACTCTTCCTCAAACACCGTACGTAACCTCCCTGATCTTTCAACCTACTCACTTCCCATGATCTACTCCTCTACCCCATCTCAGTCACACACAAAGATGGACATACCCTTGATCTTGCAATCGCCAAACTTGAGCTATCTCCATGTTCAGGAACTCTGAAATTACCATTTCTGATCACAATCGATTGGCTATCCTCCTACCTCTCTGCCTTCCAATATGGAACTCTGTTTTTCATCCACAGGGACCTCTAATCTCTTGAGCTCTCAGTTCCCTCACAGATCATCATTCCTGCACTATCCATATTCTCCTCCTTTCCCCATCTAAACTTACCCTCCAACCATCTCAGGGTTTCATTGTCTTCCTCTTTCAGGCCCTTTCCTCCTCACCATGTCATCATTGTGCCCTGCCAAGTTTCAACCTTGGATCACTTCCACCATTCTCTGTCTTTGTTCCTATATATATGCTACTAAATGAAAGTGTAGAATATAATGCAACCACTCTGAATCCACTGCAAATATGTTTATGCTGTTCAGTTGTTTCAGTCCTGTCCAACTCTTCATGACCCCATTTAGGGTTTTAAAAGATACAGAAGTGATTTGCCGTTTCCTTCTTAGCTTATTTTACAGATGAGGAAATTGAGGTAAATAGTTATGTGACTTGCCCAGGGCCACAGAGCTAGTTAGTGTCTGAGATTTGAATATCGAGAAATGAGTCTTCTGACACAAGGCCCAGCATACTATTTATTGTGCCACCTAACTTCCTACAAATTTATGTTATATTACCTCAACTGGGCCCACACTATTGTTAGGCAGTACCTCTGTGCCTCCCTAATTAGCTTACTATCCTATTCAGGCCTTTGTAGAGAATTCTGTCCTCCACATCACTCAAATGCCTTTTGCCATTCCATACTCCATCCCATCTCACATGAAGAGGTAGCTCTTTCTCTTGCCACAGCAAACCCCTCTACCTGTAAAGTGATCCTGAGTCATCTTGTCTCCTCCTTCTATCATGCTCACTCTCTCACTTATCTTAATCTCTCCCTGGCTGCTTCCCTACTGTTTACAAACATGCCTATGTTGTCCTAATCCTCAAAAAAAAAAAAGTCCCCCAAAATTCTCATTTGATTTATCTGTTCCATAACATCCTGCAGCTCTTTTTCCTTTTATGACTTGCAGAGAATGCTTCATTATATTGTTCAGAAAACTTAATATTATAACATTTAAACCAAACTTTCTATGATTAGAGATTGTTTGAATGCAAAATATCGCCCAGACCTTAGAACTCTTCAGAAATGCCAGAGATGGCTACAAGGAATTTTGGGTTTCCCCAGGTCCTGGATCTACCCCAAACATTTGTGTTTTGGGTCTATTCACACAAGTCTTATTTTGGGTCCAGTCAAGCTTGTGTTTTGGCTTCACCCAAATTTTATTGAATGTTTATATTTACTGATACTCTTTTCAATCCACTTTGCTTTCAAGGTGCCCTTTTGGCAACTTTGCTTAACTGTGTACATGTGGTTCATGTGCAGGTACCCTTGTCTAAAATACTATATAATGTATACCTCCCTGTAATGTTAATAATGTTAATTAGAGAGTTAAAGATCTCCCCCACCAATTAATGGTCCTCCCCATTAAGGGAAATTTGATTAGGGGAGATTTGTTTTGTAGGAAGGCCCACATCTTTTGTTAATTTCTAATGAGGCACTGCTTCTGAAAGGTTGTGATGCCCTCTGGCTCTGAAAAGTGTGTATATAATCCGAGGTGAGGTTTTGTTTTGGGGCTTACTCATTGGAAGTGTTTGTTTGGTCAGACAAGACTCTGGGTAGCTGCGAAGGAGCCCCCCTGGCTTTGAAAACCCAGATGTTGGTGCTTCTCTCTCTCTAGTCATTATGTATGTATGGTCAGACAGTTGGATCTGTCTGTTGATCTGTGATATATATATACATATGTATATATATTACTTAGGGTCAAACAGTTGGAAACCTTGTCTGTTGGTTTTCATATCTCTATTTTCTCTGAAGTTCAGGGTGCTTACGTTTTCCCTGAACTAAATGAATGATATAGGTGCTTGATTAAAGTAGATTGTTGACCCCTCAGAAGTTGTTTTCCTTTTAGAAAAGCACATTTAAGAACTTGTACAGCAGGCCCTCCTGGGTATGTCAGAGTCCTTGCTGATACACTCCCATGGATTAGATGAGAGGAAGCCACACCTTCTTTCTAGCTCACTTTTCTCTATCAAACAACATAGTACATTTCTTTATAAAATTATTTCAGATTTAGGGGTTTGTTTTTGTCACTCACAGGCCAAACTCCTTTAGAAAGTACAGTAGATGCCTCCACTTCCTTTCCTCTCATTCTCTTCTTAGCTCTGGAATCTGATTTCCAATCTCATTCATCCAAAACAGCTTTCTTCAAAGTTACCAATGGACTCTTAATTGCCAAATCCAATGGTCTTTTCTCTATCTTCATCCTTTTTGACCTTTTTACAGCTTCTGACACTATTGATCACTCTCTTTTCCTTGATTGTCTCTTCTGTGGGTTTTTAAGACTCTACTTTCTCATGATTCTTCTTCCCACCACTTTGTGACCTCTCTTTGCTGGATCTTCCTCCAGATCACTCCCTCTAACCATAGGTGTCCCACTGAGTTCTGTCCTGGGCCCTCTTTGCTTCTCCCTCTATATTACTTCACTTAGTGATCTCATCAGTTCCTAAGGATTTAATTATAATCTCTATGCTGATACTTCTTAAATCTACCTAACCTTCTCCAGTCTCTTTACTGACCTCCAGTCTCTCATCTCCAACTGGTTTCTAGACACCTCAAACTAGATGTTCACTCGACATCTTAAATAAATAAAACATGTCCAAAACTGAACTCATTTCTTACCCCCCCAACCCCCACCCCTGCCAATACCCCCTTCCCTAATACTATGGAGGGCATCATCTTCCTACTCCCTCAAGCTCACAATCTAGATGTCATTCTCTACTTCTTACTATGTCTCCAGCCCACCCCCATCCCCACCCTATCCAATCTGTTGCCAAGGCCTGTCGATTTCACCTTTGCAATATCTCTTGAAAATTTCTCCTTCTCTCTGATGCTAAAATTACCCTAGTGCAAAGTCCTTATCTCTTCATGCCTAAACTATTGTAATAGCCTGCTGGTTTTCCTGCCAGCCCTACATGTCTCCCAACTCTAATCCATCCTTCATTCAGCCACCAAAGTGGTGATTTTCTTAAAATATAGGTCCAACTATCTCACCCACTCACCCTCCCCCCAATCATTATCCCCAGTGGTCTCCCTATCATCTCCAGGATCAAATGCAAAGTTCTCTGTTTGATGTCCAAAGCCCTTCATAATCTAACTCCTCCCTGCTACCTTCCCACTATCCTAACACCTTACATCTGCGCCCTCCAACATTCTCTTTATCCAGTAACACTGGTCTCCTGGTGGTTCCTGGAGTAAGATACTCAAACTCTTGACTCTGGGTGTTTTCACTGGCTGTCCCACACATCTGAAAAGCTTTCCCTTCTCACTCTCTCACCACCTTGTTTCCCTGGCTTCCTTCAAGGCTCAGTTTAAATCTTCCTTTCTATAGGAAGCTCTTCCCCATTCTTATTTCTATTGCCTTCCCTTTTTTACTTATTCCTTTTTTCTACTGTGTATAGCTTGCTAGTACATCTTTGTTTACTTGTCCCTTTTGTTAGATTGTGAGCTTCTCAAGGACAGGGATTATCTTTTGCCTTTTTTGTATTTTCAGGGCTAAGCAAAATGCCTGGCACATAGTAGATGCTCAATAAAGTACTTAATAAATGCTTATTGACTAACAAAAACTGATAGAAAATAAATGAGTAGAACCAGGAGAAAAATTCATAGCAGAACTACACTGTATAGACCAAGAACTTAAAAAATTGTGAGATCAATATAATGACCACTCATGATTTTAGAGGGCAGTTGTAAAAGCAGGCTATTCATCCCTTGATAGAGAAAGGATGGATTTAGGGTACAGAATAAGACATATTTTTTATCACTACCAATGAGGGAATTTGTTTTGTTTGACTCTTCACATTTGTTACAAGGAATTTGTTTTTTCTATTTTTTTTCAATTGAGTGAGGGGCAGGAGATAAAGGAAATAAATTTCTTTTATTATTATTTTATTTATTCTCTGTGTTCTACAATTACTCCCATATAACTTAGAATTTTTTCCCTCCCTCCTTCCTCCCTCCCTGAGACTGCATACAATTTTATATAGGTTCTACACATACACTCTTATTAAATACATTTTCACCATAGTCATGTTGCATAGAAGAATTAAAATGAATGGGAGAAATCATAAAACAAGCCAAAACATAATACAAAAGAAAATGATCTGCTACATTCTGTGATTAAATTCCATAGTTCTTTCTCTGGATGTGGAAAGCATTTTGCCTTAAAAGACCATTGGGAATTTTTTAAGTCCTTGCATTGCAATGAAGTTCTAAGTCTACCAGAAAAAAAATCCTTATACACTTGTGGTTGTTGCTATGTACAAAGTTCTCCTGGTTCTACTCCTTTCACTC
>CM053773.1:131682609-131704935 GCA_028658325.1 Potorous gilbertii | reverse complement strand
CAATGAATTAGTGTTCCAACTCTCCCACATCTTCTCCAACATTTATCATCTTCCTGTTTTGTTATGTTAGCCAATCTGACAATCTCTCAGAGTTGTTTTGATTTGCATTTCTCTAATCAATAGTGATTTAGAACATTTTTTTCATATGACTATAGATATCTTTAATTTCTTCCTCTGAAAACTTCCTGTTCATAACCTTTGACCATTTATCAATTGGGGAATGACTTGTATTCTTGTACATTTGACTTAGTTCTCTATATATTTTAGAAATGAGGCCTTTATCACAGACACTAGTTGCAAAAATTATTTCCTAGTTTTCTGCTTCCCTCCTAATCTTGGTTGCATTGGGTTTGGGTGAGCAAAAACTTTTCAGTTTGATGTAATCAAAATTATCCATCTTGCACTTCATAATGCTTTCTATCTCTTGTTTAATCAAAAATTCTTCCCTTCTCCATAAATCTGATAAACACACTATTTCTTGCTCCACTAATTTGTTTATAGTATCAATCTTTTATACCTAGATCATGCACCCATTTAGACTTTATTCTTATGTATGGTGCCAGGCATTGGTCTATGCCTAGTTTCTGCCATACTTTTATTCAGTTTTCCCAACAATTTTTGTCAAACGGTGAGTTCTTATCCCAGCATCTGGGATATCAAGCTTGGATTTATCAAACAGTAGATTACTATATTCATTGCCTAATGTGTCTTGAGTACCCAGCCTATTCCACTAGTCTACCCTTCTGTTTCTTAGCCAGTACCAAGTGGTTTTGATATTTGCTTCTTTATAATACAATATGAGATCTGGTAGAGCTAGGCCACCTTCCCTAGCATTTCTTTTCATTAGTTCCCTTGATATTCTGGACCTTTTGTTCTTCCAGATGAATTCTGCTATTCTTTCCAGCTCTAGAAAATAATTATCTGGTAGTTTGATTGGTATGGCACTAAAGAAGTAAATTAATTTAGGTAGAATTGTCATTTTTATTATATTGGCTCGACAAGGAAATAAATTTCTTTTAATTAAAATGGAAAAAAATGCTATTAAAAATAAAAAAAGCCTTAAATATAAAATAAAACAAAATCTCTTTTCTCCTTCCACAGCAACTAAGTCTAGAGTTGTAAACACCAAGTGTAGAGTTTTAAGTCTAGAGGAGGTGCTAAAGCTACCTAAATTGGTAGAGGGAGTTTTCTCATCTGGAAGTTCCCTATTTCAGTGAAATCATAGGCCTCATCTATATCCCTAATTAGCCCATCAGAGTTTACAAAGTACTTCTTTTGGACAACGGTAAGGTAGGTGGTGCAAACATTTCGCCCTTATTTTATAGAAGAAGAGATTAAAACTCAAAGAGGTTGTCACATGGATCAATAAGTGGCAGTGACAGGCCCAGAATCCAGTTCTTTTGACCCCAAGTCTTGCATTCTTGCCTTTAGACCTCATTGTCTCTCAAGTAGAGAGAAGCCAGACTACCCTGCCTGGCTCACTGCTCTTTACTTCCCTGTAATGCCCTCTCATATCTCAGACAAACTGGTCTAGTTGGTGTTTCAAGTGCATTAAATCCTTTCCCCAGGCTGGCTCTCCCTCTGGGCTTGGAAGACACTCCCTTGTCACCTCTGTCTTTCAGAGCCCCTGGCTTCCTTCAAGTCTTGGCTCACATGCTGTATTCCAGAGGAGGCCCTTCCTGCATGATTCCAACCTCCTCCCTCCTTAATTGCTAGCAGAGCACACTTGCCCTTCTGAAATAATATTTACTTTTAAAGTATTTTGTATTAACTGTATCCTTGTTGTTCCTCTCAGAAGAATGCAAGTTTCTAGGGGATAAGAGTTGTTTCCTTTCTAACTTTGTATCTGTAGCACCTAGTACATGGTCTGGCATTTAATAAGGGCTTGATGTTGTTTTTCCTCCTTCATTTTCAGAGAGGATTGATGATACCATGGCATAATGTTTTGACTTGTGTGGGAATTGGATTTGTAAGTGAGCAGAGTTAAACAGTCATCAGTCTCACTCTCTCTTCCAGAATCATCAAAGTCCAGTGGCAGGACAAAAGTCGATGACTGGTGATGGCCCAGGATGCAGTGGATGACCTTAGCTTCTTCAGTGTCTGACTTGCTCCAAGTATAGCCTTTGGAACAAATCCACCCATTCCTCCAGGGGAAGTCTTCACATGTTTGGGGTAGATATTCCCCTCTCATTAATGGGTCTGATGCTTACTGGGTACTCAGCCTGGTTTAGCCCATCTGCCTGACAATTTTCTCAGGCGTGTATGCTATAGCTTCTTGGAGCTACAGTTAAGAGTTGGGTGACAGGTGAACATCATAGATGGATGAGCAGCCCTGAAAAAGGCTCAGCAAATCCTCACACCAAAGGTTCTGGTCCTCTCTGAACACCCCATATACCTCTAAGTACTTAATAAACGTTTGCTGAATGAGTGAATGGAGCCAAGGCAGATATGCTGAAATTTGGGCAGATGGAGTGTAAATAACATTATTTGGTACTTTTAATGGAATCCTTGGAGTTTTGAAGGAGTCATGAGTAGGACTTTGCAGTGGGAAAATCAGTAGCCTATTGTTAGAAGTTTCCAGAAAGAGACACTGATAGTTTTATAAGAGATGAGAATATGATCTACTATTTTTTTGTTGTTCAGTCATTTTGGCATCTATCCCTTTGTGATCCCATTTGGGGTTTTCTTGGCATAGAGACTGGAATGGCTTTCCATTTCCTTCTCCAGCTCATTTTATAAATGAAGCAACTGAGGCAAACAAGGTGAAGTGACTTGCTCAGGGTCATACATCTAGGAAGTACCTAAGGTCAGATTTGAACTTAAGCCTTCCTGACTCCAGGGCCAGCACTGCTACCTAACTGCCTAAAATCTACTATATACCTCCTCAAAAAAGGTATAGAACCTCTGAAAGTAGAATCATGAATTTAGAGCTGGAATGAATCTGAGAGATCATCTAGTCCAGTGTTTCTTAAACTTTGGGTTGAGACCCTCACACGAGGGTCTTGAAAAATTTAGCAACAGTAAAATGTTTCTGAATTTGAAGTGACCAGAAATTAATTAAAAATCAAATGTTCCTGGCAGCAATTGTCCTTGTTGCATTGTGCAACTTCACTGAAGCCTTGGTTCTTAACACAAAGAGCCTGCATGTTGCACTGCGCAGACCCTCAGGCCATGCAAGGCCAAAGAATGCTGCCAAAACACGGAAAGGGGTCCTCAGTGGAAAAAAAACTAAAGAAGCCCTGACTCTAGTTCACATCTCTCCACCACTCTTTTCACAAATAAGAAAACTTCACCTCAGGGAGATTAAGGGCATTATTCAAGTTCCCACATACCTGAATTTAAGGACTGACTGTCAACAAGACAGTGTTTCCTTACTATGCCAGACTATCTTCTAAATGAATAAGCAGCAGGGCAATGCTACTGAAATATGGGTTAATGAGCTGAAACATAGATAAGCAGGATCCAGCTTTACCCGGCTCAAAAATGACTGTTAAATTTTCAGTGTGTACATTTACACCTCAGAAATCAGTAAAGGTCACCTATCAGGGCTTGATTTATTGTTTATTGATTGTCTAGAATTACAAAAGTGATGGAGAAAGTGTTAATAATTGTAGATTAAATTGAAAAGAGAGTGGTGTGGGTACCAGCCCACCTCTGATTACAGCCAATAAGAGCCAGTAATTTTTATGAGAGTGCTAAATGTAATCTATGTATGGATTTTTGTCCATTATCTGTAATATTTGGGGACTATACAAGAACAAAAAGGCAAATAGGGCTTATAAAAAAAATAAAACAAACACTTCCTTAGGTTTCTATTCCAGGGCACCACCCAACCTGTGCTAATCCCTGGGAGAACACGTTAACATAGTCCTATCAGGACAGAGCAAGGAGTATGTCACAGAAAGAAAAATGTTCTTTAATCTCAGAATAAAGAATGTAAATTTCCAAACAACTGCAAAGTTAAGAAGCATCATCCAGGATAGAGGGAGTTGATTTTAATAAAAATCTTCACTTTTTCTCAGCTATTTGGATTTGACATTTATTGTGCAAAAGACCATACAGTAATACATTATGTTGATTTCTCACATAGCTGGCAAGGACCTTGCTGGACAAACCTGATGGTCCAGAGTAGGAGCCCAGGACTAATCCTGACTCTTCCATTCACTTCCTGAGTGACTAAGTACTGCCTTTTGTCTCACTACAAGTATGGAATAAGAATTCTTTAAGGAGTGTAAATGATTGCAAAACTGAAGTGTTAAAGTGTTATGGTAATATATATGGGGTAGGGTGGAGACCAGAGACTGGGACTTGACAAAAGGAGCTATTTTTCATGAAAGCCTTTAAGGAAGCAAGGTCAGCTTAGAATTTATTGTAGGCATTATGGTGTAGGAATAGACAGCTAAATGGCACAGTGACTCATGGGACTGGGAATCATTTTTGCATTATCAGTGACTCTTTTACTATTTTCTTTTTCTTTCTTTCTTTCTTTCTTTCTTTCTTTCTTTCTTTCTTTCTTCCTTCCTTCCTTCCTTCCTTCCTTCTTTCCTTCCTCCCTCCCTCCTTCCCTCCTTTCCTCCCTCCCTACTTCCTTCCTTCCTTTCTTCCTTCTTTCCTTCCTTCCTTTCTACCTTCCTTCTTACCTATCCAGACTGGAATTGCAGTAGATATTCATGGACTATATATATCCTAATACAAGTCAGCACAAAAGATTTAATTTGCTCCATCTGTTCTAACCTTTGTTAATCTGTTCCTCTTCAGGTGTCCTGGTAGCCCATTAGCTTTGGGGATTCACTATTTTGGTACAGGATTTAGTGTAGACACCTGATCACTTCAGCTGTACTGCAGCTTAGAACTCCCAAACGCAGGAGATGTCACTGTCTTCAGTCTCCCCAGAAGCAGGGACTAGACAGAGACATGCACTGCTACCAAGCCCAGTCTCTTCTTTGTTACCGTGAATTCTCTTTTTTTTTTTTGTTTCAGCCTTTGTATCCTTCCTCCTTGAAGAGATATCAGTTTGAACGTCCACCTATCTACTGACAGGTAATAATGCTAACTTATATTTCTATACAGCCTTAAGGGCTGCACATCAGCTTCCTCATAATAACCCTATAAACTCAAGTTGTCTAACACTCATTTTCTAAATGCTACCATGTTATCTTCAACGTCCTTCTATAACTTGACATTTTATATTTGAATTGGTTTGAAGGGGTTCATTTTAGAAGACAGAAAGACAGCATGAACAAAATCACAGTGTGTGTGTGTGTGTGTGTGTGTGTGTGTGTGTGTGTGTATTTGTAAATCACTACTTGTTTGTGGAGGCTGTTGTCTTCCTGAGTAACATAGATATGTGAATGGCCAGATGTCCAGCAAGACACTTGGATCCCCAAGAAGGGTAACAGAAGCTCAATAGCAGAGAGCTGTGGCTTTATCTGGCACCTGTATTTCTTTGAGTTTTAGATATTCTGCATCCAGATTAAGTCTCTGTGGCTTGGCAATACATTAAACACAACATTTAGTGATTAATAGTTGTAGGCTTAGATGTTTTGGTTTTTATAACAATTTTTATAGCCACCTTTTATTTTCACATAGCTTTTATTTCCCAGTGTATCCACTCTCCTCTCATACCTTCCCTTATGCCAAAATATTAAAAAGAGGAAAAAAACAGTTCAGTAAAACTAACCAACACAGGGCAGTCTTAGTAATGCTCTCCTCTAGTTCCTATTGCCAGGAGGTTGAGATGCTGGATCATTTAAGTCCAGGGGTTCTGAGCTGCAGCTGGGATGAAGCTGTTTGACTGTAAGTCTAGCACCAATATGGTGAGCCTCTGGTAGGTGGTGGGTCATAGAGCTGTCTATCGAAGTGTGAGGAGGCTCAGGTTGGGAAAAGAGCAAGTCAAAAATTCTATAGAGATCAGCTGTGGGACTGGGTCCATGGGTGTCCCCTGTGTTCCAACCTGGACAAGATAAGGAGACCTAGTCTAAAAACCAATTCCTCTCCCCACCAACACTGCCCCCCCACCTCCACCCCGCTGCCCCAAACAAGCATATTTTAAAATCTGACATTTTATACCATGTTCCATTCCCACAGTTTCTGTTCACCTTTCCCACCCCTACATCTATAAAGAAGTAGAAGGGACCTATTTTCTTAGAAGGGGTGCCAGGCCTAGAGTCAAGAAGGCTAATCTCTGTGAATTCAAATCTGACCTTAGACATGTACTAGTTGTGTGACTCTAGCAAGTCACTTAACCCTGTTTGCCTTAGTTTCCTCATCTGTAAAGTGAGATGGAGAAGAAAAGAGCAAACCACTCCAGTATTTTTGCCAGGAAAACCCCAAATAGGGTCACGAAGAGTTGGATGTGATTGAGAAATGACTCAACAGCAATATGTCTCATAAAAGGAGTTTAATAGAATTTTCTTTTCTTCTCAATTTTTGAGAATAATTTGTGTAATATAGATATTAATTTGGGGCAGCTAGGTGGTGCAGGGGTTAGAGCACTGGCCCTAGAGTCAAGAAGAACTGAGTTCAAATCCAAACTCAGACTGTGTAACCTTGGCTAAGTCACTTAACCTCTGTCTGCCTAAGAGGCAGCTAGGTGCCCCAGTGGATAGAGCCCTGGACCTGGAGACAGGATGACCTGAGTTCAGATTTGGTCTCATTCACTTACTAGCTGTGTTACCTTAACTTTTATTTGCCTTAATCCACTGGAGAAAGAAATAACAAACCTCTCCAGTATCTTAAGTTGGACATGATTGAACAAGAAGAAGGAGATATTAATATGTCCTTTAAAAGTTGGATAGAATTCTCTGGACCAGGGTTTATTTTTTCACACTCTTTGATTATTCCTTTGCTTTACAGTTATTTCAAATTTGTTTTTCTGAAATTAGATATTAATGCCTCTGTCATTCTGTTTGCTGAAATATTTTATATTTTTGTAGATAATCTTCTATTTCTTTTGAATTCTCATTTTTTTAACCTGGTTTTTCTCTTCTTTCTTGAAATAAGGCCAAACTTGTGAGGAATGAAATGGATTTTTTTTCTTTTTAAAGTTTGATTAGCCACAGAAGCTAGGAAAAGAAAGACTAAAAAGATGTGAATTTGTCTTCTTTTGTTGTAGCACATGGTTGCTCCTTCCTGAGATATTTTGTTTTAAGCTCTACCGACAAATAATGTTTTTCACTTTAGTTATGGAAAAGCAAATTATGGGATGTAACATTAATGTCACTGATTCACATTAAGACCTGATTAATGCTGAACCAGGCATACTAACTAGAAGAAATAAAAGAGAGAGAAGTAAATATTCATTTTATTTTGCAACTATTTTTCCTTTGAAAGAAGATGGAGTAGAGGTTGTGTATTTTCTAAACTAATATAGAGAAATCTTTAAAAATTTAGTCAATTGCTTCATTTATTTAGAGGGGCGTTTTTTTTACATTTTGTATAAATCTTGTTTTGTATAATTAGTTATGGCTAATTATCTTCTATTTCCTCCTTATCAACTTTGCTTATTCCAACTCATGCTAGTGAAATTCAGCCAAGGGTTTTCAGTTGTGAAAACAACTTCTCCTGACAGACTGAATGAATGCATATTGTTTGTTCTTTGTTTTTGAAGAAGATCGATAACATCGTGGGTGATGTCTTGACTTGTGTGCATGAATTGAATTTAAGTGAGGCAGAATGGCACAAAGCTGTCAACCTCACACTTCCAGAGTCATCAAAGTCCAGTAGCAGGACAGAAGTCAGGATAACTGTCAATGATCTGGTCTTCAGAGGATGACTTTGGTATCTTCTATGTCTGAACAACCTCTGCATACTCCATAGCATCTGCTTTAGCCACCTTCATGGCCATTGGAACAAATTGCTCTCATTTGCCCATTCCACCAGGGGAAATCTTCACATGCTTAGGGTAAACAATCCCTCTGACTCACCAAAAGCTTTGAGGCCCCTCAGTTACCTTCAACCTGGTTTAGACCATCTGCCAAAATGGTTTGCCAGGGTGTGGCCATTGTGTGTGCTGTAGCTTCTTAGAGCCACAGGTGAGAGTTGAATGTCAGGTAGATGCTAAAAATGAATGAGCAGCCTTGAAAAGAGTTTGATAATCCCTCACATGAGAAGTGTTAGTCCTCCTTGAGCACCTTATATGTCCCCAAAAAGTTTGGAGTGATTTGTCATTTCCTTTTCCAGCTCATTTTACAGATGAGGAAACTGAGCGAAAGGGTTAAATGACTTGCCCAGGGACACACAGCTAATAAGTATCTAAGGCCAGATTTGAACTCACAAAGATGAGTGTTCTTCACTCCAGAACTGGTGCTCAATCTACTGGGCCACCTAGCTGCATCCATGAATGCATGAATGAATTCACCAAAAAGTGTTTTATTAAGTCTTTCCTCCCAGGCATTGTGTCAAAGTGAGTATTCAAATGCAAAAAGAAAATAGTCCCTGCCTTAAAAAGGGAGGACCATACAGAATAGAGTCATGCCTGGGGAGGGGTGTGTTACATTGGAGTAGACACCCTGATGGTGAGTGAAGTTTTAGGGCAATTAATTGAAGATCTTTCCAGAAATGGTAGAATTGATCTTATTGCTGTTTGCAAAGCTAACAGTGGAGAATGGGGAGAGAGGGGGCTGGGAAAAAGGTAAGCATGAAGAAGGTCAATTAGTAGGGTGGGACTACGTGCACGCACACACACACAGACACATACACACACACACATATATGGAGAGAGAGAGAGAGAGAGAGAGAGAGAGAGAGAGAGAGAGAGAGAACTCTCATCAGTTGGAGTGTTTTCTGATCTATTCTGTAACTAGAATAGTGACTAGAGTTTGTGACTTGAAGTCAGGAAGGTAGTATATGAATCCTGCCTTGGATACTTACTAACTGTGGGACCCTAGGCAAGTCACTTCATTTCTGCCTGCTTCAGTTTCCTCATCTGTAAAAAAGCACCTACCTCTAAGGGTTGATTTGGAGATAGCTACATCTATACAAACACACACACACATACTATAGAAATGTTAAAGTGTTTTATAAATATTCATAATTAGCTTTTCTCTGCCAGTGCGTGCCCTCAGATGGTTTGTTTCTGCTGTGTTCCCAATCTCTAGCCTCCCTTCCTTCCTCCTACCTTGGACTAGTAATGGTCTCTTCCCTCACTTCATTTCATGCCATATTTTCCCTGTCAGGCTCAGATAAACTACATTGCAGTAAACTGAAAGACCAGGCAGATGTGATAACTAAGCTGCTGTTGTGAGGAGGCTTTGACAAGTCTTGATATCAACAACCAGAGCGTCATTGGATGGAGTTCTCTGTGTGGCATCTTTCAGGGAGTCCTTTATGATCCTAAACATATGCATTGGAGACACCTTTTTGGAAAATAGCCTTTAGGGTTACATTGTGCTCTATTAAGTCAATGTCTTTTTCTTGTTGCTTTTTTTTAACATTAAAAAAACTTTCATTTTTATATTACCTACATTTTCTACTACAGATCCTCCCAGATCCATCCCTTGTAACAAAGAAAAAAAGAGTGTAGTAAAATGCGCCCATACATCGGCCAAGATCAACATTACATGTAGTATTCTGTACTCACAGTCTGCCCCTACCTCAGCAAATAAAGGAGGGAGGCTCGTTCTTATATCTCTTCTTTTGCCATCTGGATTATCTCCAGCCGTCCTGATCTGTATCTGACCACCGATCCAGATGGTTCTGCAGAAGACAATGAGGCTGGTGACCTTGCACAGCACTCTCACTTAAATCCAACTCAGTTACAAGTCATGTTGTCATCTTCCTTGTGTCATGGTCCTCTTCAAAAATGAAGCACAAACCACAACTTTTGCCATCTCCCCTTTTTCATCCTAGTCACTGAGTATTAGAGTAGATAGTGATTTTATCTGAAAGATTTTACTGAATATTTTGGTAGAAGTTCTCTATCTTTTTGTCCTTTCAAACAGATATTGGTTTGCCAGGTGTGGTGGTGGTGCCTGCTTGTAATTCTGCTACCTGGGAGGCTGAGGCTGGAGAATTCAAAGTTTCAGTGAGCTAAGATGATCCAGTACCGTACTAAGTTGGGCTACCAGGTTGCTCCCAGAAGTGAACTGGTCTAAGTTGGAAATGGAACATGTCAAAGGTCCTGGGATAATCAGAGTGAGATTGGCTGCTGCACTTCTCACATGATTGAGAATGGGAGACCTAGTGAGGGAAGGAAAGAAGGAAGGATGGAAAGAAGGAAAGATGAAAGGAAGAGAAAGAAAAAAGAAAAGAAGAAAGGAGGCAATAAAGGAAGGAAGAAAAAGAAGGAAAAAGGGAGTAAGAAAGAAGAGAGAAAATGGAAGAAAGGAAGGAAAGAGGGAAGAAGAAAATAGGAAGGAAGAAAAGAATGAAAGATAATAACACATAAGTTTTAACGCTTATCTTCATGATATTTTTGATCTTATGCACATCATGAACACTGCATGGCAACATACCAACTAAGAAATAACACTGCTTATCTTGGGTCATTTTATATTTTACTTTGCTTGCTGGCTTACCATGTTCAAAAGAATGCATTACCTAGTGGTCAGCCTAAGATTCTTACAGATGTAAAAATATTTCTCTATTTAGAAACCACACACAAAAGGCATTAGCTCTTCTATGTCAGTCTGCCTTACACCTCATTCTTAAACATATTTCTTCAGAGGACACTGAATAGGAAATCAGTATAACTCATACTGATGTAGCACTTTAAGGTTTACAAAGCACTTTCCTCATCACAACCCTGAAAAGTAGATCATAGGATCATAGGGATCTTAAGAGGCCATTTAGTCCAACAACCTCACATTACAGATGAGTAATTGAGACCCAGAATTATTAAATGACCTGCTCAGAATCACAGAGGTAAATGATAGGATTTGAATTCAAGGTCCCCTGACTTCAGATCTAGCACTCTGCTGTACCTTGTTGCCCCTGATCTAAGTGTAACAAGGTTGAGCCCATGTGTGCTCTGGCTCCAAGGGATGAACACATTCTCTAAACCTCCTGCAGAAAGGAATGTGAGACTAGAGCAATGGCTGTACAGAGACTTGTTTTTGTGGAGCCTTCAAACTTAGAATGGTTTTTGCATTTTTAAATGCAACTATTTAAAAACATAAAAACCATTCTTAGGTCAGGGGCTGTACAAAAACAGGCAACAGGCACGATTTGGCCCTCCAGTGGATATTTGCCAACCCTTGGACCAAGGGTCTAGTTGGTTGCTTGATTCCCACATCTGTAGGGAGCTGTGCCACAGAGGGTTGACCACTGAGCCAGAACTGTGAACACAGGAGCCTTTTAAAAAAAAAAGTGACTTCAGGGGCAGTGAGGTGGTACAGTGGATAAAGCTCTGGCCTTGGAATCAGGAGGATCTGAGTTCAAACGTGCTCTCAGATACTTGATGTTGACTAGTTGTGGAATTCTGGGCAAGTCATTTAACTCTGATTGCTCTGGAAAAAAAAAATAAAGTCAATTTATCCTCTTTTACTTGCTTTCTTCCTATCTTTTTAGCGTGTTGAAACTCAATCAGCTTTCTCTTGGACTTTTAGCAGGGAGAGGGGAATCTCTCTCTCCTCTCCTCCCACCTTCTCTGTAACACCTAAGGTGGTTACATGTAGATACTGGCATGAATATGTTTGCTTACCTGAGATTGGATCTCAAGTTCCTAGCTCCCTCTTCTGTTTTGTGTTTCTTTCCCTGAGTACAGGTTTCTGAGTAGTGATCCTGAGATGAATGTGTCTAGCCTTGGGAATTACCTGTGACCTCCAGTTGTCTGGAGCCATAGAGAAGTCTAAATGCTTTGAGAAAGAAGTGCTTCCTGCAACTCAGCCTCTTTTGGGAGAAAATGACTACTGACAGCTGAATGAGTCATGCGTGCCTGGCTGACTAATGATGGGAATTTGGACTGAGTTGCTCACTCTTTTCTTTTTATTTCTTTTTTGGCTTTCTAATACCTTTTTTTTTAATAATGCATTCTTCATTTTAACATTCTTTTTTTTTAAAACATTTTTGAGTTCCTAATTCACCCCCTCCTTCTGTACCCTCCCCCACTAATTGAGGAGGCAAACGATAGAAATATTTCTTCTTTTGAAAAGAATTGGGTTTTCTAAGAATTCTTAGCTTAAACTCCAAATGAAATGAGCATTTCTATTTGTATAGTAGGAAATAAAAGTTGTTGTTGTTGTATTTGTCCCTCATTTTCGAAGACCATGCCATCAGAGAAATGATGACATGATTTGCACTTGACTTTGTTTTGAGTGAGGGAGGGCTGTGCAACGTCAGCAGCCTCACTTTCTCCTCAAATTTCCACTGTGAACACTATGTTTCTTTTTAAACATATAATAGATTTAACATGTAACTTCTAGTTCCTCAGGTCTCCTGGGAGCCTTTCCTAACTCCCAAGAGAATATATTAGATGTGTGTTACTATTTCATGTTTTTAAGATTTATTAATAATGTATTCATATGAATCCTTTGTATTGTAAGTATTTCTTTTATCTTGGAGAAAATAAATAGATATCCATTATGTAATCTTTGTTACATTGTACATGGGAGTAGTCTTCTGAAAGGTACCTTGTTAATTTCTTCTGAGGAGACGTAAAAGTCATACATTAGAACTTTCCTTCTGGCAAAGAACTGGAAACTGAGGGGGTGCCCATCCATTGGGGAACGACTGAACAAGTCATGGTTTAGGTATTTATGATATAATGGTGCTGTGCCTTAAGAAATAGTGAAGGGGATAATTTTAGAAAAAACCCAGGGCGATTTGTATGAGCTGATGCAGAGTGAAGAGAGCAAAACCAGAAGAACAATTTATACAGTAACAATACTGGGAGGAGAAATAGCTTTCCTAGACTAAGGAACTCTGATTAACACAGTGGAATCAACCAAGTTCCAGAAGGTTCAAGGGGAAACATGCTTTCCACCTCCAGATGGAGAGGTAATGGATTCGGAATGCAAATTGAAGTATTTTTATTTTGGACATGACTAATACAAATTTGTTTTGCTTGCTTCTACAGATTTGCTACTGGTTTTATTTTTCTTGTTTTCTCAATGAGTAGGGGTAGGGGAGGTGGGAGAGAATTGGGAGCTCAAAATAAAATTAAAATTGAACTTTAAATATTTTGATAATTATTTCCACATAATTGATTCCTACTGTTTTTATTTTATGCCTTTAGAAACAGAATTCTGAGAAGGGGCTTATAGGCAGAGTAGTGTGGGAGGTAGGGATTAGACACCCCAAAATGCTAAGAACCCTTGCTTCAAGCAGAACAAGTCAAATGCCCTTTTCCACGATAAGCTTTCGAATATTTGAAGTCTGCTTTCAGTTTCTTTTCTGAGATGTGACCTCCCACTGCCTGGAACTTTTGCTCAGATGAGAATGTTTCAGTTCCTCTCGTTTGGTTAGTCACGCTGTTTATTCTCTACTTCCTGCTTCTCTTACTGAGGGCTGGCCATTCATAGGAAGACATTAAGCTGTCCCAGTCTCATAGCGACCACAGAAAGTGTTCGAGGCGGGGGGGGTTTAAAGCTTTAAAGTATCTCATACAATCTGAAATTCTTCATTTCTGGCAACCTCACAAATAAAAATCATTAGGTTTAACAAATCTTATTTTGTTTTACAACTAATTGAGTGTGTGCATAGAAAGAAGACAAGTGTTCCTGGGAATTCAGCAAGCATTTATTAATCACTTACTATGTGACTGGCCCTGTGCTATGCTCTGGGAACACAAAGAAAGAGCACCTTCCCCACTCCCCCCATCTTCCATCTCACAGAAATCACAGACTATTGGGGCAGTAAGCAAACAACTATCTACAAACAAAATACCTACTGAAGCTGCCATCACAGGGAAGACACTAGCATCATGGATCAGGAAAGGGTTCTTGTAGTAGGTGGGATTTTAGTTAAGAAGGGAAGGTGACATTGAGGCTATTCAGTTGGGCAGGTCTGAGTGAGGGGATTTGACTGACTAAAAGGATGTGTAAGGTCAATGGAAATCAATGGCTGTCTGGGAAGAGGGGGTGCAAAGAGATAAAATAAAGAGAAAAAGATAAGTTTTATCTAAATTTTTTTTCTACCCTTTTCTCTATATGGAAAGACCTAACTACTATCAACATTACCTTAGGGAGTTAAATTGGAAATTGAGACTTTGATGGGGTACAGGCTCTGGGAACCCCCTTGAATTTTCCCACTTGGTTTGGGAAGTTCGCCTGAGGCTATACGCTATGCCCAATTCTCTATTACCTTTAATCTAGCTTAACCATGGTCTGTTATCTTCAGATAGCCTTCCAGTAGCTACTTCCCACACTTGATTTTATCAAAACCCAATTTTCTCCATTCCAGGCTTCCAAACTCTGGTAACCCCACCCCATTCCCATCAAGACCCTCCTTAAACCCCTCCTCTAGTCATTCCAGTCTATTGGCCACTCCCGTAAAGATCCTCCCTAGACCCCCTCTTCCAGTAGCCCCAGATTACTTGACCAACCCTAGATCTTTCCCAGAATCTTTTTGTATATAAGGTCCATCTCAGCCTCCATGAAAGTGCTCAGATTCAGTCTAGCCAGCTTACATTAGTGTTACAAATATTCAGATTTCTTGAGTCTACCCAATATTGCGGATCTTTAATAAACTTTGTTTTTCTTTAGCTGAAAGAAAGGTTGAGTCCAATTCATGTCACTTTTCCTAGTCCCACTACCCCTAAACCTCAATAGCTTCTTCCATCGAAACAAACAACACCCCCAAAAAACCCCAACCCCACAAAACAATCCTCTAACAATGGAAGAGAGCCTCATAGTCCCACCTGTCTAAAAGTCCTATCCTCTAGAAATGGGTCTTTGAGGGAGATTTTTAAGAGATTATGAGTTATCCAAGTCATCAGTTCACTAAGGAATAGCTCCCTAGGTGGTGGAGGGCCGCTCCCTCCGCAGAGCAGATAACAGATTCCCCTTTCACTCCAGCTTCTCCCTCTGCCCCTCACTTCCATGCATTAGCTCTGTCTCTAGATTGGAGAAGCATTTCCTTTTTACTTCTCTGTCTCACTTGGCTCCTTAGTGAAAGGGACAGGTTTGGAAGGGATGAACCCAGGGCTAGTTTCAAGTGTAAATGGAAAATAAAAAATCGTTCATACAAGTATTTTGGCAAGACACTTCAGCTGAAGTCTTTGTATGGGGAACCCTTCTTACTCTGCTCATGAGCCTAGAGTATCTAAGAGGGTTGGAAGAATAGCTGGCCTCAGTCAATCAATCAGTAAATATTTATTTAGTGCCTACTATGTTCCAAGGAATGCACTGGGAACACAAAGGAGAGACAAAAGCAGCTCCTGCTGTCAAGGAGTTCACAATCAAATGGAGGAGACAATATGCAAACAAATTTATACAAAGCAAGCTATATACAGGATAGAGAGGAAATAATTAACAGAAGGAAAGCACCAGAATTAAGAGGGTTTCCTGTAGAAGGTGAGAGTCTAGTTGGGATATAAAAGAAAGCGAGGAGGTCAGTAGTAGGAGCAGAGCCAGAAGAGTGTCCCAGGTGCAAGGGACAACCAGAAAAAATGCTCAGAGCTGAGAGATGGAGTGTCTAGGTCATAGAATAGCCTGGAGGTCAGTGTCATTAGGCTTTGAGATTTCTAAAGTACTTTGCAAATATTTCATTTCAACAATACAACTTCCTGAGATGTGCTATTTTTATGCCCATTTTACAGATGAGGAAATTGAAGTACAAGGAAATTAAAAGACTTGTCCGGGATCAGATAGCTAGTAAATATCTGAGGTCATATTTGAATTCAGGTCTTCCTGATTGCAGACCTAAGGCTCTAACCACTGTGGCGCCTAGCTGCTGTAAATCTGAGAGTTTTTAAAAAGTTGATGTTGGCCTACTAAGAGTCCAGTTCAAGTTTCCTCTATGCATAAATATTACAGTATAAACTGATGTATCTTTTCTCCCTTCCTGAATAGGGTAATGGACTTGTAGTCCCAAAGACCTGGATTCATATCCCACCTCAGATATTTGCTATCAGATACTGATATTTTTTCCCCTTTTTTCTTCTTAAAAGGGTTAGCTCAGTGGGGAGAAGAGGAAGGAAGGAAAACAAAAGGTATTAACAAAAGTGAAATAAACTAGATGGCACAGTGACTAGAGCTCCAGGAAATCAAGAAGAGTCAAGTTCAAAGCCATCCTCCTCTACTAGCTGCATGACCTTGGGCAAGTCCTTTGACTTCTGCCTGATTCAATTCATAAAAACGCACTGATAATAGCACCTGCTTCCTAGGTTATTATGACGGTCGAATCAGATAATATTTGTAAAATTCTTTGCAAACCTAAAGTGCTATTGCTAGCTATTATTATTAAACAGATGCATGCAGAAATGTGTAGCAGCATTTTCGTTTTAACTAATTCCATTACCCCCCCCCCCTTTTTTTTCCCATTTTTGCCTCTAACTTTGCTCCTAAATGTTTGTGCCATATTGGGAGGTTTGTCAGCGAGTCAGAGTCCCCCACTGATCTATAATCAGTGACTTCTCTAAGGTATGAGAAGGGATTCTAGAGAAGGGCAAATATGGACGGGAGGATCTCTTGCATATGTTTTCCTTAAGGACTTCACTCATCAGATGGTCATGTCACCTGATGGAATTGTCCTTCGTTTCCAAAGAGGGCTGTCAGGGAGGACTCTTGTCAACTGAACTCACTCATGCTATTACTGTCTGCCACTGCATAGAATGACTGCCTCTAATGGATAATTTTTTTAAGGAGTTTAGTTTGTTTTACTTGGCTCCAGAGTTCAGAAGTAGGAGAAATGGGTGGAAAGACATTTCAGCCAAGTAGATTTACACTTGATATAAGTGTGAGAGGGGAAACAACTTACTAAGAACCGTTCCAAAGTAGGATGCTGATGGGTATTTCTTAGTATGATTTTATATCTCTTTTGAATGACCAGGCAGGATCCCTCCTACAAAATATTCCCTGATGTACAGGAGAGGTTTTCTCATTATTTTCTAGCAGGAATGACATCATTCAAGAGCTGATGACCTGCCCTTGGAGATTCCCTGCTGACAGTTGAAAACAGCTTCCTTAATTATCTGGTTAAATAAAGGAAAAAAATCCTCAAACCCACATAACCGAGTTAGACTTTGGCAGGATAGGGAGCAACAAAGTGTTACCATAAAAAAAGGGATAGAGGCAGAAAAAAAGGGAAGAAAAAAGTGTCTCCTTTTGTGTTCATGAAATGAAGCAGTTTTGCCTTCTTGTGGTCCCATTTCAGCATGAGGCAAAATTACCCAAAGGAAAAAAACTTCCTTCTGAAATTAAAGTGTAATAAGTGATTACCTCAATGATTTAAGTCAATGGAAATTGTTTAATAAAATTTATTTCAACAAGCATTTATTGAGGGTTTTGTAGAGGCCCTGCACAGTGGTAGCAAGTGTTGTGGCTAATAAGACAAAAAGTAAATAGTCCCTGCCCTCAGGGAGCTTATATAATACTGGGAGAAAAACACACAAATATGCCCAGACACACAAAGGAATTTCCTGATGGGTGAAATTACATAAATTTTTTTCCAATTATATGTAAAAACAATTTTTAACATTTATTTTTAAAAATTTTGAGTTATAAATTTTTCCCTTCCTATTTCCTCTCCCCTTCCCTGAGAAAGTTAGCAATTGGATGTAGATTATATATGTGCAGTCATGCAAAACACATTTCCATATCTGTTATGTTGTAAAAGAGATCACAGACCAAACCAAACCAAACAAGAAAAATAAAGTTAAAAAAAGTATGCTTCGATCTACAGTTCTTTCTCTGGCAATGGATAGTATGTTTTGTCATGAGTCCTTTGAAATTGTCTTGTATCATTGTATTGCTAAGAAGAGCAAAGTCATTCATAGCTGATCATAGTACAGCATTGTTGCTACTGTGTACAGTATTCTGGTTCTGCTCATTTCACTTTGTATCAGTTTGTAACACCCATTAAAATTTTTTTTGAGTTCCAAATTCTCTCCCTAGCTCCAGTCCCTCCCCCACCCATTGATATTATTAATGTTTGTGCCTGACTGATTGACAACTACAGTCTAGACCACTTAAAAGAGTCTGGACATCATCCCCTATGGTTTTCAGAGAACTTTGAATACTGCTGCTCTAGTATCCAGAACAGTACAACCTATTCCCAAAAGGCAGGGCCAATGTTCGTGGTATCTCAGCACTGTTGCTGTGTCTTTAATTTTCTAGAAGTACAGCAAGTTGCATGATCCCTTGGCCAGCAGGCAAACACATCATCATCTTCTGGGCTAGTCTGAGCCTGGGGTTGGCCTACAGAAATCTAGGGTTTCAGTGTCCCCAGGCCCTACACTTTGAACACAACCAGGGAGTGTTTAGAGGTGCTGAAGGGAATGTCCTTTCCTCTGGGTCATTAAATGGACCAGATGTTGTGGCTGCTACTAAACAGATGTTTGGCATCGGGGTCTAATTTCTGCGCACATACTTCCCTTTATAGGAACATATAAGGAGTAATTGAGGGGGGTTAATTATAATAGCATAACCTTATGGAAAACCTTTCATCAAAGCATCTCATGGCAGTTTACCAAACAAGCACACTCATTTCCTTCCAATTATGAATGGAGACGCTGAGGTAAAGAAGCCATATTAGCTAGCTATCCATACATAGTCACCCTGTGAGTCAGTCGTGGAGCTGGGCCAGGTCCCATCTCCCTCCCTCTCCCTGATCCAACCACAGGGATACACACTGCCTGGGTGGGCGGGGCTTATTTTCCCTTGGTTTATTGGATGGCCCATAGACTCACTGACTTCTGTTGAAGTTTCCACAGGTTATTCTACCAGTGCAGAATTTAAGGTTGATGCAATTAAAACAGCACCTCAAGGAACACGTTTCCTTGTAGGGCCATCCTATCTATTTAGTTTTCAGTTTTTTCTCCAGTGCTTCCTAGTTACATGGGGTATCCCAAGTCTTGGTGAAGTTGGAAGCTTAAATTTCATGCTCCCTTGATGCTCCCATGATCCTTAAGCTAAAACTTCAAATCTCACTAAGATGGCACCTTAGACATACATGTCTATGCCTATATATGTACACACATATGTATACATCTATAGGTATATGTCTATATACTTATAGATATATACACCCATATATACACATATGTGTATGTGTACATGTGTGTTTGTATATGTATATGCATTGTATACATATGTAAATACACATGCATACAAGTATATATCAATGCACATGTATACGTATCACACATGTATATGTCTATTCCTGTATGTGCATATATGTACACATGTGTCTATATAAAGGCAAATGTATTATATACAGCACACATTTGCACACAAACACATTATATGCATATATCATCCATTCACATGCCTGTGCATCCCACACATGCATATATATATGACATACATATGTAGGTATCATTTTGTGTGTGTGTGTGTGTGTATGTATATCCCACTAAAGTTCTTAATGAGGTCAAATTTGAACTCAGGTCCTCCTGACTCCAGGATCAGTGCTCTATCTACTGTGCCACCTAGATACCCTGCAGTTAACATTCATTAAGCATCTACTAGGTGCCAAGGGGCAGTTAGGTAATGCAGTGGATAGAGTACCAGTGCAGGCTCTGAGTTCAAATCTCACCTCAGACACTTGACACTCACTAGCTGAGTGACCTTGGGCAAGTCACTTAACCCTAATTGCCTCATCCTGGATCATCTCCAGACATTCTGATGAATATCTGATCTCTGGATTCAGATGGCTCTGAAGGAGAAGTGAGAAGCTCTCCCTCACTCAAAGTCAAGTGCAAGTCATGTCATCATTTGTCTGATGGCATGGTCTTCTTTGGCAACGAAGGATGAACACACACACACTATGTGCCAAGCACTAGACATAGCGCTGGAGATACAAAAAGAGGCAAAACAAAGTCCCTGCCCTTGAGGAGCTTGCAATTTAATAGGAGACACAACAAGCAAACAAATATGTATAAAGCAGGCTATGTACAGAATATCTTGGCAACTTAATTGTTTTAGAGAGTTTCCTGGGACTGAGAAGAGAGTTGCCAAGGGTCACACAGCCAATATGTATAAGAGGGAAAGCTGGAACCCAGCTCTTCTTGACTCCAAGACCACCTCTCTGTCTGTCTGCATCTCGGTCTCTCTCTGTTTCTGTTTCTCGATCTCTGTCTTTCTTTTTGTCTCTCTGTCTTTCCCTCCCTCCTTTACCCCTTCTCTCTGTCTGTCTCTGTCTCCCTGTCTTCTTCCCTCCTCTCTCTGTCTCTCTTTTTTCCTCCTCCTTCTCTCTGTCTCTGTCTGTCTGTATCTCTCTGTTATGCCACACTACCTCTTACTGTTTTAAAGTAACATATGGTATGTCATAATGATGCTGTTGTATCATCAAGGTTCACTGCTATCTGTTTAAGAAGGTGAGGAAATGTATACACTTTGATAAAATTTCCCTCAACAGTTATAATAGCTATCATTGAATAGCAATCAAAGCTTAAAACTGTGCTAAGCTCCTCAGGATATGCTGTATATCAATATGTCAAAGATTTAACATTTCATAGGTGTGAGAACTCTCGTTGTGAGGATTCCATGAATGAGAGAGTTCCTTCCAGGGGACAATTTAGTCAGTCAGTTAGTTGGTCAGTCAATAAACATTCATTAAGTGCCTACTAAGTGCCAGGTACATGCTAAGAATTGGATGGGCTTACAACACATCCATGACTTGCAACTCTTAGAGATTTACCTGAGATTCTTGGTCACATGGATATTTGCATAAACTTAATATTTGCAAAGTGTATTTACACACAGTGGCAACCAGCTCTCCAGAAAATTGTCCTTAAGACACACTTTTAAACTTAATCTGTGTTGTTAACATTTTTCTTCATCACTTTAACTGATACAACAAAATAATAAATGAAATCCTGATTTGTAGTTTGTTTCTTTCTGAGGCATGACTTGGAATGTTCATACTGAAAATTAAACAATCAGCTCTTACTGGTTCAAGCTGGGACCATCCCTGCTACATATATTATATCTCATTTGGTCCTCACAGCAGCCCTGTAAGTATTACTGGTATCATCCCCATTTTATGGATGAGGAAAAGGAAATATAGAGGGTTAAGTGAGTTGCTTGCCCAAGGATACATAGTAGGTACCAGAAGTAGAATTTGAATCCAGACCTCTCCCAAGTCCAAGTCCAGTGATCATCCTACTACAATATCCTGCCTCAAATAAACATCAAGATGGGTTTTTAAAAAAATATGGCTCTTAAAGTGGTGAGATTCAGTAATCTCGATAATTCATGAATGTAGAACATGTTAACCCTTAGAACTGCTTGAAAAATGAGACACTATTGTGCAAAAATTAAAAAGAAAAACCATATTCTTCCATTCTCTTCCAAATATGGAGGATAAGCATATGAATCTCTACTATAGATATAGATAAATATACGAATCTAGGTCAATATTTATGGGAAAGTCAGTTGGCTTCTTCAATCTCAGTTTCTCTTGCTACACAAGTAAGAGCCCACACATACTAGGTGGTACAGTAATTACAGCATTGGACCTTGAATCAGGAAGCCTCACACCCTTACTGTTGTTTGTCCTTCATTCTCTTAGAGGACCAAGGACATCATGAGGGTGATCTCTTGACTTGTGCATGAATTGGATTTAAGTGGCTGCATAAAGTCATCACCTTCACTCTCTCCTCCAGAGTCACTGAAGTCCAGTGGCAAGAAAAAAGTCAAGAAGACTGGGGATGACCCGAAGACCTTAACCTCCTTAAATTAAGGTCTTTCTCAGGTCTCATTTTGTCTGAAGCAATGCCCATGCAATTATTATAGTCTAAATGAGATATGAGAAAAAAGATAGTCTCACAACAATATCAGTCTGGGAGAGGAAAACCCTTAAGAGTTTCTGCCCAGAACAGAAGACAACTGCTATTTACTTATTAACTGTGTGACTCTGGGTAAGTCATTTACCACTGTTTGACCGAGCTCCCTCATCTATAAAATGAGGATGACAACGGTACTTACCTCCCAGGATTTTTGTGAGGATCAAATACACTAATATTTGTATTAGCACAGTGCCTGGAACATAGTGCCATACATATATATATACATATACATACATATACATACATATACATACATATATATACACATATACATACATATATATACACACATATATACATACATATATATGCATATACATACATATATACATATACATACATATATACATATACATACATATATACATATACATACATATACATACATATATATACACATATACATACATATATATACACACATATATACATACATA
>CM053773.1:131616669-131682109 GCA_028658325.1 Potorous gilbertii | reverse complement strand
GGATAAAATCTTAATTTTAAGGAAATGATTGTAGAACATTTAAAAATGAATAAGTAAATAAATAAATTTTTAAAATGGAAAAAAAAATAAAAAGAAAAAAAGAAATCCATGTCACCCAATAAAGAGTGAAAAAAAAAAAAGAATGGGCAAAAACCAGTGTTAAAAAAAAAAGGGTGAGGAGCAAAAGAAATAAGAGAATTTGATAGAGGTAAATACCAAATTAAGGATTGTAATTGTGAATGGGAATGGTATTCACTTACCTATAAAATGGAAGAGTTTAGCCAGATGGATTAGCCTGCAGAATCCAATAATATCTTGTTTACAAGAAAGAGAAACATAAAGGCTCATACATTATTAAAATAAAGAGAGGAAGCAAAATCTATTATGCTTCAGTGAACCGGAAAAAAAAAAAGCAAGAGCAGTAATTATGATTTCAGATAAGACAATGGCAAAAATAAACTTAATTAATAGATTAAAAAGGAAATTACATTTTAGTGAGAGATGCCATAGACAATGAAGTAATCTCAATAGTTAATATATACACACAAAAAGGTACAGGATCTAACTACTTAGAGGAAAGGCTAAACAAGCTACACAGAGATAGAAAGTAAAATTATAAAAGGGACCCAAAATACATCCCTCTCAGAGCTACAATATGGCAAAAAGCAAACAAGAAAGAAGGTAAGAGCCTAAACAGAACTTTTAGAAAAGTTAAATATGATAAACCTCCAGTGAAGGTAAAAGGAAGGAGTATACCCATTTCATACATGTGTAGGAAATGTTGACTAAAAACCAAATATGGTTTAATATAAAATCTTGCAACCAAATGTAGAAAAGCAATAATGTTAAACATAGCATGATGAAATAAAATTGCATTCAATAAAGGATCATTGGAAAAAGTATTAAAAATTAACTAGACACTAATAACTTAAAATTAAAGAATGGATAGGTCAAAGAACAAATCATAGACACAATAGATATTTACATTGAAGATGATGACAACAATGAAACAACACATCAAAATTTGGGGAGTGTCCTAAGGAGAAAATTTATGTCTCTAAGCATTTAAACAAGAGAGATGGATCAATCTTTTTTTTTAGCATAAGCTAAAAAAAAAATACTAGAAAACCAATAAATAATGCCCCCAAAAGAACAAAAATAGAAATCCTAAAAAATCAAGAGATTAACAAAATTGAAAGAAAAAAGCAATTAATGAACAAAAGTAGGTGTTGTTTTTAAAATAATTTTTAAAAACCTACTGGTGATTGGATTAAAAAGAAGGAAAAAAATAAAATTACCAATTATCAAAAAAGGAAAAGAAAAATTCACAAAAGTACAAATGAATATTATTAAAAATTATTTTGCCCAGTTTTATTTCAATAAAATCAACAATTGAATTGAAAAGTATGAATATTTACAAAAATATCAACTCTCTCCCCATTCCAGTATATTCTCCAGAGCTGTTGTGCTAACATCATTGTTGTATGCCTATGAAACCTGGACAGTTTACCAGCGCCATGCCAGGAAACTGAATAACTTCCATTCGAATTGTCTTAGGAAGATTCTGAAGATCACCTGGCAGGATAAGATACCAGACAATAAGGTCCTTTCTTAAACTAAACTGCCAAGCACTCAGACCCTACTTCAGAGAGCACAACTCTAATGGGATGATCATGTTGTTCTGAATGCAAAATGCAGCTTGCCAAAAAGACCTGTTTTATAGAGAACTCACACAGGGTAAGCGTTCACATGGTGGTCAGAAGGATCAATACAAGTGTTGAGGTTTGGAGTGCTTGGGACTCCTGCCCAATTATATTCAACTCAAGCCTTCTTTTAGCCAAAGAAAAAAAGCAAAGTTTATTAAAAATTGGGTTGGCTCTCAAGAAAACAGGGCAGACAGAATCTGAGCTAGAGTCTCAGCACCTTCATGGAGGTGCAATGGATCTTACATGCAGAAAGATTGTGGGAGGGATCTAGGGGTAGTCTAGTAGTCTGAGATTCATAACCAGCTTTCAGGGAATTGTAAAAGCACTTTGGATTGTTACTATCAGCATAAAACTGAATTTCATCTACCTTCTTACTGTGCTAGGAATCCTGCATCTCTCTAAGCTTTGCTTGCACTTTGCTTTTGATAGAATTAAATACTGCCTTCTTAGGGGTAGATGAACTATCCTGCTAGTATATCCTGTGGAGTTCTTGTTTTTCATTTAGCAGCTTCTGAATTTCCCCATCATTTTCATCAAACCAGCCTTGGTTCTGACCCAGATGAGCAAATGCAGTGCTGTACACCAAATCTCTGAAAGCTTCCCACTCCTTTTCTGCTCTACTGTTGCCAACTATGGGTTGGCTCAACTTTCCCTGCAAGTAAGCAACAAACTGTTCCTGCTCAGAGAAGAGTTCAAATTTGTTGACATGAATTCTTCCGGTAGTCATTTTGCCTTGGGGGTGGCACTTTTGATGAATGTGAATATCTAGCTTAGACAGAGAGTTCCAGGGAGTTCCTAGAACCTATGATCAGTCCAGCACTCTGTACCACACATTGCCTTTGTCACTCTCACATCTTATCTGTCTTTTCTCCTTACAATCACATAGTTTATTAGATGCCTATGTTTGCTGCGAGAATGCATCCATGAAGCTTTATTGCATTTGGGTAAATGGAAAACAGTGTTGGTGATAAGTAAGTTCTTCAATTTGAAAAGGCTACAAGCCAAGACCAAAGTGGAAGGAGTGTTGGTGCATGATTTTCTGCTTGCAGATGATTGTGAACTCAATGCAGCCTCTGAAGCTGAGATGCAGCAAAGTATGGATCAATTTTCTGCTGCCTATGCTAATTTTGACCTAATAATCAACACCAAGAAAACACAGGTGCTCCATCAGCTGCCATCACACCATCTATACATGGAACCATTGGTTACAATAAATGGAGAAGTTTTAAATGCTGTGGCTAAGTTCACTAACCCTGGCAGTGTACTTTGCAGGGATGTACACATTGACAATGAGGTTGATGCACACATTGCCAGAGCTAGCTCAGTGTTTGGAAGGCTCCAAAGAAAAGTTTGGGAGAGAAGAGGTACTAGACTCACTACCAAACTGAAAGTCTACAGAGCTGGTGTGCCGACCTCATTGTTGTATGCCTGTGAAACATGGACAGTCTACCAGGTTCATTCTAGGAAACTAAATCACTTCCATTTGAAATGTCTTTGGAAGATTCTGAAGATCACAAAGCAAGATAAGGTACCAGACACTGAGGCCTTACTCAAACTAAAGTGTCAAGCATTCATACTCTGCTTCAGAGATACAACTCTGATGGACTGGCCACGGAATTCAATGCAAAATTTGCCAAAAAGACTATTTTATGGAGAACTCACATGGGGCAGGTGATCACATGGTGGTCAGAAGAAGTGATACAAGGACACTCTCAAGAACTTTGGATTTGATTGTACAACATGGGAGACACTGGCACAGGACCACTCAGCATGGAGTGCCCACATCAGAAAGGATGTTGTGCTCTATGAGCCAAGCAGAATTGAGACAGCACAAAGGAAACATAGGATGCACAAATTTGGAGTATCCACCCCAAATATTCATAGGGGCTATCTGTGCCTAACCTGTGGTAGAGCATTCCGAGCTTGCACTGGTCTGATCAGCCACAGTGGAACACAATGTAACTTCAATTTATCATGGTGATGTTATTTTGGTCCTCTTCAACAACAAAGGACAACATCCAAGTCATCTGGGAGGAGGAGTCTAGGAAGGGTCCTGATGAGACTGGGGTAACTAGAGGTCAGAACCAAGAGAGTATGGGATTTTGATGGGATCGAGGGTGGGAAGATTGCCTGAGACAATCAGGTGGTAACAGGCAATGGAGGGCTAAACTCAGTAAAGGATGATAAAAGGCTTACAACCTCAGAACACTAGAACAAGTGGGAAGGAGAGTTCCAGGGAGATCCTAGAGCCTATACCCCATCACAAGGACACTCTCCAGGTCTCTCTAAACAACTTTGGAATTGACATTCCATATTGTGACATGGGAGACACTAGCACAGGAACACCCAGCATGCCAGGCCCTTATCAAAGAAGGTGCTGTGCTCTATGAGCAAAGTAAAAATGAAGTACTAGGAAAGAAATGCGAGGTGCACAAATTTAGAGAATCTAAATATTCACACAGATTATTTGTGCCCCATCTGTGGTACAGCATTCTGAGCTCGTATCAGTCTGATCAGTCATAGTCAGATGCATTATAGCATAGTGATGTCATTTTGGTCATCCTCGGGAACAACAATCAGCACCAAAATGACTGTAAGCATGCTGTATCCTGGACAGTAAACTTCAGTGGTTCCACATTTACTCCCAAAGATCAAATAGAAACTCCTCTGTTTGATTTAAGATTCTTCACAATCTAGACCCTTTCTTCCTCTTTTCCAGCCTTCTGGACACTCTACAATTCAGAATTACTCTTACACTGATGACTGCATTTAGCATCTCCATGCCTTTTTAACTAATTATTCCCCAAGCCTTGAAAACTTTCCCTCCTCACTTCTGCCTTTTTTCAAAACTTGGTTCAAATTCCACCTTCTGCAGAAGGCTTTTTGCCCCTCCCCTCCAATCACTTTTGACTTTTTCCTCTAAAGTTTCTACCTTCCTTATACTCTTGATGGGATGATGGGGCCTGGAACACTAAAAGGAAAAGCCCACATCTTTGAAAGCAACCCCGTCCTTGAATTTCCCTGTACAGTTCAGTAGCTCAGATCACTGATGCCTCCACCCAAGGCAACTGGCCCACCCTATCCCTCCTAGATGACCTAATTAGTTTACTTGACATCCTTTCATTGGGCTCTTGATGCACCCCAGACTACTGGCATATACTGACCACTCCTTAATCTCATCTAGGTCACCTAATTAGCCTACTTTATGTCCTTAACACCATTGTACCTGCCCCCTCCCTCCCAAACTACTTGCACTTCTTAATCTCATTCCAATTCTTTTCACTGTTCTTTTTGCATATAAACACCACTCTCACCTTCATTAAGTTGCAGAACCCTGCTTGCTACTATTGGCACACAGTCACTTGAGTGAAAGGTTTGATTGCATGAATTCATTCCAGGCCCAAGCTGCCCTGTCCCCTGACATCACTGTACTTATGTTTGTATGTCTATTTATATTTCCTTTCTCCATTAGCATATAAGCTCTTGAAAGCAGAGATAGTTTTTATGTTTTTATCCTTTGTATTCCCAAATTTAGAACAGTGTTAGCGTATGGTAATTACCCAACAAATGCTTATCCATGAACCTTAATCAAATCATCTCTGCCATTGTTCCTGGAGAGAGCGTAACAATTTAATCCTCAATGACCCACTCCTGTTCTCCATAACTTTACATAGGTTGGTGCTTAACCACAGCTCCTATGTACTTTGTCTCCCTCATTAGAATATAAGCTCCATGAGGGCAGGGTCCATCTCTACATTTGTATTCTTAGCATTTAACTCTATAATTGGCAAGGAGTGAATGCTTAAGGAATGCTTTTTTTCTTTCATTAATTTCAAACAAGCATGGAATACTAACTTCTATACAAAAAATACCAAGATCTCATCACAACCCTTTGGTCTCCCAAGTTTGTTCTGGCTCTGGGGGAAGTCATATTTGTAGGCAGGTTCTAGACATAATCTGCTTTGGAGTGGCCTGAGATAGTTATAGATTGTGGAGTTTTATACTGAGGTAGATAAAAGAGAAGTGGATTCAGTGCTGAAAACCCAGTCTAAGGTAAAGAAACTCCCACACTTAAGAACATACTAATTACATTCAAGTTGTGGGGGAGGGGTAGATTTAGAGGGGGAAGGAGACAAAGGATTGATATTCAGGTTGGCACTCTGATAATACACCATTCACAACTGGCTACCAAAACTCTTCCTGCCCCCTCCATAATAGGGAGAGCTAGGCCTAACTTCTTTTTAATGAACTTTTTAATAAAACCCACTATGAACTTTTTAATAAAACATTTTTTCTAGCATGTAATGCATTATGTTTTGTGTTGTACTTATCTATAAGTTAGACTAAATAACTTGTTATTATTGTATAAATGTAGGCTAGACCTAGTGGTGACCATCTGTAAACTCTACCACTGGAGTGGTTGAAGCTCATGGATCACTTGAGTTTATAGGGCTACAGCCAATCAGGTATCTGCACTAAGTTCAGCCCCAATCCATATAATGAGCCATCAGGCTATCTCATCATGAGGGGTAACTCATACATACCAGGTCAGAAAGAGAGCAGGTCAGAGCTTTCATGCTGATCCCCATCGTGGGATCTGGCACATAGGTACCTGTTGCACTTCAAGTCTAGGTGAGATAGAGAGACATGGTCTCAAAAAATAAGGAATAAATAAATATTACATAGTATTTTTTTTCATGGATGGAGGCTAAGAAATGGCAAATGAAAGGAGAATTACATGAGTTAAGATTATGGTTAGATATTAAAAATATGGAGCAGTCAAGCCATGAATAAGGCATGGCCTGTGGGGAATAACAGTAGCAGCTTATAAGTACATAGAGTGCATATAGTTAAAAAGTGCTTTTATAGATAATATTTCATTCGATACAAGAACTTTCTGAGATGGGTAATGAAAGTTCTTTTATTGCCATTTTATACAAAAGGCAGCTGACATGACTTATCAAAGGTTAGCACAGCTTGTATATAGCAGAGCAGATAACAGATCCCAGGTCTCCAGACTCCTTTCATTAGAGGTAGGGATGGGGCCAGTCTAGGCTAAAATTGTTAAGTAAATAAGATGTCTTTGATACCCTTTCTTATCCCTTAATGCTTAATTCCAAGCACCCAGTGCCCTCACTGACCTCCCTGGCTACCCAGAATCAGTCAGCCAACAAGCTTAATATAGTTATTATGTGCTAGGGACTGTTAGGTAGTGGCAATTCAAAGAAAAGCAAAAGTAGTCCCCTCAGACTATGTCATTTCAAGAGAGGGAGAGTGTTAACCTTGAAAACCTAGGGTGAGAAGTGAGCTTACTAAGCTCTCTGAAGAGGGCTCATAGCTAACAGTTTACAGTAAAAGAAACACCTTCACTTCTAAATAGCCCATGCTCAGATCTTGCCAGTATTGCCTTCAAAATTCCCCATCAGACTATCTCTCTTGTTGCCTCATTCTCACATGGTAGTACTTTATAGATAATGTATTCCTTAACCCTAGAGAATGAAGCTATTGTTGGGAAATCCAAGCACCACCTCATACTAGTAGAGAAGACTTTTGGGAGATAAGAAGGCATTTCAGTCACCACAACTATGCAAGTTAAATGACTCCTTATCTGCCTTCAGTCAGAGATTACAGTTAGTGATTACTAATGATGATCTACCTGTAGAGAATGAATTCCAAGGGAACCAACCACAAGTCATCTGGAATCAAGTTAAGCCTCCTCCACATAACAATAGAATAACATGCTTTGGTGCTGTTACTTGGGTAACAAGATTTCACTTGGGTAGAGAGAGCAGTTCTAAACAAAACTTTTAATGCTCCAGAATTCAGTTACTAGCCTAGCACTTATATAGGTTATCGAGAAGTAATTATTCCAAACTACACTGTCTACAGACCAGTCTCTGGGAAATTCTGACTGATGTGGCTCAATAAAATATGAATGGGACAATCAACTCATTCATTGTCATTCAATTTGGTTAAGGAACCATCCATTCAAGACAACCAGGACTTCAGAGAATAGGCAAGAAATTGTATTTTGCATCACTTGTTGAATTTTGTCATCTCATGACCTGACTACTCGTCTGCCCTGAGCTGGCCTGGAGAGTTTAATGACCAAGGAACTCTTGGGGGATGGTGAAGAGGCATATTGAAAGAACAGCTGTGGAAGGGGGAAAGAATGGAAATCAGTGAGTCAACTAGCATTTATTAAGTGCCTACCATGTGCCAGACACTACGCTAAGCCTTGGGGATGTAAAGAAATTTTAAAAATAGTCCCTGCTCTTAAGGACCTTATAGTCTAATGGGGGAAGCAACATGCAAACAATTATGTATAAACAAGATAGATACAGAATCAACAGAGTAAAGGCACTAGAGGTAAGGAGGCTCAGGAAAGGCTTCCTTTATAAAGCTGGAATTTTAGCTGGGACTTGAAGAAAGTTGGCAGAAATGAGGAGGGAGAGAATTCCAGGCATGGGGGAAGTCAGAAAAAATGCCTGGAACAGAGAGAGGGAGTGTCTTGTACCAGCAATAGCAAGGTAAGTGTCACTGGATTGTAGAATACAGGGAAGGAAAAAAGGTATAAGACTGGAAAAGAAGGAAAGGTCTAGGTTGTGAAGGGCTTCGAATATTAAACAGAAGATTTATATTTGATATTAGAGACGATAGGGAGTCACTGGAGTTTACTGAATGGGACATAGTGAGACCTATGCTTTAGGAAGATCAATTTGACAGCTGAGTCACTGGAAATCTAATCAAATCATGCTTAGAAAAAGAGTCAGCCTTTCATTATAGGAAGAGTAAGCAGCTTCCTATGGTATGACATAGGCAGAATGGCTTTCCTGAACCTCAAATCATCCTTACCTGTTAGCTTACTGATTCCTTAAATTCCATAATGCAATTTAGGCAGTATTTCTTGAGTGACTACTGTTTGCACAACAGTGTGGTAGGCCCTTTGGGGCTATAAAAGAGAAAATAATATATACTTTTTCGGTTACAGTCTAGTAAACTACAGATTTGTTAGATTCACATTTGTTAGATAACTCAAGTCATGTCTGACTTGGCAGCTAGGGCACAGTGAATAAAAGTGCCCAGCCTGGAATCAGGAAGACTTATTGCCAAGAGTTCAGATCTGGCCTCAGATAATATCTATGGGACTTGTTACTATCCAGATGGAATTCCATGCTCCCTACACCCAGGATCTACACTTCTAATTCTCCTGTGTAAGGAATAACCAGCTATGGAAGCAGATACCACCTCTCTTACACAAAGGCTATTCAGTAATCACAGGATTCTAGGGAGAGGATCCATAATCTGCTGGTCTCTTCCCTTCACCACCCCACCCCCTAACCTAACAAAGTTACAGTGGGTTTCGAAAGAATATAGATTTCAAATCCTGGCTATAGCACACCACCTGTGTTACCTTGGGCAGGTCACTTAAAATCTCTGGAACTAAGTTTTCTCTCTGAAAAATGAAGGGGTTGAGCTGGATGACTTCTAAGGACCTTTCTAATTCTAAATCCAAGAACCTATTATTCTACAATGTATTTGTTGCCTCTTCACAGAAGTAATAGCTTGTCAAGGGCAGGGACTGTTTTATTTTTTTATCTTTTTAATCCCAGCACCTAGTACAGTGCCTGGTCCATAATAATTGTTTTAATAAATGTTTACTGATTGACTAATAGGTAGTTAGTTGAACTCATGCTTGGATGTGACCTTTAAAAGGGAGCTAGATAAATAAAAGACCAAAGTAGACAAACTCAAAGAAGAGGATGACAGAGACATCTGGTATCTGAGAGACTGTGCTATTGAGGGAATTATTAATTCAATTAAACAAAAGTTTGGCACCTACTGTGTGCAAGGCACTGTGAAAAGTTCTGGGGCTACAAAGATTTTTTTTTAAACGTCAAATGGTCTTTGGAGGCAAGGAATCTAAATTCTACTGAATAAACAAACAAACTTTGCCAACTGATGTCCTGGTCAGCCTTCCCTATTTTTCTTCATATTGCTCGGTGATAATCTCATATTATCCTAGTCCTGTTCAAATTTTTTAAGTTCCTTTATGAAAGTGGCATCAAAATAGGGAAAGAATTTATCTTCCCCTCGGTCACAAGCACTTTCAGTGTGTTTGTTTTATGCTCTTACAACTATTTTGTGGTTGGCACTAACCCAGGAATAATATACTACAGAAAACAGTATCTGAAGCCAACAGGCATTATTATCTTGCAAAGGAATGGCTTAAAGTAGCATTCCCTTTGAAAATCACATGTTCTTTCCTTATCTCTTTGTCACAGATCCTTGGTGTTTTGAGTTCTTGTGTCATTTAAGCAAAGAGTATTGGATTTCTAAGAGCCGGGAAGAAAAATCTATAACCAGGCAAGATCTTACCTTTAAGAAAACTGTATTGTACATTTACACATTTGTCTTTTCCATCAAATACTTCTGGAGGCTCTATATGACATTTGTAAACATTTTGTACATGTTAAAAAATGTTTTTTGAGTCTTAACTCTATTTCAGGTGCTACAGACAAGAAGACCATATTTAACTTTTTCAAGGAGAAAATGCATTTAATTTATTTTGTTTTGGCTTGATAAATGTTGAAGTTTCTAAATCAAAGGGGAGTATATGTTTCACAGAAAGGACTGTGGAACAACTTCTACTCAACTTTAAGATATTGATCATTTTAATTAATACATATTTTTAAGCCCTATAACAACATTTTATAGTTAATTATATATATAAAACCGAACCCCACCATCTTTTCAAAGTTACAAATGCTGAATTGAGTCCTTTGCATGCTAAGGATTTTCTTAATATGTGGGAATTTCCATTTACTTAATCTTAACTAGTATTTATAGTAATACAATGTACTTCATAAACATTACTGAATTTGAGACTTACAACATGCTCAAGTTGATACTTCTTATACCACTGTCCCCATCTTACAGATGAGAAAATCCAGGCTCAGAAAGAAAAGGTGACTTGCCCCTGTTTATAGAACTAGTAAGTATGGGAAGTAGAAATTGAACCCAAATTCAGCGTTTTTTCCACCACACCACATTGTCTTCAAAGAGACATTTGTAGGCAGAGAAATGAGAACCTGACCACCTAACTGTTCATTAGAAAGTCTATTAATGGATTAAATGTTTAACCTAAAAATAACATGGACATTTGTCTTTCAGATTTTGTGTTCAATTCAAAGAATGGTTTGTATTTATCAATATTCCTAAAATTTATGAAATAAAACTTTTATATGTAATAAATGCAAAAAAACCTTTTAAATCTTAGTTGCTTAAATAGGGAGGCAAAAGTTATATTTAGATATATGCCCAGTCTTTTCCTCCACATGCATTTACTAAGTAAATGCCGCAATATTTTCTTCCTTTTTTAAGTGTATTTTTTTAAAACACCAAATGAAATGAGTATTTCCATACATAGGCTAGAACAGAAAAAAAAAAAGATAGTACATGAAGCCATAGATATCTCTTACCCACAGCTTGTTTATTTTTCAAGTACATAATCAATCCATCATATAACTTTCAAAGATGTCCAGTTTGTTTGCTTCTGCACATTTAAAAAAATTCTTCAGTAACCCTCTTTTCTTCCTTATCTTTTTTTTAATCCTACCCAACTCCACCTTCCCTGTGGAAAAAACAAAACAAAAAAATCTAAAAAAAACCATTGTAACAAATATGCAAAGCTAAGTAAAGCAGGTTCCTGAACTGGCCATATCTGAAAAGCGTATGTCCCATTTTGCCCCCTAAGTCCAGCATCTCTCTGTCAGGGGGTGGGTAGCACACTTCATTTCCTGTCCTCTAGAAATATGATTGGTCTTTTTACTGATCTGCATCTTAAGGCTTTTAAAGTTGTTTTTCTCTACAATGTTGTTGTGTGTTCTTCTGGTTCTCGTTTTACTCTGCTTCATTTCATACAAGTCTTCCTAGGTTTCTCTGAAACTTTTCATCATTTCTTACACACAGTAATATTGCATTACCTTACATTAGGGTCTTTGACAATCTGTTGGGCATGAGGTAGAACCTAAGAGCTGCTTTCATTTACATCTTCCTAAGTATTATTTGGAGAACTTTTCTTTTCATATGACTGCTTATAGTTTGTATTTCATCATTTGAAAACTACTTGACTTACGCATCCCTGCTAACACTAAGGGAGGAAATAGTCATAAGCATCTGGTTTAGGGCAAGTTTGAAACCTCTTGGTATATGGACGAGTTGTTGACCTGAATGTAATTTCTGTCAAACTGCTTCCCAATTTTCCCAAGTGCTTTAATTGAATAGTAAATACTCTAGTAGTTGGGGTGTTTTGAATAGTATGCTATTATATTTGTATGCTTCTCTATGTTTGTATGTAATTTGTTTCACTGATTAACTTCTGTTTTTTAACCAGTACCAAATAGTTTTGAGGATTATTGCTCTGTAGCATATTTCAAAAATGCCAACATCACCATAAAACATCATGAGAAACTTCATACTGACTAGGGTCTTGGCATCTCATTGTGGGCAAGATTTTGGCTAGAATCTTTCTGGGCTGGTTACTGTGCAACAGTCAATCACTGAAATTACAATAGCATAATACATGGTACAATGAACATGATCTTTATATAAGAAGAGATACAATTATGATTTTTTAAAGCTCTGGCAGCAACATCAAAATTATTATTCATTAACCCTAAAAAGCATTTGGTATCATCAGTACATTTGAATTTTTGGTGGTTATTTAGCCAGTGGACTTGCTACTTGACAGTCACTAATGACCCTAGTAAAAAAGGTTATGGTGATGCACGCTGTCCCTTTTGGTACAGGATACCAAAGACGATAAAAGTGCCATTTGATCCATTCCTGTGCAGACAGCTGTATTTCATAATCAGTCTAATTTTATGCAATTGATCTTATGCAATTGTGACAAAGTATAAAACACAAGTCATAAAACTGGTTACCAAGGAATCTGCTTAATTTCAACAGAAATATTCAAAATTATATAAATAACCTTTGAACCATCATAAAAGCGCTTTGGATGGCCACTATCAGCATAAAACTAATTGCATCTGCCTTCTTACTGAGCCAAGAATCCTGCATCTCTCTAAGCTTTGTTTGTACTTTACTTTTAACACAGTTAAATGCTTCCTTCTTAGAGATGGATGAATTATCCTGCTGGTAAATCCTGCACAGAGTTCCTATTTTTCATTTAGCAGCTTCTGAATTTCCCCATCATTTTTGTCAAATCAGTTTTGATCTTTGCAAGTGTTGTAACCCAGACAAACAAATGCAGTGCTGTACACCAAATCTCTGAAAGCTGCCCATTCCTTTTCTGCTCCACTGTTACCAACTGTGTGTGGCTCAACTTTCCCTTCAAGTTAGCAACAAACTTTTCTTGCTCAAAGAAGAGCTCTAATCTATTGACATTAAGTCTTCTGGTAGTTACTTTGCCTTGAGGCCTCAGCTTTTGTTGAATGTGAATATTTAGCTTGGCGAAGACAGGTCTATGCTCAGTCCTGCATTCTGCACCACACACTGCCTTCATCACTCATTTCCTGTCTGTCTCTTCTTTTGACATAATCTATTAAATGTCTGTTTGCTGCAAAGGTGCATCCACAAAGTTTTATTGCCATTTAAGTATGCAATACTTAAGTATGACCTTCCGTCATGAGATGCACAAGTCTTTAGTAGTAAGTGACCACTGCTGCTGCTGTGCCCAGCTCCATTCCTCCCAAGGACTCCATGCCATGTCTAGTAGTCTGAGCCTACTCTAGCATTAAAGTCACCCAGAATTATAAGCTTGTCCTCTTTCAGCACATTAATGATAAGGGTCTTCAGGCAATCACATTTTTCCTGAGTGTGTCATTCACTCCTTTTGATAGGTAAACAAGTTTGTTGACTAGATGAGTTTTGATTGCAAAACCTATATTAGTTTTACGGTGCTTCCTTTCACTGTGCCCACTCGAGAAAAATGTGTATCCAGATACAACTTCAGTTAGCTGGCCTTCATTTTCCAGGCTTGTTTCACTCAGGGTTGCTATTTGGATACAATATCTGTTGAGTTCTCTTGCAACCAAAGTGTTTCATTTTTCTGGTCTACCGGACTTTGCGTTGTCTATAACTTTGTACACATTCTATGTACTGATGGTGAATAATCTTTGTAGAAGTTTTTGCATATTTTTTTGGTGTTTCAACTGCGGAATGGGACCCCCTGCCTACCATGGTAAAAAAGCCAGAGATGGAGAAGCAGACAGTTTTTAGGGTACCTTTTCTAGCTCCTTCCTCATACCAGGAAGTGAACAGTGTGTTCCTTAAAAGAATTCTACTGTGCTTCAGGTCAGAAGATTTCTCTATGGCCTGGGCTGCCTGTGTTCAGGGATGTGACTATGGCTCCCAGTGTATCTGTACCTGCTGCTTCATCACTTGTCTGTCAAGGTAAAAATGGCAAAATGGTATGCGTGATATCTTTTGATTCATACATAAACTGGATTTAAGTGAGGCAGAGTTACACAAAGACCTTGGTCTCATTCTGTCTTCCAGAGTCATCACAGTCTAGTGGCAGGACAGAGTCAAGAAGATTGGTGATAGCTTCAGATGCAGTGGATGGCCTTGGTGTTTTGGATGTCTAACCAAACTCGAAGAGCTCCACAACACCTGCTCCAGCTGCTTTCATGGCCATTGGAACAAATTATTCTCATCAGCCCATGATGGAATGATCAAGGGAAGTCTTTACATGCTTGAAACAGACACCTTCAAATTCACCAATGGGTCTGGGACCCCTCAGTTACCCTCAATCTGGTTTAGCTCATCTGCTGAAATAGTTTAAGAGATTGTGGACACTGTGCATGCTACAGCTTCTTGGAGCCACAGGTAAGAATTACATGGACACCAACTGTAGAAAGCAGTCCTGAAAAGAGCTCAACAGCACTCACACCAAAGGTAGAATTCTCTGAATACAACTTACATCCCAGTGGATAGCTTTAAATGCCAAACAAAGAGTTTATGCATGAATCTAGATGTAATGGGAAACCACTGGGATTTACTGAGTAGTGGGGTAACACAGTCAGACTTGAAGATCAGAAAAATCACTTTGGCAGCAAAAGATAGATTAATCCTGGTAGAGATTTGAGGCAAGGAGGCCAATTAGAAGGCTACTGAAGTTATCTAGGTAAGAGGTGATGAGACTTGAACTAGGTAGTAACTATGGGAATAGAGAAGGAGATTTGTACAAGAGATGTTGTAGAGACAGAAATGACAAAATCTGGTAAATGATTAGATATACAGGGTAAAGATGAGGAGTCAAAGATGACATTATCCATTTATGTTGTGAAGGATAGTGACCTCTGGACAGAGAAAGAGTTTAAAAGTATGGTGGATTTGAGGGAAATATAATGAGTTCTGTTTTGGACTTGTTGAATTTGAGAGGCCTACACTGCATACAACTGGAAATATTCAAGGGGCAATTGAGATACCTAATAGGCAAACATTTGTGTCAGTTGTATAAAATACAACCAATAAACAAAACTGAAATCCAACTATAATTTTAAAATAAACCAAATTATCCCCTTGTATAATAATGTCATACTTACCTGTCTTGTGGAAATAAACTAATTTGAGAAATTAAGTGAAAAGGACATTGTTCCATCAATCAATCAATCTAAAAGCAATCTAAAACCCTGAGCACATGGCATTGTGCTAAAAAACTGCATTTGCTTTATTTACTAGGCCAAATGACCATACTGTAAAGTATTATTTCTTAGCTCCTTTTGGCTGATTGAAGTTTAGATCCCCAAAGAGATGGCTCAGAGACACAAAGGAAAATATCTTACCGTGAATTATTAAAAACTTTCAATTCATTGCACCTTGAATACTGACTTAATTCTAGCTAGATTCTTTAGGTTGAGATAAGAACTGGTTCAACCCAGAGCTCTCCTTTGGAGGTTGTCTACTTTTTGTGACTCTAATTAACTGTAATGGCCCACATATAAAAATAATAATAGCCAATTTATATTCTACTTTAGCGGCTTACAGAGTTTTCCTTACCACATCCCCTTGAGGTACATTATGATCCCAAGACCCTAGATCCTTTCTAGACTTCTAGACTTATTTTCTTTTACAACATGACTAAAATGGAAATTTTTGCATGACTGCACATATATAACCTTTACCAAATTGTTTGCCCTCTCAACGAGAGGGAAGCAGAGAGAGGGCAGAAATGATTTTGGAATTCAAACTTGTAAACAAACAAACAAAACACCCCAAACCAAAAAACAATGATTAAAAATTGTTTTTACATGTAATTGGAAAAAATAAAATATTAAAAATTTAAAAATAAATAAAAGGAAGGATTGTTGTGTTACCTAGCTATTTGAGATCATGGAAAGCGCTACCCAATTTTCCAAATTCATTCTCTGTTTTTCCTATTTGATTCCAGGTCTAATTCATTGTTTAGCTGCAACATTTTTCTAAGATAAACATAATGATATACCGTGGGCTGTTCACACAATTATATACCATAAATTGAACAATAGGTATCCTTCATCCATTTGATCAGGAGAATGATAATTGGAATAGAGAGCAGAGAATATATGTGAAAGATGTTGAAGACAGGTAAATGACTGCATATGAGACTGAGGGAAAGAAAGCAATCAAAGATACCAAGGTTTACACATGGGACATTGAATCAACAGTAATGCTGCAAACAAAAGAGTGAAGTCAGAAGGAAAATCAGGTTTAGGAGGAAATGTTCAGAACAAGGTACCAGTAGGACATCCAGTGGTGATGTGCTGGAGACAGTGGAAAATACAGGTGTTGAACTCAGAAGAGAGGTCAGGGCTAGATATGTAGATTTGTGAATCATCTACATAGAGGTCATAATTGAAACTGAGAAGACAGGAATACTCCAAGGAAAGAAAAGCAGGGAAGAAAATAAAAGGGGTAAGGGAAGAACCTTAGAGAACATCCCACACTAAGGGGTTGGAAAGAGGAGGAAGAATCAGCAAAGAAGACAGAGGAGTGACTAGAGAGTGGTCTCTGAAGCTAAGAAAGACCAAATAATTCAGGGCAGCAAGTAGTTTATAGTATCTTGAAAACTACAGAATAGTAAAGGAAGATGACAGATAAAGGCCACTGATTTGGTGATTAGCTCATTGGTGACCAAGGAGAAAAGGTAGAAGGGTGCTGCCCTGCCTTGGTTTTTTCACTTCTAACAAGATGCCACTCCCAGGTCAAGCTCATCACGCTAAATCACATTACCATGCTCCTAACTCCAGCCTTGCCTGACACCACCTCCCTTAGCCTCGTTTGTCTTGTGCAGTAGAGGGCTGGAGGGTGGAATACCAAACTCCACCCAATGCCTTCCTATACAGAGGACAGAAATTGGACTTAATGGCTCACTGCTGCCCTGTTTGGTTTTTTCAATACCATGGGACAGAGGACCTGAAGTACCTTTGGTATATCATCCTGCCTCTTTTTGTATGTTTCTCCTACTTCTACATTAGATTGCTAGCTCCTTGAGGGCAGAGACTGTCTTTCTTTTTATTAATTGCATCCCTAGAGCTTAGCACAGAGTCTGACACATAAGAAGTTATTAATAAAAGTTTATTGGATTGGAGAATGGATGGGGAAGAAGTGGAGGGCACATCAGATGGACAACTTTTTCAAGATGTTTGGCAATGAAAGGTATAAAAGTTAAGGGACAGCAATTAAACAAACTAGAAGTTTCAAGGAAAGTTTTGTTTTAGGACTGAAGAAATATATTTGTTTCTAGGCAGAAGACAAGAGAGTTAGTGGTGAGGGAGGGACTGAAGAGGCTTGAGAAGGGACCTGGAGCAAGATCCTAAAAAGAAATGGAAAGGAAAGAGATAAAAAACTAAGCAAGAGCCTTGGTGAATAGAAAGGGACTTCCTCTTCTGTGACCCTAGGAAAGGAAAGGTAGAACAAATGGTTAATGATGATGGTCTCAGCAACACTGGAAAGACAACAATTCTTTTATCTTTATACCCTATGACTGATGCAGTATATTTCACAAAGTAGTTGTTAAGTTAGTCAACAAGCATTATCAAGTCTTGATTATATTCCAGAACATGTGCTAGGGTTTTAAGATACAAATACAAAGAAAGGCAGTTTTAGCCCTTAAAGAGCTTCCATTCTACAGTTTGTCGAGTTAATGGCAGCTTGGTCATGTGCTTGTTATTCACTTTGGGGGTGGATGGGGTTTGAGCTTGGGTAGTGGTGGAAAAAGGAAGCAAATATTTAGGTAAGCTTCTTGGGAGATGAGATAAAAAGGTGATAAATAGTGGGGCAGAATTGCTAAAGAGTAGCAAGGGCCTAGCTGAAGCTATATTGGATAAAATCTCAACATATTTTTGTTCCATTGAGTCTTTTACAAAGGAGGCATTTATTAAACATTTGTCAAAGGAATTAATAAACAATGGTTTCATAAAAGTTTCTTCAGTTGTTATAGGTACACATGATGTCTCGCTAAATAGTATGAGCTCCTTGGGGGAAAACATGCATCTTACATTTCCTTTTTATTCTTCAGCAATGCTTCTGCTCATAGTAGGTGATTGATAGTAATGACTGACATTCCATTCAAGAAGCCTGTGTGACAATTACTACAGGTGTTTCTATCCCTGTCTTACAGAGGAGGAAACTGAAACTGAGAAATTAAGTGACTTATGCCCGACCCTCAGCTAGTGAACATGTGAACTAGGAAGCATTTCAACCCTAAGTCTTCCTAATTCCAAATCCAGTGCTCTCTTCATTCGATCATGCTGCCAGGAATGCTGCTGCTGTTCAGTCATTTTTCAGGCATGTCTGGTCTGCCATTTCCTTCTCCAGCTCATTTTACAGATGGGAAAACTGAGGCAAGCAGGGTTAAGTAACTTATCCAGGGTCACACAGCGAGTAAGTGTCTAAGGCCAGATCTGAACTCAAGAAAATGAGTCTTCCAGACTTCAGGCCTGGTACCCACCTACTGCCTTGCACACCAGGAATATAACTCATTAAATGATTGATCATTCCTCACTTAATATAATGGTCCACATGGCATAGTGGAAAACCTGTTAAGACTTAGACCTCTGAGCCATTTCCAAATCAAACTACCAGTACTTTGGCCCTTCTCTTTCTTCCTCCAAAATCCGGACTCTGCACCTGGACCCTCAGTTCTAATGGATGAGTTTTCACCTTAAATTACCTGGAATTGAGCTACCACACCACTTCCTGGCCATGTCCAAACCACATAAGCTGCTGCATATGTACTTGTTCCTATCCCTCTTTTCCAGTTAAAGCTCTCCTCTATGACTCGTCTTCCTTTATTTAAATATAAGTTTTCTGAGGGTAGGAATTGTCTTGCTTACTTGTATTTGCATCCCTAACATTTCGTATAGTCATTGCTCATAGCAGATGCTTAATAAATCTTTTAAATTCAGTCAGTCTGTCAGCTGACACCTGGTTTCAAGTCTGACTCACACTAGTTGTGCGACTATGAGCAAATCACTCGGCTTCTTCATCTATAAAATGAGGATAATACATACCTATTATAAAAGATTGTCGTGAAACAAACACTCAGGATTGTTATGTATAAAAGCATCCTGCAAACCTTAAAACATTGTATAAATATCAACTATTATTTTTTTGTATTAGTAAAGAGCACATCCCAGCAGGAATGGGATGCCAAAAAGGTAAATGTTGAGAGCAAGATTAATGTTAAAAGTTCAGGATTGAAGATGTACCTACTTAATCCAGGCCTTCTTAGGTTGGAAAGTGCAATAGAGGTAGAAGTCTGCTGGTACATATTCACTGACTGACTTTCTGTGGGGAAAAACTACACACATGACACATTTTTAAGCTTAACATTTCAGTTTAACATTTTCTTAATATTTTCTCCATCACTTCCTTAGATCTAGACAATCAACAGAACAATAAATCAAGTCCTGATTCGCAGCATTTGCTGATTTCCAAGATGTAAATGTTCATACTGAAAATTTAAGAATTGACTCTAGAGAGATGATTCGAGCCACCCCCTGAATGAGGAATTCAGCACAGCCAAAACAGCAAGAGATCACTTGACATCTAGGAATGGAGAAAAGAAAGAATTTAACATCCTCTACAATCTGGCTCCTGCTTACCTGAGGAGTCTTATTTCCTATTATTCCTCTTCATGAATCTATTACATTCTAGCCAAACTGGGTTACTATTCCTCAAACTCAATGATTCATCTCTCATCTCCAAGCATTTTCACAACCTACTATTCATTCTTGGGGTGCGCCCCCTTCCCACATCTGTCTCTCAGAATCCTTGTCTTCTATCAGGTGCTATCTTGTCCATGAGGTCTTTCTTGAGTTCTCCTCCTTCCCTTCCCTCTAATTGTGAGTGGTTTATCCTCAATCTTCCTCATACTATACTTATTATTTGTAACTTCCCAGTAGAATGTAAGCTCCTTATTTTTTGTTTTATGCCTGGCACATAGTAGGGGCTTAATATTGTTAAATTGAATTAAAAAGAGAGGTAGCAAATTTCAACAGATAAAATTAACCCAAATCATAAAATTGCCTAGGGATTATCCTACCTGAATAAAGAAAGCCTGCATTTACTTTATGATGGTAGTGAGGAAAAGGTAGCAGCATCAAGATCCTAAACAACCTGAAGGTCTCCAAAATGGAACCAAACTTTTTTATCATACTTATTTACATAGTACAGGGCTACATAAGCATAATCGATTGAAAGTTAGCCTCATAAACCAAAGAAACTTGGATATAAGTTCTGCCTGTAAAGCACACCAGCTGTGTGATTCTGGGCAAGCACTTTACCTCTCAGTACTGTTGCCAGCTCTCTGAGACGGTGGTTATAGAGAAGGTATTAACCAGCATTGGCAGGAGTTTTCTCTAATCTCTGTCCAATTATATATATATTTTGTGTCTTAACCTAGACTGTGGAAAAGGCAAACAGTGTGGTCAACTCTAGGGATCAATTCTGAAGCTAGCATTAATGCATTAAAAAACCAGGGTATAAAAGGAAGTGGAGAGTGGCAACTCCAAATTTATAACTGACAATAAGCTTTTATAAATAATGAAACTGCTAAACAATGAGAAAAAAACAGGATCATTTGAGGCTTCATGAATAGGCTGTAAAAATCTGCAGAACACTAAATTAGAGGGGTGAAAAAGGGATAGATCTAGATAAAATACTACAACTCTTCATTTTATATTCTTTTTCCAGACTCTTTTCTCTGGATATCTACACCAGGCCTTCTCCAATTTGATGTCCTAACAGGATGATACCTGAATTTTACCTTGAATATTTGGCTAATAATCTATTCACTCCTCCCTCAACATGACATGATCCAATTTATCCCCAGCTGTCTATAGAATGACAATCCTTCCAGTCCAGTCTAATCCACAGTATAGAAACATATTTTTTTTATTCATCTCTTCCTTTGCCCCCATAGATTAAAAATAGGTCCTGATGATTCTTTTTCTGCAAATCTTTGTTAACTAGCCTTTAGGTCTATCTGCCTCAAGTCTCTCTCCATTCTAATCCATCCTCCATTTAGCCACTAAAGCGATTTTTCTAAAACTATAAATCCTTTCATGTCATCCCTCTACTTAGACTCCAGTGGCTTCCTGTTGCCTCCAGGACCAAATACAAAATTCTCTATTTGGCATTCAAATTCCTACATAATTTAGCCTCCTCCTACGTTCCCAGTCCTCTTAGACCTAACTCCAATTCTTTTTGAACCAGTAGTGCTGATCTCCTTGCTGTTCTACAAACAAAACACTCAATCTCTTGCCTCTGGGCATTTTCTCTGGCTGTCCCCTACTGGGCCTGGAAAGCTCTCCCTCCTCTGCTCAAACTACTTCCCTCCCTGGCTTCTTTTAAATCCCAGCTAAAATCCTGTATTCTACAGGAAGCCTTCCCTAATCCTTCCTAATTCCAGAGCTTTCCCTATATTATTTCCTACTTATTCTTGTATATGCTTTGTATCTATAGTCTCCCGTTACATGGTAAGCTCCTTGAGGACAGGGACTGTCTTTTGCCTCTTTTTGTATGTCTAGTTCTTAGAATAGTGCCTGGCACATAGTAGGCACCTAATAAATGTTTATTGCATCGTTTCCACAATAGACATACTAGTCTATCTGCATATATATTAGTATAGAAGGTCCTTGAGGGCAAACAGGACCATGTCACCTGTGGCTTCCACAAAACTCCTAAAAAAATTCCCATTTAATTTCTTATGCTGACCTGTGATATATTGAAACTGTGAGGTGGAAAGTCTAGTGTAGAAGGGATAACGATAATATAATAATAAAACTTTTTCTGTCCTCATTCTTTTGCACAGGATGCTTGCTCCTAATGGCTTCTGTTGTCACATTTTTTCCATTCCTCTTACTTTATAAAGTATGTTGAGTGTCAAGGCATTTCTTTTTAGTCATTTGCTTATTCATTTGGTCATTAGACAAAATTTTGTTGAGTAGCTCTATAAAGTGCCCCAAACCAAAGAAATCACAGATCCAGAAGAAAAAAGAAAAATCCTTCAGTAACTTTGAAGCTTAACTTAGTATGCAGAGTCTCAGAAGCCCTTAGCTCACATCCCTTTAAGGAATGTAAGAGAAAATTCAAGAATTGTGGAGAAAGCACTAGATTTTGAGTCAGAGGACTGGAAATCATAGCATGAGGAAACTGAGGTTAAGTGGCTTACTTAAGATCAACATGTACTAAGTGACAGAGCTAGAGTTTAAACTGGAGCCCTGAACCTTCCAAATCCAATGCTTAACTGGATATTAAACTGTCATTTGGAGTTACTACTTACTACCTCTGTGATCTAGGACAAGTTGTTTAATTTCTCCAGGCTTTAATTTCCTTATTTGTACAATAAAGGGATTGGATGAAATTCTTTAATCTTACAGTATACATTAAATGCTGAAATCCCTTGCCATACTGTGGTTCCTAAATGTCATCATTCCCAAAAAAAGAAGTGGTCAAAGGCTATGAATAAAAATTTCTTAAAAGAAAAATTCCAAACTATTAATATGAAAGAATACTTCAAATCACCAATAATAAAAGAATTGTAAATCAAAACAGCCCTGAGATTTCACTTCATACCCAGAAAATTGGCAAAGAAGACAAAAGACAGAAATAGTCAATGTTAGAGAAGTTGTGGAAAAACCCGCACAACTTTCAAATTCCTCAACTTTATCCCTGAGGCACATGAACGATAATCTCAGTTGAAAGGCATTTATTTGCAGAGAATATTGAATAGTTTCTTCCCAATGTGTAGCCTGTAACTGTGTGACAGAGGTTGCAGACATAAGGAGGGAAGTAATATCTGTGGGTGTGGTGGTCCATTTGGGAAGTTTTAGGATTTTAGTGACCACTTGTTTTTGACTTTTTAAAAAATAAATTTAAAGAACACATAAGACTTCCTGGGCACAGAAGATCGTAAGTTTGACACTTCAGTTTTTAACAGGCTGAAATGAGGATCCTTACCTATCACAGACAGGCTGCAAAATAACTGAAGAGTTTGGGTTCAAAGAATGTTCATGCTGCATAGGTGTGAATCATAACTTCCTATCTTCCATAAAAAAAAATATCCGCTTCCAATGTGGGTGTTTAGGTAAATAGAAGTTTGTTTTGAAAACAAAAATAACTGATTACTAAATGAGTCAGATTATCTCCTGAACTTTTAGGATATGTTAATTACATTTTGTATATTATATGTCGTGTACAATTTTTGCATTTTGGATGAATGTAGTTCTTTTTTAAATTTCCATTTACCTTTATAAGACAGAAAATGAGAAAATTGTGTAATGCTCTGAAATGTACAAAAAATGTAAATAAATCTGAAAAAAAAAAGACAGACATTAATACATTGTTGATGGAGTTATGTCTTGATACAACCATTCTGTAAAGTAATTTGGAATTATTCAGATAAAGTGACTGAAATGTTTTTTGACCCAGAAATTCCATTGCTAGGCAAATACCTAGCCACTGACAAGAAGAAAGACTCCATATATACTTAAATACTTATAGCAGTACTTCCAGTAGCAAGAAAGAATTGGAAACAAAGTAGATGTCTATCACTTGTAGAATGGAATGGCTTAACAAATTGTGGCACATGAAGGTAACGGAGTAGTGATAATAATTGCAAAGTGCTTAGCACAGTGCCTGGCACCTGGTAAGTAGTATATAAATGTTAGCTATTATTTACAAACTGAAGAATATGATGAATACAGAGAAGCATGGGAAGTAAATGGAACCAGTAAAACAACATATACAATAATTGCAACAATGTAAATGGAAAGAACAATAACCACAAAACAACTGAAACTGAAAGTTGCAGAAGTATAAAAGACAAGCTTGGCCTCAGTGAAGTGATATGACAAGATACATCCCTTCTCCCTCACTTCCCCTCCCTTGCAGAGGAGAGGGATACATGGGTGTGAAACATTACTTATACTTTCAGATTTTTTTGGATGGGTTGATCAGTTTTGCTAATTTTTTTCCTTTTCTTTTTTCCTTTTAATTCTATGTTCTTCTCTCTGGGAGACGAGAAGAAAATGAAGAAACCTAAGCCATGGAAAAAAAACAAAAGCTATCAATAAAAATCTATTACTAATTTTTTTTAAATGGCAAAGCAATTAGATTATAGTCTCATAAATTGTAATATAAGAAAAGAGTCTAATGGATAGAGGGCTAGCCTTAGAGACTAGAACACCTGAGTTCTGTCTCTGACAAGTATTGGAAAGAAGGAAGGAAGGAAGGAAGGATTTTTTAGGTGTTTACCATGGGACAAGTCATTTAACTTTTCAATGTCCCATTCAACCATATACTAAGTCAGAGGACTGCTGATCTGAATGGAGTCCTGACACCCAGGAGTTCCTCACACTGATAAAAGGAGTCCTATAATAAACTTAGAACCTACACTTTTAATGAACTTGATTAATGTGACTTGTTTCCTCAGATCCTGATCATTAGTGAATTAATAAAACAAACTGAGCCTGATGTGTGGTCATCACTACAATGTTCAAAGATTCTATGAAGCATTCATTTATTCATTAATTAATATTATTACATGCTTACTTAGGTATACCAGAATATGCAGAAGATTGAGCTAGATGCAAAGACAAATAACAAATTGTTCCAAATTTATCTCCATGAAGTTTATGTTCTAGTACAGAAGATAAAACATAAACAGATTACTATTACTAATAACTTCTAAAGATTTCTGATTTCATCAGTGTAAATATTCCTTCCACAATGAATAATCAGAAATAGGACCTCAGTGGAGGATTGTAAGATAAATATGATACAAATTAGAATGTGATGATTGCAGAGAGGAATGCAAAATTCTATGAAATCAAATAAATAAGAAAAAACTTCCAGCAAGGGGAAGAAGGAAGTCTTCATGAATGAGGTAACATTTGACTTAGGCCTTGGAACCATGGATGATGAACACCATCTTAACTGCACCAAAGGATGATGGGAGCCCTTTCTTCCACAAAAATATAGGGCAAGAATAGAGTCTGATGAAACAGTGTGATGTCATCAGTGGGAATAAACCTACCAATCAGTTCCTCTGTGCCTTAGGAAATGAACTCATAAGGTCATAATTTTAGACCTAAAAGGGATCTTAGAGACTAGTACAATCCCTCAATTTACAGATACTGAGAATGAAGTGATTTACCCAAGGTCACACAAGTTCACACATGTCAGAGACAGGATTTTAAGAAAGGTCAGCCCACTTAACACTGCCTGTGGTAGATGATAAAAATTAATTACCGGAGGCCCAATCTTCCATGCCTCTCCAAACTAAATCACAGAGAACAACCTTCCCAATATTACAGAACCTGACAGAGCTTTAGAAGTCATTTTACAAGTGACTTGTCTAAAGTCACATGCATCCTTAGATAACAGATTTACTATCTTGGCTTAAACAGTAAGTAGCAGTGTATCTGATAAATCCTAGTTTAGATTTAAGGCCTGGATAAGGGGCCATTCCTATCTTCATATAACATCTGTTGTATATGCCCCCTTTTCTCCTTTGACACTGCTACCAGACCTGATGTAGGCCCTCATTATCTCAGGACTGAGATACTACAACAACTTGCTGGTTGGTCTCCTTGGGGAAGTGAAGGGAATAAGCAATAATTAGGCATCTTCTACACACCAGACACAGTTCTAAGTGCTCTACAAATATCTCATTTGCTATTATCCTCATTTTGTAGTTGAGGAAACTGAGATAAACAGATTTTTTTTAAGTGACTTGTCCAAGATAACACAGCCTTAAAGGATCTGGGGTTGGATTTGAATTCTGGTCTTCCTGAAGGCAGGCCCAATGCTTTAACCTCTACACCACTTAGCTGCCTCCTTGCTTTCTGTCTTTCCTTCTTCTAGCTGTCAAATTAATTTTCCTAAAGCTCAAGTGTGACCATGTTACATACACACCATTCCCCCATGTATGTGTACAAACTAAGCAAATTCAATCAACTCAATGATTCTTTATTGACTCCAAAAATGAATATAAACCATGTTTGGCATTTAAAGCCCTCCATAAACTGGTCTCTTCCTCCTTCCTATCTATACAGTCTTACACTTTGCCATCTCTAAACCTCATCCCACATTCCAACTCTGATCCAGGGACACTGGTCTCTCTGCTTTTCCCCACACTAGACATTCCATCTTTGAATTCACATCTTATCATTGGATATCCCCCATGACATGAATGCTCTCCTTCCATATTTCTGCCTTCTGGCTTCTCTGGCATCCTTCAGTCCCAGATTAAGTCTCATTTTCTGAAAGAAGCCTTTCCCCAACCTCTTTCATTCTAATGTCTTCCCTTTTAATTTCACCTACATGTAGCTTGTTTGTATATGGAAGTTTGCCTGCTGTCTTCTCCAGTAGATTAGACTGGCTCCTTGAGAGCAGGGACTATCTTTTGCCTTCTTTAGCAAAGTACCTATCACATAGTAGGAATATAATAAATGCTCCTTGACTGATAGATCACTTAAACAATTGTTCTTAGAAAAGCACCTCACTGTACTCCTCTATAGCTTCACTACCCTCCCTGTAACTTTCCAAACCAAAATACCCTTCCTGGCCAACAGTGTCGTTTTCCACTATTAGGATGTAGGGTCCTTAAGGGCAGGAACTCACTTTGTATTTGTATTCTTGGCACTGAGCAGCCTAATTAGTGCTTATTCTTCATTCAATCAACCAAATTGATTGATTGATCCTTGGCATCTAGTGAGTACTTAATAAATACTAATTCATCCATTCATCAGTCATTAGGAAGGAAGCTTGGAGCAATGGAAAGACTGCTTAATTTAGAGTTAGAGAAACAGTGTTACCAAGTCCCTGCTTCCCCATTTGTAAGATGAGGGGGTGATATAAATTCTTCTAAAGTCCTTTCTAGATTTATACTTATATTCCACCAATACTACTCATCAGAATGAATATCCTTCAGGATATCAAATGCAAAAAAATACAGTAAACTTTCTGAATGCCTAAGAATTTGGTCACTAAAATCTTCAAGGTAACATCCCACATCACTTATTACTATCATTATATTATCTACAAGTAGAGTCCATTATTTCCTTACTAGAAGGAATATTTTTAAAGTATCTCCCTCCAGCTCTCCTGAGATCTTGTCTTAGTCAGTGGGCCTTTCACAGTTTAGCTGAAGACATCATTAAAGCAATCTTTTATATTACACACAATCTTATGGAGTATTTTTGGTGTCTTCTAAATACCAGTGGTCTTTAACTTATCTATAAAAATCTAAGAAAGTTTCACTGATGAAAGTTCTCTAGAAAACTGCAATCTATTCACTGAGCTGAAAACTGAATGGTAATGATGTCATTATACATTTTTAAGCACCCACAGGGTGATGCTGTATACACATTGAGAAATTATTCTGTCCCACAGCTTGCAATCTAAAATTAGATAAACACAGCCAAACCAGATAAACATAGACAGCACTTTTTATTTTTTGAAGAGGGAACTGAAAAGGAAAAGGAGGCCAAAAAAGAAGCTTATGGGGAAAGAAATAGAAGAATATGGAGAATGAAAAGAAGTGTAGACAAATAGTTGATTTACTTTGTTTATGCCAATTATCTTTATCAGATTGTAAAACATAAGTGCTATTACTGACTAATCACACACTAGTTATATGTCATTAAATTAGTTCTGTGAGGATTCTAAAACATTCAACGTCAGTAAATTAATAAGAATATTAACACTAAAGTTTTCCACTAATGCTTCCCTAAAGAGTGGGGGAGATCTTAGTGTCTTGAACTTTATTTTAGAACTTGGTCCTACCAAGCTGGGAAAGGCTTCAAGAATGGACAGATGACAGACTGTTACATCTGTCATCGAAGAACCAGCCGAAGCTAAATTCAAAGGGATTTGAGCCACCTCGGCCACAGGCTAATGAAATTTTTGTCCACAACAATTCTACAAAACTGTCTATAGTTCATTCTAAAGTCTACTAAGTTGGAGTATGAGACTTACTGATGAAATTACAATCCTGAAGCAGAGTCACAAAATAAAGTATTTTCTCTTTTAAACTATGAATCATGGTATGTGAAATATTTTTATTTTAATATGAAATGTTATAACCCAATATAAAATTATCTCACTGGGTCATAATTTAAATTCTTTTGCCTTTGGTTTCTACTTTCGTTTCCTTTTGGTTCAACACAGTAAGAACTTGAGCAAACTTTTGCCTTATTGTTACAATGGAAATACTGCATTTATTAGTCTCAAAATTATAAAACATCTTTTAAAAGAACCTATGATAAACTATTTACCAGCAGGGTATAGGCCTGGTTTGTTGTTTTTCCTATTTTTCCTTTGTAGTTCCTTCTATCACCTCATATATTCTCTGTTCATCAGGCTTTAAAAAACATATTGATAATAACTGATTTCCATACAAAAGTCTAATGATGGCTATCATACATGGGAAAGAACATAAGACTGGAAATTTCGAATACCTGGGTCCCCAGTCTATTTGCCATTTACGGGGTGACTGTAGGCAACTTCTCTGAGTTTCCTTTTCTTTACCTATAAAAACTGGATAATATAAAAACTGATAATTTTTAATTATTATCTCAAAAGATTATTGTAGAGAAAGTGCTTTGTAAGTAATAAAGAGCTTTACAAATTCAATTTCATCATTTTATAACAGTTGTTTCCAAACAGAAACATAAGCTATGCCCCATTGTTTGCTTAATGACATACACAAATCAATTGTCAATTTACTACTATAAACTCAACATCTACAGGAAATACCAAATAAATCAACAATCAAGCACAAGATTATAAGTTTAGCTCTGAAAAGGATGTCATAGATCATTTAGCTGAACATCCTATTTATAAAGATGAGGAAATTGATGCTCAGAGAAAGTTAAAGGTTACTCAAGTAAGTAAAGGAGGCTGACTCTAGACCTGGTTCTTTCACTTCAAATCAAGTGCTCTTTCACTTATAAAGTTTCCTTGCCTGTTAGCAATTAACCACCAATATTGAAGTTATTAAAACATTTTGTTCCCCAAAACCTATTTTATTCCTACCTCAAAATGAAAAAACTGTCCATGAAATTCACATGAGAAACCCTGGACTATCTTCTAAGAGGGCACGTAGTTAGTTTGCTTCAGGAAAGCAAAAGGAACTCTTTTTCCCTGATGGGAGCTTGCAGTTCGGGTGCTTGTTAGTTTTTTTGTTATTGGTTTTGTATTTTTTTTTTTTGCATTATAAGGACACCTATCCTTGTAATAACGACGTCATTACCCTAATACTCCTGCCATTATTTGATCTTTAGCACTGCTAAAGATGAAGCCATAATGGAATTTGTAGAAATTATTTTTAAAGGTTTACCATATGGTGGCATTTCAGTTTTTCCCAGGTGACAGTTCTCAATAGCCTGAGTTCTTGGGGTTGGATAGGGAAAACCCCTTTCACTTTTCCCATGTTCTAGGTCTTTAAAACACTGTGAAAAACGAGTCGTATACCTTATTAGGAACAGAAAATCAAGAAGCCAGTATATACACAGAAGGCACTTACTTACACGTGGGCTGAACGGAACTGAAAAAGCTTGCCAAGTGGCACAGAAACAGCTGATCCTCAGGATCTATGGCAATGGGGATTAAACTTCGGGTCCATGAACTTTTTTTTAATATTTAAACTGTATGCCAATACAACTGGATTCCTATGTTTTATTTTTCTGCATTTAAAAACCTTATTCTGAGAAGGGGTCCAGAGGCTTCAGACTGCCAAAGGGGTTCATGACCCACTCCTCTTCTCCCCCCCTTATCAAAAAGTTTAGGGATTCCTTCCTAAGGAGATAGCAACCCCTCATATAAAATGTTAAATCTACATGAGCAAAAAAAAAAAAAAGCCTTATGTGCAAAATCTTTCCCCAGTTAGAGCCATCTGACTAACAGCGGCAAGTTTCTGGTGGCTGTTGGGGAAGTAAGACTATCATCCCAGGCTGGGAGATGGAGAAAAAGAAAGAGGGTCCTGCAGGCTCAGTTTACCGCTCAAGAACTTGCCCTTTAACGAGCCCGGGATGGGCGCGTGTGGACTGTCACGCGCCCCGCCCTCCCCCCATCTCGAGCTCCCGTGGAAAGGGGTTCCCCGTCGGGGCGGCAGGCGGGAGCGACCGTTTAACCGACGACGAAGTCCGGACCCGGGAGGTGGCAGTGGGGGTGGGGGTGCGGTGAGTCGGGGTTCCCGGGACCCCAAAGAAGGGAACCCGAGCTCCGCACGGCCCGAGGCAGCAGACAGCTCGCCCAAGCCGCGGGCGTTCGCAGTCCGCCCAAGTTGGGGAGGGCGGGAGATGTGGCCGTTGGACTACGGTTCCCGGCCGGCGCCGCGCCGCCTCCTGGGGTCGCCAGAGCTGGGGAAGCGCTGCAGGCTGGGACTCGTAGTCTGGCCGGCCTCGGGTAACCGGGAGCCGCTCGTTGCTCCGTCCCATGCATATTTCAGGGTTGGGGGTTGATTTCAGGGCGCCCTCCACCCCGGAGGAGGTGCTGGCCGGCGGTGGCGGGCAGTGGGAAGGGGCGTCCCTGGGTGGGATGCACCCGAGGTCGGGGAGGGGGGAGGGGGAGATTCAGTGAGAGGGACTGGAGGCCAGAGCACGTGGTGGGTGGGTGGTTGGAACGAGGAAATCCGGAAACTCCCGCGCGCCGCCCACTGCCGCTGTGACGGGTTAACGCTTTCCCTAGTGGAGGGTGGGTCGGGAACCTCCTCCGCGAGCGACTCGCCCCTCCCCCAGTCTTGCGTCTACGCTCGCTCCGCCCCATCCTCGGACGCATGCGCGGCGGCCCCACCCCCGTGTCCTCTCCACCCCACCTCGCCCCACACCCGCAGCCGCCGCCTCTCCCTCTCCTCTCTGCTCTTTCCTTCTCCTCCTCTTTTTCTCTCCCCTCCTCCCCTTCATCTTCCTCCTCGTCCTTCCCCTTCTTCTGGACTGACGCTCGCGCCGGGCGCCGGCGTCAGACGCGCGGGGGCGGGGCGAGTACGACGCCGGGTATAAGTAGAGGGTGCGGGAGGCGGTGCGTCCCCTTCTCCCCGGCGGTTAGTGCTGTGAGTGCGGAGTGTGTGCTCCGGGCCCGGAACACACATTTATTATTAAAAAAATACAAAAAAATACAAAAAAATCTTTTAAAAAACCCACAAAAAAAAATCATAAAAAATCCGCGTCTCCCCCGCCGGAGACTTTTATTTTTTTTCCTCTTTTATAAAATAACCCGGTGAAGCAGCCGAGACCGACCCGCCGCCCGCGGCCCCGCAGCAGCTCCGAGAGGGAACGAAGAGACCGGCCTTCCCCGCCGCCAGGACCACAGCCACCTCCCGAGCCAGCCCCTGAGCAAGCAGCACCGGCAGCCGGTGGCGGATCGTACCCGTTCCGTGGCCGTTGAGCAGTTTTCGATTCCGGTTGATTTTTCTCCCTTTGCTCTTGGCCTCTTTCCCCTCCCCCCCAGACCCACAGCTCCAGACTCCGGCTCCCCATACACTCCCCTACCTCTTCCCACGGAAAGTTCGCGGCTTGTGGCCCTTCGGGCGGCGGCGCCGAGATGAACCCCAGCGCCCCCAGCTACCCTATGGCCTCGCTCTACGTGGGGGATTTGCACCCCGATGTGACCGAGGCGATGCTCTACGAGAAGTTCAGCCCGGCCGGGCCCATCCTCTCCATCCGGGTCTGCAGGGACATGATCACCCGCCGCTCCCTGGGCTACGCCTATGTCAACTTCCAGCAGCCGGCGGACGGTGAGAGCCCAGGACCCGGGAGGGAAGGGGTCGGGGCGGAGAGGCCACGAGGGAGCTGGCTGAGCACCGGATGGGGGTGGGTCCGAGGAGACAGTTTGGGAGGGAAGCTCTTTCGGGGTGGGAGAAGAACCGGAGGCGGGCCAAGCTTTAGGGTCCGAGTTGGGGAAAAGGACGCGTCTGGGCTGGGCTGTCCCTGGAGCCGCGTTCACCCACACGCGGCCCCCACACGCCCCCCGCCCCGAGCACTTCCTCCTTTGCGACCATTTTCTCGGCCGCAAAGCCACTTCCAAACTTTGATGACGCGGAGGTTTGGGGGTTGGGATCCTGTCTTTCCCAAGCCCTCCCTCTAAGGCGTGGGATTTGCTGGTTTGGGGCGTTGAGCGCCGGCCCATTCCACGGCTGCCAGTGATTTGACTGCTGGTATACTGGGGGCCTCAAGCTTTGGGGGAGCCGGGGATGATGGTAACGCCAAAGAAATGAGGTGCCCACACGTACCACGTGTTGAACTCTGCAACCTTTAGGCCGGAGGCCTATGTCTGCTGAAATCCTCCCAAGGGAAGAGCTCTGGGCCTTGAAATAAAGTTAGACATTAAATCCGAACATAAAGCCCATTGCAAAGTGGGTGAGGGGTAGTTTTTTAGGGGTGGGGCGCTTGAGGAAAGGACTTGCCTCTTGGTGGCACCCTTCTACCCGCCTCCATTTGGCTTCTGAAGAGGAGCTGGCGATTTGTAAATGCCAAAGTTCAAAACGGTGTACTCTAAATTCGAACTTGAATCTGGTTAGTTTCAAGCTGTTGAGAATTTCACTGAGTATTTTCTTTGCTTTCTGTTTCACCTGATGATATGATTGAGGTTTCTTCTGTTACAAAGTTTCATCATTGCTTAGTACCATTATCTTCAGAGTATAGTGGAATTTTATTTTGATGTGAAATCCACTACTGAACTGGGTAATTCATCTAGATTGTGAAACATGTATCAATAGGCAGGGTTCATGATTTCTAGAATTAAAACATTATGACTTTAACTAAAATTTAGCCAAGTTAATCAGATTTGTGGCTTGTTGACAAATGGCTTGGTATTCTGAAGCACCTATTTCAAAATTTTTTTAACGGTATATTTACAGATTTTAAGCTTTAAACTTTTGTTTTCCTAGATATACAAATTCCTTTGAAAAGAGAATTTTTAGTTGATTAACACTTTGAGTTAATTAGTTGTAAACAAATTCTTGATAAGCATAGCATTTCTAAAATACATTTCAATTAGAACCTGCTCTTCCTTTTTGTGCTATTAAAACTAATTATGAATGATACTTAATGGTTTTCCCCAAAATGTTTTATTTACTGGCTTGTTACTTTTGACAGCTCATTGATGAAATGAGTTAAAAGTATTTGGCCATCACTAATCAGAAAATGGCAAATTGGAAGTGATTTTTTTTTGGCTCGTACATATATCTGGAGCTGGGACAAACTTAAAGAAACTTGAAAGGAAAACAAAAATTACTTTGTGTTAGGAAAAGTAGAGCTGTAGGTTGCCATGGATACAGGATTCTGTTTACTGATTCTGGTAAAGAGCTGTATAGCAACCAATCCACAGAAAGCATTTCTCCTATAATTCTATAGTTTGTAAGCTTTAGGGTCAGTTTTAAGCAGGTATCATTCAGAGCTGACATACTACCTGATAGGATGGGCTTATACACTAATCTTTGAAAGTTACCCACTAGCTTCAAGTAAATAGGGGTGATTCATTCAAAAGAAGCTCAAAGTCTGTTAAAACTAGAAGGAAACAGAACTTGTGGTTAATTAATTGATAGTAGGCCACCTAGCTGATTTCAGGAAATACAGGCTGTGGAACTTTTCTTTTGTAGAAAAGTGCCTGGGGCATCATGAAAGTGGTTGTTTTCTTATTTAAATTTTGGGAAAAAGTCCTACTGCTTAAGGAAGTGGTTGATTTTTAACTGAAAGGCTAGATTTTTCTAATCTCTAAGGTGCCCCGTACTTTAGATAGAGTTAATCTTTGCTAAATCAAACCTGAACCAAAACTACTGAAATATAAAATTGATTTTTATGGTATTTGTTTCAATCGTTAAGGATTTGGGCCAAGTCAAAATGTAGCAAAGTATACCATAAGAGGAGTATTTACATTGAGGGAAGGAGGTTGTGGAATAGAATAATTAGCATAAATTAGTTTGATCATCTGAATATTGGAAAAATTAAGGGTAAATAGTAGCTGTTAGTAAAAGAAGAATGCACTTTGGGTGATTAAGGAGGATCTGTCAGTAATTTTTAAATTGTGTTGTATGTCACTTTTTTGTTCAAGGGAAACAGTTGTTTTCCATTTTGTTTTCTGTGCTTTGAACAGATGAAAGGTATGGCAGCTTCTTCCTTGCCTGATAATCACAAAGCTTACATGGAAGCAACATTAATCTTGAGATCATTTTTAAGGTGTTGGGCTTGTCCCCTCAGAATACAGTGTTGAAAGCACTTTAGAACATGTAGATAATCTGATTATTTTCTTTCTCCCCACAGCTGAACGGGCATTAGATACAATGAATTTTGATGTCATTAAGGGCAAGCCAGTGCGTATCATGTGGTCTCAACGTGATCCATCACTACGTAAAAGTGGTGTGGGCAATATATTCATCAAAAATTTGGATAAATCCATTGATAATAAAGCATTGTATGATACATTTTCTGCTTTTGGAAACATCCTTTCTTGTAAGGTAAGTTAAAACTCCAGTTAATGAATATATTAGTTTTGCAGTGTTGAGTCATGCTTGGATGAGGTAAATTGGGAGATCAGAATATAATACTTAGAAACTATTAAAATAACTTTAGTGACAAATATAATACTTTTTTAGGTGGTGTGTGATGAAAATGGGTCAAAGGGCTATGGATTTGTACACTTTGAGACACAAGAAGCTGCTGAAAGAGCTATTGAAAAAATGAATGGAATGCTTCTTAATGATCGAAAAGTGTAAGTATAGCCATTAAGTTCTTACAATGTGCAAAAGTTGTGGTAGGCACTGAGAGTACAAAGACAATCCAGAAAGTTTCTGGCACCAAAGAGTTTACCATCCTCCTGATAGGATGTATCTTTATTTTAATGTTGCCTTTATTTAAAAGTGTTCAAGATAATGTGCATATAACTTGAATGTCATGTAACTACACTGGTAAGTAGCAATGGGGAAAATAATATGAATAGTCAGGAAAAGATATGGGAAGTAATACTTAAAACAAATACAGAATTTAGAACTGGAAATCAAAAATGAAACAGAAAGTGGGTATACAACTAGAACATTTTAAAATTTGAAAATTGATTATAAGCTGTAGTAATTGATGACAAAAAAATTGACTAATTTTCCAGAAATGTTGCCAATGATTTTTAAAGATGAGTAGATAAAACTATTGAAGCAAGAAAAACTAGTAAAAATGATTGAAATGAAAAAATTGTATTATTTTTGCCTAAATGGGTTAATGAAGCCCTTGAAGTTGTAAAGTCTTAAATGCCAAAAGACTTGGTTTTATTCTGATTGATAATTCATTAGCTAAAGCTAATAAGAAACCTGATTTTTTTGTAACATTCATCCAACATGTCTTAAGACAATCCTGATCTAATGACCGTCATTATCTTACTTAAATACAAAAGGAAAACGAAAGCAGATTTTATTTGGAGGCACTCAAGGTCTATTTCAATGTAACACCATAGGCATGTCTATACGTTGGAAAAATTTTGCCCATTAAAAGTCCATTTCCAGAATTAGGCCTGTTCTCAGATGAAAATGAGAACAGAAACTAAATACTTTTGACTACTGTAATTACAGCATAAAAAGGTGTCATTGGACCAAGCATTTTTGTACATTGAGATAAATGAAGTAGAATACTGGGATCTTTCTGCTAATAATGTCCAGAAATTGCCAAATTGATTAGTGCAGGGATCAAAAACAAAGTTCCAGGTATTTTTATTTGGGCTGCGAGTGAAATGGTCAAAATTAATAGCATCATTCAACAGAATTTTATTTAAAAAATCAATATAGAACCTTTTGGGCAATGGAACTATACTAAAGGAAGGTCTTCAATAACATTGACATTATAGAGAGCTAGATGGTACAGTGCATAGAACATTTTTCTGGAGTCAGAAAGACCTGAGTACATTTCATCCTCTGACATTAATTAGCTTAATGTGACCCTGGGTAAATCTCAGCCTTAATTGAAGAAATTGGGATAAGAGCACCTACCTCCCAAAGGTTATCATCAAAAGTGCCTCCACGGTGCTGGCACTTAGTAGGAAGTAAGTCCAGGTTTTCTTTTCAGCATGCCGGGCACTGAGCTAAGTATTAGGGATACAAAGAAAGGCAAAACAGTCTGTTCTCAGGAAGCTCAGGCTAGTGGATTACAGCAACTATGAACCTAAGAAAAGTGATTTATGTCCTTGAGCTAAAAAGAGAAAAGTTAACAAAACTATTAATGGTCTTTACATTTCTACAATTAGCTTTGTCGGTCGATTTAAATCCCGTAAAGAGAGAGAAGCAGAACTTGGAGCTAGAGCAAAAGAGTTCACCAATGTTTACATCAAAAATTTTGGTGAAGACATGGATGATGAAAGACTTAAGGAGCTCTTTGGCAAGTTTGGTAATGTCTGTTACATTTCTTTACAGTTATAAAGTTCTAAGCTATAACTTTGTTTTATTAGTTTTTGTAGAAATTACATGGTGTGTTACAATATAATTCTTATATTTAAATAGTAATTTATAATAAACTCTTAGTTGGAACTAACATTTTAGTCTATTGAAAAATTCATGTAAATGATTCTAATTAAGAAGAAAACTATTGATATGTCAACAGCAATGAATTTTCCAGGTGATTTGGAGCCAGCTTACTAACTAGGAAATACTCTATGATACCTTAAGAAATAATGGTACTTAAGCAAAGAATTTTAAGTTATTTTGAGAGAGCATTACTTTTAAAGTTAGAAATCACTGTGTTTACGTGTTTATTGTCCTTAATTTACAAAGGAAGTACTAGTGATTTTATTAATTACTATGAATTTTGCACTAGTTACAGTAAATTTGTGGCCACATTTTGAGCAACAGTGGCATATTATTCATAAATGCTCTTGTCTCCTATGCCATCACATAGCTTTGTATTAGTCCTGAAAAGCACAGACCATCTTGACTCTTTAAACCTGTGAAAATGCAGTTTCATAGCCATTGTTGTCTCTAGAAGCCATACAGGTTTAAAGGTTTTGGGGTTTTTTTGTCAGTTTTGTATACCTAGTACTTGATAGCATGATGGAGTGGATAAAGAACTGATCTTAGAGTCAGAAATAGTCAGTTTGAGTCTTGTCCCTGACTTGTGCTAGCTTAGCCAATGAGGCAAATAACCTTTAAGAACACCAGGCCACTTAACTATCTAAGGTTGTTAAGTGGTCAATGTGTATGGTAGAAGTTTTACACAGGAAATCACAGGTCCAGACCAGAAAGGGTATATTGAAAATCATTTGCTTAGGTAAAGACTGGGACCACTTAAAGGGAATGTATGGATAATTGGTTTTTAAAAATCAAAACAAAGCTTAAGTATACCAATCCTTTATCAAGCTCCCTACACACTATACAGTTTGAGGATACATCATATGTATCTTGTTTTCAAGTTAGGCCAAAGCTTAACCAATAGTGGTATTTGATTTTCATGTGTTCACAAAAACATTTGTTCAAGGTAGTGTTCTTCTAATACGACTTAAGAACAAATTTTTTCTTCTGAAATCTGTTCTAAATGAAAACAAGTAACTTTTAGAGAAGAGTATCTATACAGGATCATACAAGGAGAGTGATTTGCAGACATTAAGGAAAGAATGTCTCTATTTACAAGTTTAATGTAACCTTACAGTACCAGAGCTTCCTGTGGTCTTTAATATTCTGAATAAAAGCCAAATTTTATTTTTTTCATACTTAATTATCTCTTCTGACATGGGTTGAATCTTGGGAAATCAGTTACCAGTTTTTGAACAGTTTTGGAATACTCTGTTAAATTTCTTTTAAAGGACCTGCTTTAAGTGTGAAAGTAATGACTGATGAAAGTGGAAAATCCAAAGGTTTTGGCTTTGTGAGCTTTGAAAGACATGAAGATGCGCAAAAAGTAAGGCTTTAATTTTCTCAAAATATAACCATTTTGTATGCAAATAGAGTACAAATAGTCTCTGAAAGGAAAGAATGGTATTGTGATATTTTAATCCTGATTTGTAATCCAAGTTAGGTACTTTGAAAGCTATTGTTAACATTTCTGTATGCATATATTTCATGAGAAATTTTTTTTTGAGGAGTTAGTGTGATGTCTGTATATTTGAGGAATTTTTTTAAGTTACAGAACAAAACTGATTCAAAGTAGATATTGGTCATTCTCCACCATAGTTTACTGGACTACCATGTGGATCTAAATTGCTTTATCTTTATGATCTTTAAGGCTGTAGATGAGATGAATGGAAAAGAACTGAATGGAAAACAAATTTATGTTGGCCGAGCTCAGAAAAAAGTGGAAAGACAGACAGAACTCAAGCGCAAATTTGAACAAATGAAGCAGGATAGGATCACCAGATACCAGGTTTGAGTTTTTGTTTCGTTTTTTAGCTAAGGCTAGGGTAGGGGAACATTTTTCTGTTGAGGTGAGAAATGAAACTAAAAAGCCACTGTGGTAAAAATTGTTTAGGGCTGATTTAATACATTTTTGATGGTCCAGCTTATTTTTAAAATTAAGACAGGAAGCTAAAATTAGTTTACTGGGTGGATGGAGTGAGGCGGAGGGAATAAAGTGGGAAGTGACCTAAAGAACATGGAATAAATTTTCATGGTGAGCTCTTAAGAAATCTCCTCTATAAAAGTATTTTATACTATTGGGTTCATTAAATTTAAACATGGGTATCCACTTTTCAACTCTAACATCTTTAATACTTTTCCTTAAATACCATTTATACTTAACTACTTTTTAGGGTGTTAACCTGTATGTGAAAAACCTTGATGATGGTATTGATGATGAACGTCTGCGAAAGGAGTTCTCACCATTTGGTACAATCACTAGTGCAAAGGTAAAGCTTTGAGTATTAGATTTTTCTAAATATGAAAAATGTTTCTTTTTGAAAAGTGGCATTTCTTACATATCATATGTATATATGCAGAGTTAGATGGTTGGGTGGATGCAAGTGAATTATCAAAGCACTCATCACAGTAAATAGGAAGACTAAATACTCTGCAACAAACACTTTTTGAAAACAGTTGTAATCAAGTTCAAGCATAACTTACTACCTTTGTTATAGGTAAATCCGAATCATACTTGATAAGCCTCTAAGAAATGGCATTTACTAAGCACCTGGGGATACTGAGAAAGGCCCCCTACTCCTTGCTCTTAAGAAGTTCAGTCTGTGTTCAGAAAGATACACAAAATAAATTGGATAAGCAAGAGAATAGGACTGGCATTGAAAGGGGTGTTGGGAAAGGCTCCTTGCAGAAGGTGGGATTTTAGATGGGACTTGAAGGAAGCCAGAAGAAAAGGGGCAGGCAGCAAATGCCCAGAAAGAGGAGATGGGACAGTCCCATGTGAAGAACAGCAAAAGGAGGCCTTAGGGAAGATCAGTTTGACAGCTCAGTGAAGAATTGACTAGAGGGAGAGCAAGACTTGAAGCAGGGAGACCCAGCCAGTAGGCAGTGCGGGCATAGGATGACATGGTAATGTTAGAGCATATGCTGTAGAAATGGTAGGATTTGCCAACTGATTGGGTAATGGGGGATGAAAGTATAAAGTCAGAGGGCTTGGGGGTTGGGGGTTCAGTTTTGGATAGGTTGGTATCTAGGGGACAGCCTATTTGAGATGCCTTTAATAGGCAGTTGGAGATAGGATTGTGATGGAAGTCACGAAAGTAGTTAGGTAGACCTGAGTCATCTGCAGAGAGTATTGAAACTGATAGCTGGGAAGCTTAAGTAAAATAGAGGAAGAAGAAACTCAGGTTTGGGGAGGACCCAAACCTCATGATCAGCAGAAAACGAGGTGAAAGAAGACGCAGCAAAGAAGGCAGGAGTGGTCAGGTAGAACCAGGAAAGAGCAATATTCACAAAAAAAATGAAAGTTAAACCATTTTGATTAATGTGGCATGGTTAATTTAATTTTGTGAAAAGCAATTTGTGAGAACTTCTGCTTCTAGAACAAGTAACATTAAAACACACATACATGTATCAGGCTATGATTAGAGCCATTGCCTGCTTGTTCTGGAGTGCTGAACCCGGAGTCAGGAAGACACCTGAATTAAAATCTGTTCTCAGATTCTTACTAGCTATATGATGCTGACTGGCTGTGTGATGCTGACTTAAGTTTACCCATTTCCTCATCACTATAAAATGGGGATGGTAATTGCATCTGCCTTACAGTAGTTATGAGATTAACAGAGCACTTTGCAAAATTGAAAGAGTAATATAGATGTATCATGATGTTAAAATACATAGGATTATGAAGGATTTCCATTTGTTAACAGTTAGTTACTTAAGTTCATAGACCATAGGTATAGAACTGTGTTACAAGATAAATGCTTAAAAAGGGATCTGGTTCTGAAAACTTGTCAAGTTTGCCCTCAGGCAGTGGATCATATATTTTGAATATTGTCAGATATTAATGAGCTAACAATAGAAATTTTGGTGAGCACAGAAGGTGCTATTGGGTGTTGCTGGGAAGTAGGTAGCTATGAGTTCCTTCAGTAATGAAGGTTGGGATGTCAGAAAGGAGAAAGGATGATAGCCTACTCTATTTGTGGATTCCATTTAAGATAGAGTTTTTGATTTTTTTTTTTCATGAAGTAGAGTAATTTGTGTACTAGAGACGGTCACTTTCTAGTCTTCCTTCTACAATGAAAAAATGCACAGGTTTCTGTTTTCATTTGAGGCTTGTAAGTATAACTGCATCTCAAGCATTTTTCTTTACCTGGTTGCCTTGGTATATAAAGGCATGTCCATTGAAAGTTGAATAAATTTCAACCAAATTACCTAAAAGGAAGCCTGTGATGACTCCATGTAAATTAAATCACAACCTCCTTAGAGGGAACTCTTAAAATTTCCATGCATTAAATCCTTAGGACCTTCTTTAGGTGGTGGTTTGGGTAGTCTTTCTAAATAGAACAATCAGATCTTCATGACCACTAAAGCAACTTAGCTTGTTCTTACTAACATTGACAGTTCCATTGGAGTATGGACAAATTGAATTGGAACTGAGTAACACGCAATTGAAAAATGGGTGTTCATTGAACAAAATCTAGTTCTTTTTTGGAAAATATTTGGCCAAAGGGTTATCTTATTCCCTTCTTCAACATTATATTGTGTTTTATTACTAACTCAAAATTTATTGACAGGAACCAGATCATCTTGGGCTTTTCTCAGTTTGGGGTATTAGCAGAAAAAAACCTTGAAACTTAGCTCTTACGGGGCTAAAAATTGGACATGGTGTAGAACACAAGTGATTGGAATATGTCTGCAATAAACCCCAATATGTAATATACAGGAACAATATAACTTAAATGTCATTAGTGATTACTGGGTATGTTGGAGTGAGCACTAGACTAAGTCCTACACTACAGTTTTTCATCTTCGTGACTGTGCCTGCAAGCATTCCCCTTCTATTAATTCACAGAGGGAGCAGTTTTATCTCTGGCTTTCCCTATATACAGACATTTGGAGAAAAGTAAATCTTAACTTCAAATGTACTGGGCTAAAACTACAATACAGAATTGAAGTAATACACCACCTACAGTAAACTCCACTATGCAGATCATTCAGGAACAATAAATGACAAATCATTTAGTGGTTCTTTGTGTGATTGTAATGAGCATTTGACTGGGTTAACTCCCATTGATCATGAGCAAGTTGATCTCAGCCCCAATTTTGTAATTACAAAATAAGATTAAATACTTTGAAGAAATGGGATGTGCCCTTTGTGCATGTTTGTAATTACCTCTCTAGGGTTCTGTTTAATTTCAGTGTTTTTTGTGTTTCCCCTCTTGTCTTTCAACAAGGTGATGATGGAAGGTGGCCGCAGCAAAGGGTTTGGGTTTGTATGTTTCTCTTCGCCAGAGGAAGCCACCAAAGCAGTCACAGAAATGAATGGCAGGATTGTTGCCACTAAGCCATTGTATGTAGCTTTAGCCCAGCGCAAAGAGGAGCGGCAGGCTCACCTCACAAACCAGTATATGCAGAGAATGGCAAGTGTCAGAGCTGTGCCCAACCCTGTGATCAACCCCTATCAGCCTCCTTCAGGTTACTTCATGGCAGCTATTCCTCAGGTATGTACTAGAGAAAAGAGACCTATTTTGTTTGACATGAAGATGTTTCATAATGTAATAGTTAAAGCTATAAATATTGAAGTTATATGTTTTACTAGTACCATTACAGTGAGTACTTGCTTAGATAGTATAAATGATTGGTTTACTTAATTTTGTTCTGCAGACTCAGAACCGTGCTGCATATTATCCTGCTAGCCAAATTGCTCAACTCAGACCAAGTCCTCGCTGGACTGCTCAGGGTGCCAGACCTCATCGTAAGCCCCCTTTTTCTTTTATAAAATACGTGTTTAGCAGTGGACATCATTAAAAACTCTTCAAACTACCATGGTTGAGGTGCACTTGAAGCTCCTTTACACAGCATGTTTAAGGGTCTGTGAAGTGTCATCCTAACGGCTTTTATTTCCATAAAAATAGTCAGTTTGATTTTACCTTGCTCTTCAAACCTGGTTCAATCCATTTAGTGGTCTTCAGATGGAATGCCAGGAATGTGTTGTTGGCTAATAAATTGATTTTGTAGTTCTTGTGTGTCCACATCTCTTTAAGACTGTTCAAATGTGAGGTAAATGAGAATGAGTAAAGTATAAATATGCATTTTCTTGATACTGAGTAATACATGGCTGCATTTTTAAATTAAGCATTCCAGAACATGCCCGGTGCTATCCGCCCAGCAGCTCCTAGGCCACCATTTAGTACAATGAGACCAGCTTCTTCACAGGTTCCACGAGTCATGTCAACACAGCGTGTTGGTGAGTGTTGTTAGTGTTTGGGATATAATAAAAAGCAAAGAATAGTTTTTATGGTTTGATTTCATATGTTTTTAAATCTTTCCTTCCCCTTTAGCAAATACATCAACTCAGACAATGGGTCCACGTCCTGCAGCAGCTGCTGCCGCAGCTACTCCTGCTGTCCGCACAGTTCCACAGTATAAGTATGCTGCAGGTGTTCGAAATCCTCAACAGCATCTTAATGCACAACCACAGGTTACCATGCAGCAGGTATGGATTTAATTCTTATTATAAAAGGTGACCATCCTGACAGGAACTGAAGGCAGCAGCATAATAAAGAAGTTTGGGCGATTTCAAATTTATTAGCATCTGTCTCCATTTTTCAATAGCATGTAAAATGCAAGTTTTCATAATAGATGAGTAATGTGGACTACCTTGTGATAGGGTTTTTTTAAAAAAAAGGACATGTTGATAAATCATTCTTAGCTACAGAACCTAGAGGTAAAAACAGCTGATGCTTAACAACCAGTTGCTTCATTTTCAGTCAGAACCAAGTCATCTCAGTTTCTTCTTTATCCTGACTATTCCGGTGTGCAGTATAGCAAAATTTTGGTGGAAACGTTTGAAGGAGAGGGAAGGAAAAGAATGGAAGTTCAGGGGTTACTTTGGAATGGATTATAATCCTTGGAAATTTCTGTATTACCCATTGATTACATACTCAGCTATCCAGATTGCAGTCTTCATTATGCCTTCATCTTCACACAAAAATAAATGTTGTAAATATATGCATTTGCTCATTAATATTTTATTTCTAGCCTGCTGTTCATGTGCAAGGTCAGGAACCTTTAACTGCTTCCATGTTGGCATCCGCCCCTCCTCAAGAGCAAAAGCAGATGTTGGGTACGTATTTGATCTTAGCCAATCATGAGTTTTATTTCATTTTCTTTGATTTGTATTTAATGACAAAATCAAGGAGTTGGGAGCTAGAAATCCAAGTCATATACTTTTCAATCAAAAATGGGATTTTTCAAATACCTTAGGAATATTCAGGAAGGCAGAAGGGTATTTTTAGCTGATTTAGAGTGAACTGCCTCTAAAAGAGAAGAATCTTCATTCCTTTTCTTAGACTAGAGATTTGGGGTCATCGTATCCAGTTTTCAGAAGGGGGAATTTGAAACAGAGTGGAGAAGGGAAAACTTGATTGCTGAGTTTGTCTGGGACAGTAATATTATAAAGTCTTTTCATGGGAAAAATTGTGTACCCTGGAGTGACTGACTAATGGATAATCTGACTTTTCAGATGTATTTTTTTTCCCATGAAAGAAACAACAAGGGGGCGGAGCCAAGATGGCGGAGTAGAAAGACTCACCTATGCTAGGTCCGAACCCACAGCCCATAGATTTCCTGTAAAAAGAACTCCTGACAAATTCTGGAACAGTGGAAAGAAACAACAATATTACTTTTTATAAAGCATCTTTTCCTGTATTTTTTCATCTATGTAGTACAAGGATTAATATCATACTTCTGATTTGAAGTTTTGAAAGGTTGCCAACATAAATCTTTTTATTTACCTTACCCTTTAGGTGAAAGGCTGTTTCCTCTCATTCAGGCCATGCATCCTACCCTGGCTGGGAAAATCACTGGCATGTTGCTAGAAATTGACAACTCTGAGCTTCTTCATATGCTTGAGTCTCCCGAGTCTCTTCGCTCTAAGGTAATTCCAGTTTCTGACCTAGACTTCTACCTACTTGAATGATTTTTTTTAGGTATTTATTTTTAAAATGAACAAGTAATAGAAGTTAATATGCTTAAGGATTAGACTTGACAAGACCTACAAGGTCCCTTCCAAGTCTGTAATTTTAAAGTTCCATGATTTATATATAGCTATTGAAATTTCACATAGGATTCAAAACCTGGTTTCTTCCTGCCAGCTTCCCCCCATTTTGCCGAATTGAAGCATAGCTAGGACAAGGTAGGGTTACTGTAAGGTACATGCGTTTTTTGTAGCCATGAAGCAACTAACGCTTCATCAGTGTTTGGATTTAGGGGTGTAGTGCACTGAGAATTTTTTACGACCAAATACAATCTCCCTTCATTTCTAATTCCATTAATTGATCCACCTTAGGTTGATGAAGCTGTAGCTGTACTGCAAGCTCACCAAGCTAAAGAAGCTGCCCAGAAAGCAGTAAACAGTGCCACTGGTGTTCCAACTGTTTAGAAGAGTAAGTACTTTGGAAGAGAGTTGGTTTTCCTACTTTGTACTCAAGTTTTATATAACAAAAATACTTCTGGCCACTTTGCTTAATATACAGTTACAAATTGCAGTGAGAAAGAAAAGCAAAATTTCATATTTGAGATAAGGGGCTTTACTTCCTGAGCTCCTGACCCACGAAGAAGAAACAGACTTTGAATAACCAGATTGTTGAAAAAGCATTACTAGCCAAGGGCTAGCAAATGGATACTTTTCCTTAGGAAACAGGGTAGCACTGATTTGCCCTATGGTAATGGTGGGTAGAAACTAATGACCACTTGGATAAAAATGGAATATTTACTGTTGTGAGTGATTGTAGGTACCAGCCATGCAACTTCTGGGTACACATTTCCTAAGTTGGTGACCCTTGGTTTAGAGTCTTGCCTCTTGCAATAAAGGGGAGATAAACTTTTTTTTTCTTAACTTACAGAAAGATCAGGGACCACGAAATGGAACCTCTGCTTCACCGAAGAAAAATATCTAAACATCGAAAAACTTAAATATTGTGAAAAAACATTGCAAAATATAAAATAAATAAAAAAAGGAAAGGAAACTTTGAACCTGATGTACCGAGCAAATGCCAGGTCTAGCAAACTTAATGCTAGTCCTAGATTACTTATTGATTTAAAAACAAAAAACAAGAAAAAAACAAAAAACCCAAAAAAATAGTAAAATACATAAAAACAAATTAATGTTTTATAGACCCGGGGGGAAAAGAATTTTCAGCACAGTACAAAAATTTAAAGCATTCCTTTCTTTAATTTTGTAATTCTTTACTGTGGAAAAGCTCAGAATATCACCACTGTTTTAGATAACAGAATTGATAACTGAGCAAGGAAACGTAATTTGGATTATAAAATTCTTGCTTTAATAAAAATTCCTTAAACAGTGGACATGACTTTTTATACTCTTTTCAGTCTCCTTATATTGGCATGCTTTAAAGTAGCTAGCGTCTTAATAAAGAGTACTGAGCTGGAATTTATTAAATAACAGCGCCATGTCTTCAGTTGGAAAGCTTTATAAGTTGCTTGTTTTGTGAACCTTTAAGTGTTAAAATGCAATAGAGATGACTAAATCTAACGTCAGCTTTTAAAGTTCCCCTTCAAGGAGAGTATTAGAATGGACATAGATTAAAAAACATTTGTTTAAAAAGATTCACTTTGGGAACAGAAATCTCAGTTCTTGTGATTCTTAACAAAGTGCTAAGAAACTCAATCTGCCTTGTCTTTAAGGAAGGTTATTTACACTGTTTTAAAAATAGGATTGAAATAAGCTGTTTTCACAGAGCCAATAATCCAGAGAATGAGGACTGACTTTACCTTCCTGGAATACAGTTTACCTCATTAGCAGAAAAGGCTCAAGTGGTCAAAATATTATGAAGCCCATGCACTTTTAAGTCTATTTACCTTTAAGCCTTAACTTTATCCTGCAGTTCTGTAGATCTTTGAGATAAGGGAAGTTAGAGAAAAGATTCTATTCTGACTTTATATGTTGTAAAGCTTTTTTCCCTTTATATTTTTGTCAGCTATTTTGTTTTATGGACTTCCTCTTGAAAGTTTAAGGAACAGAATTTTTCTTGTTAATTTAGGTTCATTTAATAAGCTTGATAAGTTGGCGAAAGCCAGTTTGGTGTGGTGGATAGTGTATTTGAGTTACCTTGTAGGGACTATTGAAGGACCTATAACTGGCTCTGTGACCCTGGGGCAAGATACAATGTATAATTTAAGTGCCTTCAGGCTGCTGACTGTAAATTAGTAGAGAAAATAGGTGGTAATAATAGTTCACATTATTTAGAGGGCTTAAGTATTTTCATCACTGAAATGGCAGTTCTGATGAGTACCAAGAGAACATTGCCTTACGGGAATCCCCCATTTTACTGATGAGGAAACAAGTCTCAGACCGTTTCTTCCATTCATGTGGTAGGTGGGTGCTATGAGTCTGGCAGATAACCATGTACCACATACACAAAGGGTATGGATCCATAAAGACCCACTAAGCCAGCAGATAGTTAGAATTCAAATATTTGATAATTAATAATGTAGCATAGTGGTGTCAAACTCAAGTGGAAGGAGAGACAATAAAACAGGAGTCCTTGGAAGCTTGCATGCTTTGTAATTACATTTGATTCAAGCTGTAATGCAGTGTGAGACTGCCATGTAGACCACAGTAGCACAAGAAGCAACAATGTCTAAGATTGGAGGAAGGTACTACAACTTGAGATGTTTACTGAACTGAATGGACAAAAGTTTAGAAAAGTGGTACTTCACTAAGATTAGGACCCGTAGAGGTTTGCAGAGGACTGTTAGGCCTCAGTCTCGAGTATATTCTGTCCTTGCTTGCCTCCCCCATCCCTCTATAGAATACGCAATACTACTTGATGTCTTACTACTAAATCCTAAATCTGAGTTGTTAAAAGGGGGATATAGAGAGGTCAATTAAATCACTAATTTTCCAAATCCTACAACATACTTTTAAAGAAGTTGAAAACATTTTGTACATAGGGAAAATTTACTGATCATGTTCTTAGTTTGTTGAGATTGGTCCTTGAGAAACAACTATTCGGCTTTTGCAGACCTGAGATCAAGCCGCTTTTTGGATTGGAAATGGAAGATAACCAGGCCTGACAGACCAAAAGTCTAAAAATGCATAATGAACACATGCTCTGAAGAATTTCATGGCATTAAATGAGATTTGACATAACTGATCTCTTGTTAACAGTCCACTTTGCCCTCCAGCTATTTGACTCCCTTGGATGTCCCATCAAAAGAGCAACACATCTGTGACTTAGTAACAAAGTCTTAGGGAGTTGTTAAATCAGTGATTATTAACTACCTGTTTTTGTGCCTTCCACACAACTAGGCCTCAGAATACGAATGTCAAAGTGAACTAGTTCTGGGGACCTTGTATTCTACTAGGGGAATTTATCATGTACACAGTGTTTTGAGAGGAAGGGTACCAGCAACTGGGATAATCAGGAAAGGCCCTTGAAGGAAATGGTACTTGGGTTAAGGAGGTCTTGGGATGAGGTGGTGGCCAGGAATGATAGCGTGCATGGGGTATATGGGAGGGAGTAACCTGTAATCATCCCAGAAAGAGAGGAGCCAGATTGTGAAAAGGCTTTACATACTGAACTGAAGATTAGGGTTTTTCTTTAGGTCAGTATGGAGCCACTGAGGTTTTTTGAGCAGGATAGCAACTTGGTCATACCATGCTTTAGGAGTCACTTTTTCAGCTCTATGGAGGATAGATTGCAGGATGAAGCTGGATGCTGGGAGACCAAGTGGGAGATGATTGCAGTAGTTCAGAAGAGAAATAATTAGGACTTGGGCTGCTGTGTAGTAAAACCTACCATGTAGTGAGACTGGTGAGAAGAGGCTGTGTGTGAGATGCTGAGAAAACAGGAACCACACAGCTTGGCAGTTCATTGGACATAAGCAAATGAGTGAGAAATGGTCCAAACTACTGACATTTTGCTCAGATTTTAGAAGTCGTTAAAAGAGATGACCAAGTTCACCCAATTGTCTTGAGTATTTTCTTTTTCCATTTTGAAAGATTGTCATTATTATGGGTCAGATAATGTGACTTGACCAGTATATGGATGGAAATTCCTCAGTTTAGATCAGCAACTCCAGTAATTTGCCTGCAGTCTCAGCCAGTGTAGGTCAGAGGCAGGGTTTGATATGAGTCCTCTAGCTCTAAATCTTGCCCTTGCTCCTACACCAAACTACTTCCCTACAAAGTCTTCAGAGACACCCTCCCTATACTCTATACCAAAATCTCGTTTTGGTTTAGGAGCTTTGTTAGGAGCTTTGTAGTGACAGTTCCTCTGCCAGTACAATTCTGCAACTTCGAGAAATCACTTGCCCAGGGTGATTGTGACAGTGAGTGTGACTCAGGGTTATCCTGACTCCAAGGCTGGTTCTCTATCCTGTACACATCATTGCCTTTCTGCATAATAGTGTTGTCCCAGTACCTCAATAATACTTGCTCAGCAATGTAGCCATGAAACCACACGGTCATTCTGCAAGGTTAGAGCAGCTATCCAATGATGGTTAAAAAAATGTTATCCTTAGCTCATGAAATTGGATCAACCTTTGAGGCTTTCACATTTTGTTTTAAGTCTTGATGAGCTTTTTAAAAAACCTGGTTCTTCCCGTCAGCTGGGGACCTATTTTGTAGCCTCTTCCCAAAGAGCTCACCCAAAAAAAAATGATCCCAAACTTAAAAAAGGTGGTAGCATATACGATTTAGACCCTATGTGCATCCTCTATTACTATGCCAAATATACCCCCAGTACCTAGGGAACCCTTTTCCTGAGATGTCCCTGAATCCTGATCCTTTCTCATCTCTTCATTGGATCTCAGGAAAGAGATTAGCATTTTCTTCAAACTAACCGAGCACTTTGACTTCTTTCTCCCTCAGCCATTAATAGAACCAGTTGTACTGAGAACCGAAGGGAACCCTGAAAGACCAGTTTTTGTTGATTTAACCTCACTGGTTTATCGTTATAGTTTATCGTTCTGACACATCTGCCAGATACTTCCAGACACAGTGGGAATAAAGAACTGACATAAACAGGACATTTTCTTTACAGGTCTTGTGTCTGCATGACATAATATGACAGGATTGGAAGCATTCTGTAGTGAGGGGTGTGTATGTGTCCATGGATGTAGGATTGAGGTTAAGGATTCCTCTGCCAGGGCTATTCATTGAGCAGTAGGGTGCACTGGAAAAGTGTTGAATCTGGTGTCAGCAGGCCTGGGTTCAAATTCTAACTTCCACTTAGGCAGTGAACCTAATATCTGTGAGCTTCAGATTCCTTTTTTTTTTTTTTTAAATTGAACATGACCGTTAAGGAAGGTCCCCATCAGCATGAGATCAGTAATCTGATCATCCAAACTGACTGAAGCTTCTACCATGTCCATCTCCCATTATGCTTCCTCGTGAGTAGGGACAGTCCCACTTATGGCCCATACCTACCTGAGTTAAGGGGTGTGCATGAGGAGCAATGGCACCAGCCTTAATCACTGGACCTTTCTCCAAACTATGCATACGTGCATTCCTGCTTGTGGAAAGGACAGAACATTGTTTCTTACTATGGAGGATCAAATCAGTGATGCGCAATATATTCCATTGACTGTGAGCTCACCAATTTAGGGCCTCCCTCTAAAGATAAAGATTCTAAGCCGTACACACTTTGTCTTCCTGAATGACTCTTGTTGGTGTCCCCACAGAAATTCTCCATTGGAGGTCCATCCAGTGTGATGGGGTGGGGGGAGGACTTTCTTTGTCTACATCTTGGTACTGCCTGGATGCCAGTAGGTCTCATTTTGTGACTGCCCCATTTTTATACCTCTCAGTTAACATCCACCACTTTGCTTTCTCAGTGTTGTGTTGGTGATGGTGCTTGCTCAAGTGCGCCATTGCTGGAGCCTTTCCATTTGCCCTTTGACCCTTAACCTTTACTTTCCTGAAGATCATGGCATGACTCATAGTCATGTAGCTGCCAGTTTATTTATGGTGTTTTAAGTGGACTTAAATGACACAAGGCCCTATTTTTTACCCATAAAGGATTTTGGGAAGTTGTAGAATCTAATATTCTCTCTGAGATAACTTGGAAGTAGGTAGATGGTGCAGAGGATTGAGTACTAGACTTGACCTCAGGAAGACCTGAGTTCAAATCCAACTTTAGACCCTTACTGGCTGTGTGATATCCCAGGAAATCTTTGATCTTTTCTGTCTTTAGTTCCTCAACTGTAAAATGGGTGTGATAATAGCCTCACATTCCCAGGATTGTTAGGAAGATGGAAGTGAGATATTTATAAAGCATTTTGCAAACCTTAAAGTGGCATATAAATGCTAGGTTATATTATGATTAATTATTATTGCTTAGAACTGGAAAGAAACTGGGACATGGCTTACAGAAATCAGAATTCACACAGGAAAAAAAAAACTTGAATAGGAATTTTAAGTCCCACCTGTTGTGAGATTTAATAGAATCCTGTTAAATAGAATCTTTAAAGTCCCTGTTAAAAAAAACTGGGTTCACTTCCCCTTTTGTAGCATCACTATGGCAGAGAATATAGTATGAAAGGGTTAGTGAGAATTTGATGTGGTTGGGAGGGAACAAAGCTTTGTGCACAGAGCAGTAGTGTCCATCTACTTACTCACTGACATGTTGTGACATGATGTTCAGTAGGAAATAATTCTCCCTCAATGGAAGCCTTTGCCCCCATGCATGTCCTATTAGAGAACTGGTTCTTTGAGTTCAGATACTCTTTCCAAAAAATATTTGTTAAAATGCAATTTTGTTACCCAGAAGAGGTAACACTTTAGCATTTGACTAAGAATGAGTTATTTATCAATAGCTGTCTTAACAATGTTCCACCTCACACCTTCCATATTGGCAAGTAAGATGAAAGAAAATGACAAATGTTGGAGAGACTACAGGAGAACAGGCATTGCTGGTAGGAGTGTGAATTGGTGCAGCTGTTCTGAAAGCAATTTGGAGCATGTCCCCAAAGTCACTAAAACTGAAATCCATCGATACCACCCCTAGGCATTATACCCCAGAGATCAAAGAAAGAGGACAAAAATATTTAGAGCTATTCTTTTTGTGGTAGCAAACAGTAATTGGAAACTAAGAGGAAAAACGGCTTCACACTTTTTGGGGAAATGGCTAAATTAATGTTATGTGAATGTAATGAATGTTGTTGTGCTATAAGAAATGACAGAGTTTTCCAAGAAAACTGGGAAGATCTCAAATGATTGAAAGTGAAGTGAGCAGAACTAAAAGCAGTTTGTATGATGACAACATTTTAAAGAAAAACAACTTTAAAAGACTTTAGAACTCTGGTCAGTGCCATGACAACCCAGGACTCCAGAGGACTGAAGATGAAGCTGCTGCCCACTTTCTGACTGAGAGCTGATGGCTAGTGTGGGAATTTGTTTGAATTTGCACATTTGTTATGAAGGTTTTCTTTTTCCTTTAAAATAATGTTCAATTAGGGGGCAGGGATTAGATGGGAAAGAAAATGATTGTTAAGTGAAAAAATAATAAAACTATATTTTTAAAACACCTATTATTAAAAGATACTATGTGCAAAAGCACCTTGTCTGATGTTGTAATCAGGAAGATTTGGGTTCAACTTACTAGCTACATGACAATGGTCATGTCTCAAACTTACTGAGCCTCAGTTTCCTTATTGGTAAAGGGGATGATTATGTATGTAGGATGTTAGGGCTGTTGTGAGATTCAGCTTACGTTACATTCTTTGTAGCTTTGAAAGTAACACTATATGAAGTTTCAGATAAAAAGGAGTAACCAGGTTTAGTAGAGAAAAAATGGAGAACATTGTGGTATGGGAGGAATTCAGGGTTTCTTGGGAGATACTGTGAGGCTCCCTTGAGGGTAAAGGAAGATAACATTGAAAAAAGTGAGAATGCCAAATTTTACTTCACAGTTTTGTTCAGGGCCTAGGGTCCATTATGGTAAATTATAAATACGCATTTATTACATTTGTAGTTCGTCTTGGAAAGAAAGCAAAGGAAAACAGTGAACCAAAGGAAAACAGTGAACTTGTTTCTTTTGTTGTCATTTGCAAAGCTACAAGAAGTTAACCAGGGAAAGATCAATGGATTTAGAATCAAGGAACTCTAGTTCAATTCCCAGCTCCCCCTGTTAATGCCTATGTAGCCTTAAGTCATTGCATCTCTGGGCCTCAGTTTCCTCATCTGTAAAGTGCAAGCATTGGATTTGATGGTCTCTGAGATCCTTTCCAGTTCTAAATTTAAGATCGTATTCCCCTTCTGAATATCTGGGCCTCTGCCTTGGGGCCCTGTGCCATCACCTCTATGAATGTGGCCTTTTGAAGCGTGTTTCTCACATTACACTTTTCCTGGACCTAACATGGGCACAGTATCAGGAAAAATGCTAGAGAAAAGAAAAGATGCAGTTTGTTGCAACTGGTTTGAAAACAGAATAAAGGTTAGCTATTGGAGGCCCTGCTGCTTGCTGTGACAGCCTATGGGAGGGCATCCCCTGGCAATTTGTCATCTCTCCAAGCCTCTGGTCCCTGCCAAAGCACCCAAGGAATGGAGAGTATACACACTTACAAACTTTACATGTTAGACATGACCGGGGCCTCAGTTTTCTTCTATCAAATGAATGACTTAGACAAAATGATCTCTAAGGTTTTTTTCCAGCTCAAAAATACTATGGTTTGTAAGAGCCCTTTCTTTGCTATCCTTTATTACTCTTGATCTGAGATGAGCCTGAAAGGCAAGGCTTTATCTAAAGAATTCCACTCTAGAGCAGAGGTGCTGCAAACCTCAGAAATTGGAATAAAATCCAGGATCTAGCTGGAGCTTAAGTCATCTGTTTTTGTAATAAGAAATATGGAAAGACTTTTGTTAATAGTTCCTATAGGGCCAGAGGAGACTGGGAAGGAAAGTGAAGAATTTATTTGGAAGGCTGCATGAAAATTGGAAGAGCAGTGGATTTAGAGCTCTTGTAGAAAGAACAGGACCAAGAAAACAGCCTGAACAAGCTCCTTAAGGGCAGAGGTTGTCTAAAGCTATAGCACAGATCCAGAATTGATGGGAATTTTAAAAGCACTTGTCTATTTTTTTTCAAGGATATATTCCTGACTCTTACCTTAGAGTTTGGGACATAAACAGCACTTGATAAATGCCTTTTTATTCATTAATTTTATAACCCGGGCTTGCATGGGCATTCTCACGTCTGGCAACATGGAGATGTCCTTGAGGGGACCTTTGGGACATGTCCAGATTGTGGAAGCCTCGTTGTCCTGAGTCTTTTGGATGGGCTTAGCTTCTTTTGATCAGCTTGCCAGTATCTTTAAAATTGTTCAGATCAAGCTGATTACTCCTGTTTTCCACCATCTTTTTCTACTGGGCTTTTTTGGGTCATTCTTAGCTATTGAGTGAAGACAATGAAGATACAGTTCACTCACAGCATGGTTCACATGAGCTGAAGCAGTAAGAAGAAAAGGACATTTCCCCCTATTTCCTCTCTTTTACCCTGACTCCAAAAATGGACTTGGAGGTATTTGTTTCTGTTCTGTGTTATTTGTCCTACTGGAACCAGGGCCAAACAGGAGGCCGCCCACCCATGAAGGAAGGGACCCAAGAGGCTTCTATAGTAAGGCAATTTGGGTATGCTCCAGAGACCTCTCAAGGGCACCTCTATTTTACCCAAACAGCATAACCAGATAAGCTTGGGTTATTCATTCTCACTAAGTCTTAACTGTAGGAATAAAGACTGGACTTGAGATTTCATTGGTATAAGGAGCTCTCTAGGCAGTCAGGTGGCATAGCGAAGAGAATGCCAGGCCTAGAGTCAAAAAGACTTGAGTTCAAATCCGACCTCAGACACTTAACTGTGTGACCCTGGGTAAGTCACCTAACCCTATTTGCCTCAGTTTCCTCATCTGCAAAATGAACTGAAGAAGGAAATGGCAAACCATTCCCCATCTCTTTGAAGGAAATGGCAAACCATTCCCCATCTCTTTGCCAAGAAAAACCCAAAAAGGGTCACAAAGAGCCAGACATGACTGAAAATGGCACCACCACAATAATGAGCTTTCCACAGGAAAATTAACTCTGCCAATGCAGGTCAGCCTCTTCTCTACTAATTATACTGTCAGAGAATTGTGAGGTTAAGAGATTTGCCCAGGGTCATGCAACCAATATGTATTAGAAGAGGGACCAGAACCCTATTTTCTTTGGTATCAAGGCCGCTGTCTCTCCACTATATCATACTTTTCACTTTGAGAACAAGAACGGAAACATGAGTGGGAACAAGTGGACAAAGAACCCTCATGAATTAAAACAATAGATTATGCTATATCAGAGAAAATAAAAGTTGTCAAGACATGATGAATTTCATTTAATTAAATCTAAATAGTTGCAGTCAGCTCAAGCAATTGTTTTTTCAATAGTTTTCAATGAATTACTATTTTTTACAAGAAATATTCCAGTATCTCTCAGTTCCCACCCTAGCCTCAGGCTAAACCACACATAAATCTTAACAAACCAATAAGCTCCAGTCTTCCTGTTGAGTGGACACTTTCACTTCAAGGTCTTCTTGTCTTGAATTCTGGAGTTTTTCACTGTCAGTAGGTCATTTTACCATGTAGAAGGAAAGCAGCACACAGGAGCTATCAGATCATAGATTTATAACTAGAAGAAACCATCCTCAGATGAAGAAACTGAGACCGATAAAAAAGACTTATCCAAGATCGCACAGCTAATAAATATCTGAGGCAGGATTTTTGAACTCAGGTCTTCCTGACTTCAAACCTGGCACTCTATCCCTAATGCTACCTAGCTGCCATCCTAGATCATTAAAGTTGAAAGGGACCTCATATTTTTCTTTTACAGAGAAGGAAGCTGAGGTCCAAAGAGGAAGTGACCCCACCCCCCGCCACGCACCCCCCCCCCGCCAAGGTCATACAGTGGCACAAATCAGATGTGAACCCTTGTCTTCTGAGACCAGTCCAGGGTCTTTCTACTATATCAAGCAAATATTTTAGTTATATGAAAGATAACATCTGTGTGTGTGTGTGTGTGTGTGTGTGTGTGTGTGTATGTGTGTGTGTTCTTATAGTATAAATTTTGAAAGAGAACACCATAAGATATACTTAATCCTATTTTGTCTTTAGCTGACTCAGTATACATCTGATCCTCATTTATTATGTTATATTATACCGTATATATGCAGAAGAGCCAATTCTTGGTTAGAGCTGATGGAATGCCAGATAAGACCAGCTTTTACTATATTTGGAAACCAGTGAACAACAATTTCCCAGCATTCCGTGTTGTTTCATACTGTGTGCTTCTGTGTTCCTTTGAAAGCAGAAGCATCTATATGGCAAATATTTGCAAAGTACTTACTGTGTGCAAGGTTCTGTTGGGCTTATAAATATATGTAGCCTAGTGGATAGAATGCTGAACTGGGACACAGGAAGATGTGGGTTTGAATCCTGTCTAATATTACTTAGTCCTATGATCCTAGGCAAGTTACTTTGCCTTATGGGTCTCTGTAAGTCGTAAACTGGTTGGTGAGAGAGTTATTTAAGGGAAATTCCTACAGTTACTAGAATTACAAGTCCTAAAAAAAAATAATGTAAACCACCAGAGGGCAAAGATTATTTGGTTTTTCAAGTTTTAAGTTAATTTATTTATTTTTAGCTTTTAACATTCATTTCTATAAGTTTTTAATTTTCTCTCTCCTCTCCTCCCCAAGAGGGCATACAATCTGATACAGGCTCTACATATACATTCCTGTTAAACATATTTCCACATTAGTCATGTTGTATAGAAGAATTATGATGAATGGAAGGAACCATGAGAAAGAAAAATAAAAGAAAATAGCTTCACTGCATTCACATCATAGTTCTTTCTCTGGATGTGGATGGCATTTTCTCTCTTGAGTCTTTTGGATATGTTTTAGGTCCAGGGCAAAGATTATTTAGGAAGAGAAGGCAGGATCCTAGGATCAGAGAGTTAGAAGGGACTTTGAAGGTGACTGAGATGCCTCCACTTCCCTGCTTCATTTCCAAAGGAGACAATTAAGGCTCTCTGTAGTTATATCCAAGTCACATAGAGGTAGGATCTGAGCCCACTTCCTCTGACAGCAGAGCCATTGTTGTTTCCACTGGACTATGTTGTCTTTTTACATATACAAGCTAATTACAATTCCAGAAAATGATTTGTAAATTAGTTCCATGCAAATGGCTCAGCAGTAAGGAAGGATGAGGCAGAAAGGAGGAGTTAGGGAAGGCTTCATGGAGGAGGCACAACATCTGAGGGGTGGGAGGAGAGGGGCACAGGCAAGGGAAGTATTTTCAAGTCAAGTTCTCCTTCTTCTGGATCTGAACACTGCAGGTGACCCTGCTGATCTCGAATTCTTCCTGAGGCTCTCTCACATTAACACCTAACCCAGTTTTTTTCCTCACTTAATAGTATTTTATTTTTCCCAATTACATGTAAAGATAGTTTTCAGCATTCATTTTTAAAAATTGAATTATTTTATTTGTTTTCAGTGTTGGACAATCACTTCCATATATCTTAGATTTTTCCCCTCCTTCCCCCTAATTCCCCCCTCCGTCCCGACTTCCTCCCTGAGATGGTGTACAATCTTATATAGGTTCTACATGTACATTCCTATTAAATATGTGTTGCACAGAAGAATTCAAATGAATGGGAGAAACCATAAAACAAAACAAAACATAATACAAAAGAAAATGGTCTGCAGCATTCATTTTTACAACATTTTGAGTTTCAAAATTTTTTCTCCCTTCCTACCCTTCCCCCTCCCCAAGATGGCAAACAATCTGATACAGGCTATACATCTCACCCAGTTTTGTGACACTGGTTTCTCCTGATTTTCTTCCTGGTTGCTGTTTTGGGGTTTCTGTGCTGGATCATAGGTCATGTCCCACCCCCAATTGTAGGGTGGGTCCCTAAGATTCTGTCCTGGGATCTCTTCTGTTTTCTCTAAATGGTCTCATCCATTCTCATGGGTTCAGAGGATCTTAGTATCATAATAAATTGAGAGCTGGAACTCCCGGATCCAGAAACAGAAAGAAAGAGACAGATCCAGAGAGAGATGGCAATAGAGATGGGAAAAGAGACTGAAGTATAGAAAATATATATTCTACAGTTATCCACTCCTAGTCTCCCTCCTGAGTTTGAGTCCTATGTCCAAAACAACTTGTCAGACATTTCCACCAGAATGTCCCATAAGCATTTCAAACTCAATATGTTAAAAATGCAATTCATTTTCTTCTCCCTATACCTCAACCCCATTCCTATTCCTAACTTCCATACTTCTGATAAGGATACCACCGTACTAACCATATCCTAGGTTTATTAACTCCTAGTCAGCTAGATGGCATAGTGCCAGGCCTTAAGTCAGAAGGACTCATCTTTGTGAATTCAAATCTGACCACAGATATTTACTATCTGTGTGACCCTGGGCAGGTCTCTTAATCTTTTTCGCTTGTTTCCTCATCTGTAAAATGAGCTGGAGAAGGAAATGGCAAACCAGTCCAGGATCTTTGCCAAGAAAACCCCAAATGGGGTCATGAATAGTTGGACACATTATTTTTTAAGTTACATTTATATTATATTTATTTATTTTTTAATTTATAAAAATTTTATAATTTTTAATAATTTTATAATATAATTTATATTTATGCTATTTTTAAATGACAACCACAGCCATTCTCAACTCTTTTTCCCTCATCTTTACATACCCAACATCTAATCAACTGCCAAATCTTATCAATTTTAGCTCTAGGATATCTCTCACATCTGTCCCCTTTTCTCTTCATTCAAATAGTAACTGCCCAAATTCCAGCCCTCATTAACGCATACCTAGAATAGTGCAACAACCTCCTAAGTGGACTCCCAGCCTCCAGTCTCTCCTTCCTAATTCATCACCTGTGCAGCCAACAAAGGAAGCTTTCAAGGATTCTGGGAAGATAACAAAGTAGGTCAGGAAATTCCAAGCTCTTAAAATTTTCCCCCACAAAAGAGTTAAAATAGCACCTTAGAGAAAACAAAGTGTGAGTAGAAAGAAATAAGAATAGGCGCACAACCAGGTCTTTCTGGGACAATTTGAGAAGATTTGAAGAAAAATCCCAGGACAAAGTACAGTCCCTATAAAGAGTGAGCACCTCCAGCCTAGGTTCTGTTTTAACAACCAGCAGCAAGCCCTGGGGTTAGTTGGTTTGAGAGGTTGCCTTGGCCCCAGCCACAGGAACTTTCACCCTCAGGTATAGTGAGGGGAGTTGGGTATTTGAGCGGGGAAGATTGAGGGAATCTCTGCTGATAAGGAATGCTAGACTCAACTGTGCTGTGAAATGCAGGGGGCTCGAGAAGGATCCAGCACACGCCAGCCAGCCCGGTGAGTGCAGAAGCAGTGGGGCAGAAAGCCCCAGGTTGCAGGCTCTAGCAGGAGGCTGGAGGTTTGGCTTTGGTTCCAGGCAGGAGGGAGAGAACTGAAGATCCAGGGCAAGAAGCATCATTTCCTATATCCCAGGGCTAGAGGTGATTACAAAAACTAAACTATTAAAGCAAACAATATACACAGGCAAAGGAGAAAGAATCCAATCCTAGAAACCTATTATGGGAATAGTGATGACCAGGATTCATCTTCAGAGGAGGATATTGAAGTAAAGAAACCCACAAAGGGTAACATCAAATGGTCACCTACCCAGAAAGAATTTATAGAAGATCTTTAAAAAGAGTTTAAAAGTCAAATGAAAGTGATGGAGAAAAAAAAAAAGAATAATTCAAGAAAAATAAGAAGGTTATGAAAGGAAAGTCAGACCATTAGAAAAGGAAATCCAGAATCTTAAGGAAGAAAGTGACACCTTGAAAATTAGACAGGCAAAGTGAAGCCAGAGAAATTATTCAGATCAAGAAATAATTAACCAAAATATAAATAATGAAAAAATAGAAGAGAAAGTGAAATATAAGAAAAACAATAGATCTGGAGAATAGAAAATATAAAAATAATTGAACTAACGATAAAAAAAATTGTGAAACAATAATACAAGAAACAATTAAAGAAAATTATCCTGAAGCATTAGAACAAGGGGGGAAAGCAGAAATAGAAAAAGTCCATCAATCACCACTTAAAAGAGATCCTTTGGGGAAAACTCATAGGAATGTCATAGTCAAATTCCAAAACCCCCAGCTTAAGGATAAAATATTAAAAGCATCAAGATTAAAACAATTTAAATATGGTGGTGCCACAATTAGACTCACACAAGATCAGAGACATTAAAGGACCATAGGCCTTGGAACAAAATACATCGAAGGGCAAAAGAACTGAAAATATCATAGCCTGCAAGGTTAAGTATTATCCTGAATGGGAAAAATTGGACATTTGATAAACTCTCAAACTTTCAAGACTTAGTTTAAAAAAATCCTGAACTTAATAGAAGATTTGACATACAAGAAGCAAGAGAAATATAAGGTATATATCAAAGACTTCTAAATTCAGAAGAAATAAAATATTAAGGGTATGGGGAGTAGGCAAGTAACAGGAGGGCAAGGTAGTGGGTAGAAGTAAAGTAGAGGAGGCAGGATGATAGGAGACAAGAGAGATACACAAACTAAAAACAAAGATCAGGAGTAAAATATGTTTAGGAAAGTATATGTCTCTATATATGTATATGTATATGTGTATGTATATATCTATAACTATAAAGAAACATCTCAACTTTATTGTAGCCATCTGGGGGTAGAGGGAGGGAAAAAAAGAACAAAGTAAAAAAGTGCACAACAGAGAACAAAATAAATAACTCACAAGGAAGCAAAGAAAAGATGGACAATTTTCGACACAACAAGTATCATACAGACTTCTTGAAATGAAAATTTATTGTTATATAATTTGAATCCTCTCTTATGTTCTGCTATGCATATGACATGATTTTTTTTCTTTTTAACTTTGTATTTAAGTTCCAATATTTAAGTTTATGATATGTTTTTTATTCTTTTTTCTATTCTGTATTTGTGTTCTGGCATTTGAGGCTAAAATAAAATTAAAACAAAACAAAAGAAACCTTCCAGAGTTGAGTGTTATCATATCACTTCCCTCTTCAAGATACTTTGGTAGTTCCCTATATCTTTTAGGATAAAATGAAAACTCTTTAGCTTGTCATTTAAAGCCCTTTGCAATTTGGCATAAGGCTTCACTTTCTAGCCTTATTTCATATTACTCCTTTTCCCATGCACTATATTGCCCTATTTACTGTTCCTCATATTCAAGTACTCCATTTCCCACTTTCATGCTTTTGCAAAGGCTGTGTGCGCTGTGTGTAGAATCTACTTCTTCACAACTATCTCTTAGAATCCTGGCTCATATGTCATCTATTATTAGAAACCTTTCCTTCACACTAATGCATTGTTAGTGGAGTTGTGAACTGATCTGTTCTGGAGAGCAGTGTGGAACTATGCCCAAAGGGCTATAAAACTGTGCATACCCTTTGGTCCAGCAGTACCATTACTAGGTTTGTGTCCCAAAGAGCTCATAAAAATGGGGAAAGGACCCACATGTACAAAAATATAATAACTCTTTTTGTGTGGCTAAGAATTGGAAATGAATAGGATGCCCATCAATTGGGGAATGGCTGAACAAGTTGCGGTATATGAATGTAATAGAATACCATTTTGCCATAAGAAATGATGAGTAAGTAGATTTCAGAAAAACTTGGAGAGGCTTACATGAACTAATACTGAGTGAAGTGAGCAAAACCAAGAGAATATTGTACACTGTAACAGTAACATTGTGAGATGAACTGCTTTGATAGACCTAGCTCTTCTCTGCAGTACAATGATCTAAGACAATTCCAAAAGATTCATCAAAGAAAATGCTATCCACATCCAGAGAAAGAACTATGGAGTCTGAATACAAATCAAAGCATACTATTTTCTCTCCCTCTCTTTTTATATTTCTCATGATTTTTTTCCCTTTTGTTGTGATTCTTCTTTCACAACATGATTAATGTGGAAATATGTTTAATATGATTATACATGTATAGTCTGTAGTCTTGGGGAAGGGGAAGGGGAGGGAGGGAGGAAAAAATTTGGAACTCAAAATCTTATAAAAGTGAATTGTTGAAAACTATCTTTATATGTAATTGGAAAAAACAAATTACTATTAAGTGAGGGAAAAAAAGAAACCTTTCCTTCTCCTTAGTTGTTCCCTCCTCCTTTTCAAATGATTGTGCATTTTGTTTACTTGGTGAAACTCTCTAATAGAATATAAGTTAATTGAGGGCAAAAGCTCTTTTTATCCCCAGTATCTAGCACATATCCGGTATTTAAGAAATGTTTAGTGAACTGGATTAGAATGAACAATCCTCCATGATTATAACATAATCGGAAAGCATTTATTAAATACCTACTTTGTATCAAGCACTGATATTGACTAGTACATAATAGATAATAAATATTGACTACTCCCTTGACTATTATATATATATATATATATAGGGATACTAATCCCTACTAGCAATTTTTCTGTCCTTTTGAGTATAAAGGTAGTTTTTCATTATAGATAACAGAAGCAAGCTATGAATTGAGTAGCTCTAGATACAGAAATACAAAAACCAGAATAATCTTTGCCCTCAAGGAACTTGCATTCCATGGCAGAGAATATCAAGGACAACAGAAAGGTTCAGAAAAGTGAATCAGGAATTCACAAGAAATGACATTCAGGAAGTACAATAAATAAAATAAAACCCATGGGTTGTACAAATGCGAGGTGGTGCAGCAGATCTAGTTCTGGACTAGGAGTCAGGGAGATGTGATAGGTACTAGTTATGTGACCAATGTCAAGTCACTCCATCTCTCTTAGTCTCACTTTCCTCATCTGGAAAACAGGCATAGTAATAGCACCTACTTCTCAGGGCCATTGTGAGGAATAAATGTGATAATGTATATAATGAGAAAACCTTAAGGTGCTATATAAGTGCTAACTGTTGTTATTGTTAGTATTATTAAGTGTGGGGAACATGCAGGAAGAACTGGAGATCTGAAGGAATCAACTATGACCTTATAAATATAACTGAGACCATGGAAGAATTGAGAACTTACAGGTCCCCAGAGTATACCCTCCACTTGACAAAGGACCTGGTAAGACCTGGTAAAATGGGACACATGGCTAGAATATGACTCTGGAAGGAGCAACAACCAACTTTAAAAGACATACATCGAAGATGGAAGCACAGGCAGGACCTAGAGTATGAATAGAGAGACAGAGCCCAGTCCTAGAAGAATAATTTGAAGAGAAAGAGAACACTCAGAATGAGTTGAAGCTAGGAAGAAATGCTAAGGATGATAAAAAGTGGTTATTTTTAAAACTAGATTGGAGAAAAGAGGAACATTAAAGAAAGGACAAAATCACTGCTCAAGGGGAATGAGTTTAATGATGGGAAAATGATAACAGGGCAGAGAGAAAGCTTAGTTACTCAAACCCTTGCTTACTTTAATTATCTCTGCAAAGAACTAAGTTACCTCTGTACTAGAAAGGACAGAGCAAAAATATCTAGTAGGATGTTGAACACCAAGAAAGTAGTCAGTCAGACAGTCAGTAATTATTATTAAGTGACTATTTGTGCCAGACACCATGCTAAGGGCTGAGGATGCTAAGAAAAGAGGAAAAAAACAAGGGCAGAGCCAACATGGCAGAGTAGAAAGACAGACCTGCTGTAGCTCTCCTCCCATAACCCATAAAATGCCTGTAAAAAAATGACTCTAAACAAATTCTAGAGCAGCAGAAGCCACAAAACAAGAGAGTGAAAGATATTTCCAGGTCAAGGCAGCCTGGAAGATCAACAGGAAAGGTCTATTGCAGTGGTCTCAGAGTGATTTGCAGTCCACTGAGCCCAGCCCAGTCTTGGCCATGGTTCAGCAGGGATAGGACCAGAGCAGGCTTTAGGGTGCAAAATCACAGGCAGCAGCTATGGTTCCCAGATTTCTCAACCCACAAATGCCAAAGACAGTTTCAAAAGTCAGTGAGAAGACTCTTTCACCTGGGTGAGAAGGGAGTAGGATCCTGCTCTATCCCTGGCCCCAAGCAGCAGCAGTGTCCATTTTTGGAGCCCTCAGCCTAAAGACTCTGGGGGAATCAAGCACCTGATCTGGCTCTTAGCCTTGAGTGGCTGTCCTAGGGTAAGAAGGAGCACTGGCTGATGGAGATGATGAAGGTTCTGGACAGGGAATTCTACTCACAGATCCTAGAGTGTTTGTGGTTGCTCCCAGACCAGAGTGTAGGCCAGGAGAGGAATAAACTCCTCTCCCTTGATTGTGCCACCTTGGAAGAATTGAGAACTTACAGGTCCCCAGAGTATACTCTCCACTTGACAAAGGACTCAAAAGTCAAGTAACTGGCTGGAAAAATGCCCAAAAAAGGGCAAAAAATAAGACTATAGAAGGTTACTTTCTTGGTGAGCAGGTATTTTCTTTCATCCTTTCAGATGAGGAAGAACAATGCATACTGTCAGAGGAAGACATAAAAGTCAAGGCTTCTGCATCCAAAACTTCTAAAATAAATGTGCAATGGTCTCAGGCTAATGGTCTCAGAGCTCAAAAAGGATTTTAAAAATCAAGTAAGAGAGGTAGAAGAAAAAATGGGAAGAGAAATGAGAGCAATGCAAGAAAATCATGAAAAATGAGTCAATTGCTTGCTAAAGGAAAACCAAAAAAAAAAAAAAGCTGAAGAAAACATTACCTTTAAAAATAGATTAACCCAAATGGTAAAAAAGGTCCAAAAAGCCAATGAGAAGAAGAATGCTTTAAAAAGCAGCATTAGCCAACTGGAAAAGGAGGTTCAAAAACTCACTGAAGAAAATAGTTCTTCAAAAATTAGAATGGAGCAGATGGAAGTTAATGACTTTCTAAAAAACCAAGAAATTACAAAACAACACTAAAAGAATGAAAAATAGAAGACAACATGGAATATCTCATTGGAAAAACAACTTACCTGGATCCAGGAGAGACCATTTAAAAATTATTTGATTACCTGAAAGCCATGATAAAAAAAAAGAGCATAGACATCATCTTCCATGAAATTATCAAGGAAAACTGCCCTGATATTCTAGAACCAGAGGGTAAAATAAATATTGAAAGAATCCACCAATCACCTCCTGAAAGAGACCTCAAAAGGAAAACTCCTAGGAAAACTCCTAGGAACTCCTAGCCAAATTCCAGAGTTCCCAAGTCAAGGAGAAAATATGGCAAGGAGCCAGAAAGAAACAATTTGAATATTGTGGAAATACAAATTAAAGATAACACAAGATTTAGCAGCTTCTACGTTAAGGGACTGAAGGGCTTGGAATACAATATTCCAGAAGTCAAAGGAACTAGGATTAAAACCAAGAATCATCCACCCAGCAAAACTGAGTATAATACTTCAGGGGGGAAATGGTAATTCAGAGAAATAGAGAACTTTCAAGCATTCTTTTTTTTTTTATCTGTCAGATAGTAAACATTTATTTTTTTATTATTTTTTTTAAAATAAATTTATTTAACTTTTTACATTCATTTTCACAAGATTTTGGGTTCCAAAATTTTATCCCCATTTGTCCCCTCCCCCCTCCCATATACACTGGACATTCTAATTACCCATATCACCAATCTGCCCTCTCTTCTATCATCCCT
>CM053773.1:131580575-131616169 GCA_028658325.1 Potorous gilbertii | reverse complement strand
TTTGTATTCTTCTCTGGTCAAACTCCTTGAAGTCTCTTCTCTTGAATTTTTCGCTATCTATCTGTGTTTGACCTCTGAATGCATTGTCTGTTATTGAGGTAGTTTCTGATAATGTGGTCAAAAGTGGGTAGGGGGGATGGGAGAGGAAGAGAGTGGGAGGAAGAAAGGGAAGGAAGGAGGGGGGAGGGAGGGAGGGAGAGGTGGAGAGAGAGAGAGAGAGACAGAGAGAGAGAAACTCTTTTCTTCCCTACAGTGAATTTGCGTTTGAGTCATTTGTAAAATATTTCCTAAAGTGAGTGATGTAAAAATAGAAGGAATATTAACCAGTTCATATACCAGCCAATGTATAAAGAATGCAATAATTCTCTATAAAAAATAATTCCTCCGCATTTCATACCAAGAAAATATCAATAGTTGATAAATTAGTCTATTTCCAGTTCTTTTGTGTGGTTGCATCCTTTCAGTTACAGCTTTTGGCTAAAATCCATGATCATCAATTGCATCAGCATATCAGTGTTATGCCCAGTAGATTCTAAGCCTGTACATTAGGAATAACTAGTTATTATTATTTTTGTTCTCTAATTAATCTGTAGTTATTTGGTCGTTATCAAGAGGTAATATTATCAAGGCAAGTTCACTTGTTCTTTATTCAGATCACTAAGAATAATCTATCTTCAAAGGAGGAACTATTTTTTTTTCCCATTAGCAGGCCAAGGAATTGCTCCAACCATCAGTCTGTTGTGGAAAAATGGAAATCATATATGCCATGAAAAAGAATAATTTCTCTTCCCTATTCCTATGTGGAGAAACCAAGAAAACCAATGCTGGATTCCTTCACATTTACCAAAATAGCTTTTAAAAATTACAGAGTGAAATGCAATCTAATGACTTTTTTTTTAATCTGCTCATTATGAATGAAGAACTTGGTTCCAGCCTTGTTATTTTCAGCTTCAGTTGGTCTTGAAGTGAGCATCTGGCATCTGTGATCAGAGGCACGTTTGGGTCTAAGTCATGTGTGAAAATGTTGATTCACAGTAGGAAGGACTCTGATTCTGCATGAGATTTGCTTTAAACACTGGGGCAGTTCTGTTGAGTTTGGTGTAACTGCCTTACAACCAGTTCTGTGTTGGAAAGAATAAATTGAGGCTGTTCCTTAAAATCTGAAAAATCAGTCACATAATCTCACAGATAGAAACAGTCCCTCTGTGGCCGTCTAGTCCCACCTGTACTTGAACAAGAATCTTCTTCATGACACCCTTAGCCCATGGTCATTCAACCTTTACTTAAAGACCTCCTATTATGGGAGAACTCTTTCTTTCCTGTGGCAGCCCATTTCATTTTGGGATGACTCTATTAGGAAATTCTTCCTGATACCAAATCCAAGTTTGCCTCTTTGCAATTTATTCCTCTTAATTCTACCTTTTAGGACAGGGGTTCTTAATCTGGGGGGGGTCTTTGAATTTTTTAAAAATATATTTTGATAGCTGTTACAATAATAACCAAAATGTATATAATATTTCAAGTTTTATAAAACACTTTATATATGTTAACTCACTTGACTCAACATGTATTCCAGTGTAATTGGTTTCATTTGTAAATATTTTATTTTATGAATTTAAAAGAATTCTTTGAAGGAGTCTATAGGCTTTATGAGACTGCCAAAGAGATCTACGACATGAAAAAAAGGTTAAGAAATCCTACTTTAAGGGAGGAGAACAAGTCTAATCTCTCCAAAAGCCCTTCCAATACTTTAACTGGTACTCAAGTCTTCTCTAAGTTAAATGTTCCCATTCTCATCAACTCTTCATGCTTTCCAGCATATCAATGAGTGTTCTTAAATCCTGATACCCAGAAGGGGATATAATACTGCAGATGCAGTCAACCAAAGACGAATATGGAGGGACTCTCACCTTCCTACTCCTGGATACAGTTTAAGATTCTATTAGCTTTCTTGGCTGCCATAACATATTATTGACTCATATGAAGCCAGTCCATTAAAACCCCTAGATCTTTTTAATCTGAATGGCTATCTAGCCATGCCGCCCCCATTTTTTAATTGTGAAGTTAGTTTTTTTCAGCTCATGTTGACTGTACGTTTATTTCTATTAGATTTTATCTTATTCAATTGGGTGCAATATTTTAGCCTGCCAGAGATCTTTTTCAGATGCTGGCTAAAACAGCCAGTGCTTTATCTATCCCTCCTACTTCTGTGCCCTCATCAACTTTATGAAGCTTGCCATATATACCTTTGTCTAATATGTCATTGATAAAAAAAAAAATAACTAGCATTTAAAAAGAGCTTGAGCTGAGTTGTGGAGAAAACTAGGAATTTTAAGAGGCAGAAGAGAGAAAGGAGTGCCTTCCATACATTAAAAAAATAGGATCTAATAATAATAGGTCATCCTCCTCATCAGGAAATTTAAGGTTTGCAAAGCACTTAATAGCTCTGATCACATTTCATCCTTACAATAGCCTTGGGAAAGAATGGCTGTTATTATCCTGTTTTACAGATGAATAAACTGAGGCAGACAGAGCTTAAGTGACCTCCCAAGGGTCAGAGAGCAAGTAAGTGTCAGAAGCTATATTGGAGCTCAGACCTTCCTGAGTGTAGTCCTATAGCTGCCTAAAATATTAAATCAAGTACTTAGATCCTTGGGACATTCTACGTCAGCTCGTAACATAGAGGGTAGAGAGCTAGACCTGGAATCAGGAAAACCTAAATTCAAATCCAGCCTCAGACACTACCAGCTGTGTGACCCTAGACAGGCCATTTTACCTCTGCCTCAGTTTCTTTAAATGCAAAATAGGGATCATAGTAACACCTACTTTGGAGGGTTGTTGTGCAGATCAAAGAGATAATATTTGTAAATGTTTAGCTCAGTTCCTGGCACATAGTTGCTACTGTATAAATGCTTATTCTCTTCCTCCTTCTCCTTTTTTCCCTTCCTGCCACTGGAGCTAACGCCCAGGCTGACAATGAACCACTACAGATGTCTCTTTCCGTCTGGTCATTCAACCATCCCTTGAGAATTTAAAGAAAGGCTAGGTTATCGTTTACTAGGTGATGCCAGGAGGGGTGGCGGGGTGTGGGGGGAGCACGGAATTCTTCTTCTGGTAGAAGTTTGACTGGATGGCCTTTGAAGCTCCTTCCAGTTCTGGAATTAGGAGATCCTATGAATCTACCTCACTGAACGGTTTTCTAGCCCACACCTCTCTATCTCTCCCACAAAAAAATAGCATGAGAGACTTGGTTAAATACTTTGATAAAATCTAGGTAAGCCGTATCTATAGCATTTTCTTGATCTACCTGCCCAGTAGCTCTATAAATTATTTCTATTACATAAGGAAACAAGACCAGTCCAGCATGTTGTTTTTGATGAAGTTAGATGACTCTACTTCCTTTGCCCTATGTATACTATGCATGATTTTAATCATGTGCTCCAGAATCTTCTTAATAATCAGAACCAAACTCATTAGCCTAGAGTTTGTAAATTTCATTCCCTTCCTTGTACAGAAAATTGGGACATTTGCCCTTCACAGTCCTTCAGTACCCCTCCCTTTCTCCATGACCTTTCAAAGATCGTTGCTATCCAAGACAATTCCAAAGGACTCGTGATGGAAAATACTAACCACATGCAGAGAAAGAACTATGGAATTTGAATGCAGATCAAAGCATACCATTTTCAGGGTTTTTTCTTTCTCATGGTTTTTCCCTTTTGTTCTGATTCTTCTTTCATAACATGACTAATGTGGAAAAATGTTTAACATGATTATACATGTATAACCTATATCAGATTGCTTGCTGTCTTGGGGAGGGAGGTAGGAAGAAAAATTTGGAACTCAAAACTTTGCAAAATGAATGTTAAAAATTATCTTTGCAAATAATTGGAAAAAAAATACTATTAAGGAGAAAAAACCCCAAAAGATTATTGCTAATGGCCCAGGGATATATTTTTTCTGTGACCTAAGATACAGTTTATGTGGACTTGAATTCATCAAAGCCAGTTAACTCTTTCCTACAATCACCCTACTTGGATATCAATTCCTTATTGGTGATTTTATTTCATTGTTTTCATCCCACAAACATTCCTATTCTTCTTGGTAGGGAAAGAGAAACACACTAAGAATTGAACAACTCTGGCTTTTCTCCACCATCTATTATCATTGTCTGTTATCATAGGACTGAATAGCAGTAATATCCCTTCTTGAATACTCTTTACCCCTTCCATATAACTTTTAAAAGACTTTTTTCTTATGCTTAGCTTCCCTCATCAACCTCAACTCATTGTGAGCTTAGTTCTTTCTGACATGATTCTGAACTCTTCCTTTGTTACCTGTTCATGTTCTCATCTTCTATATTCTCAAACATCTAAGATCACTGCTTGGCTCCCCTGTACATGTACAGGGGAGCCCCTGTCAGAGTAGTTTCTCTTTGTGTTTTCAGAATTTTATTCTTGAGGGCCTGCTAGTTCTGGGCAGACTTGCCTGATTGAATTTTAGTCCACGGGATCCTAACTATCCTTTTTCTAAATTCTAAATTTTCTAAATTCTTTGAAATATGCCCTCCCTAAACCTAGGGGGTACCAGGTCATGTTTGGCATTTTTTTCTCTATCCCTGTAACAAATTTTAACATAGAATAAATGATAATTGATTGAGCACAATTGATTGAGTATAGTGCCAGGCATTGCACTAGGCACTGAGAATACTTAGTGACTTACTAGAAAGGGGTTAGCAATGGTGGGGGAGTGATGTGGAGGCTTGGTTCCCATGAAGAAGTGTTCCTATATCTGAGCTAGGGTCCTAGGGGCAGAGTCCAGGTTCTAGACAGAGACTATTGAGAAGGATGACAGGCAGCATAGTTTAGAAAGAGAGAGTAGTTTCTTCAAGTTTTCCGTTATGTCCAACCCAGCAACCAGTTCCCACTTGTTGGTAAGACTCAGATCCAGGGCAGATCAAAGTTCTTTGCTTTCAGACTTTTAATTATCCCTTTAAGCAAAAGTGTGTGTGTTTGTCCTTCACTGCCGAAGAAGACCATGCCAGCAGAGAAATAATGACATGACTTGCACTTGACTTTGTTTTGAGTGAGGGAGGGCTGTGCAGGTCACCAGCCTCACTTCTCCTTCAGAGCTATCTGAATCCAGTGACCAGATATTCATCAGGATGACTGGAGATGACTCAGGATGAGGCAGTTAAGTGACTTGCCCAAGGTCACACAGCTAGTGAGTGTCAAGTGTGTGAGGTGAGATTTGAACTCAGATCCCCCTCACTCCTATACTGGTTCTCTATCCACTGCACCCGTAATCACAGGCTCAAAGCCCATTGATCAGGGATTCTCTCCAATGAGTTTTGAATACATTACCTAATTCTCAAATCTTAATTTCTAATTCTAATTAATCCTTGTTGAATTTTCCTTAATTCCCTTTCCCTGCTCCTCTCAGTAAGGACTTTTTCTTCCCCAGTCCTTATATTATGCACCTCTACTGTACGCTGTTCAAGTATTACTTTGTATTCTCATTATTTGTAGAGGTCATGTCCCTTTAATAGACTATAAGTTAAATCAGAGCAAGCAGAGACAGCCATTTGTAAATTTTGTCTCCCGCAAAATGCCTGGCATAGTGCTTTGTACACAGGAGGCACTTAAGAAATATTTGTTGAGTTGAATAATAAATCACAAATCACATATGTGACAAGACCATTAAAAAGTGAGAATGAGTATATAAACAATACCAACAACCCATCTCATTTGTAATCATGCTTTATGGATATCATATTTAAGATGCTGAATGACCAAGGCATGCGAGAAGGAAAGGAATTAAGATTGACATGTTGTTCAGTCATTTTTCAGTCACGTCTGACTCTTTGTGACCCCATTTGGGGTTTTCTTGGCAAAAATGCTGGAGTGGTTTGCCAGCTCATTTTATAGATGAGGAAACTGAGGCAAATAGAGTTGAGTGACCCTTGTCTAGGGTCACGCAGTTTGTAATTGTTTGAGGCCAGATTTGAACCTAGGAAGATGAGTCTTCCTACTCCAGGTGTGGCATTCTATTCACTGCACCACATAGCTGCTATAGCAACCATATAGCAGCTACTGTGTACCAGGCACTATGTTATGCTAAGCAGTTTATGAATATTATCTCATTTGATCCTTACGTTAACTCTGTGAAATAGCTGATGTTATTATTCCCATTTTACAGTTGAGAAAACTGAAGCTAACAGAGTTTAAGTGACTTGCTCAGGGTCACACAGCTAGTGTCTGAGGCTGAACTTGAACCCTGCATGAAGCTGAAAGAATCTAAAGTACTCAAATGATTTCTTTGATTTAGGAGTTCCTTCTGCTGAAGCAGATCATAACCATCCAAGTAGGGCCATCTTATCCAATTCTTACTCATGCCCTCTCAAATTTTCACGACATGGAGTCCAGCCAAAATGCTAGATGCCTTCCTTGCTTTCCCTTAACATCTCAAAAATGCCAGTAGAACACTGTTCATTCACCCATCATCCCTCACTCTTCTCCACATAAAGAGTCCATTTTCTTATTCTTTCATACAATTCTTTGATGACAACTTTGATTTCTATACTCCTTTAGAGTTTTTCTGTGATTATACATTATAGCCTGCTCACAGCCAGCATGTACTTTTCCATTGCTCTTTGTAGGGTGCTTATGTTTAGTTATTTGGAGGCAGTGGTGTTCCACATTTGACTGCCGGCATATAGCAACAATGTTTGTACTGAAAATATAGACCCTTTCAATGAAGGAATCAAAACCATAGTCACAAAAATGCTCCAAATCATCACTGATTAGAGAAATGCAAATTAAAACAATTTTGAGATATCATCTTATAACCTGTCAGATTGACCGAATGATGAAAGGGGAAAGCGACAAATGTTGAAGGGCATGTGGAAAAATTGGGACAATAATTTACTGTTGGTGAAACTATGAATTGATCCAACCACTTTGCAGAGCAATCTGGACTTATACTCAAAAGTTTCTAAAACTGTTATGCACTTTAACCCATCTATACCACTATTAAGTCTGTTTCCCAAGGTGATCAAGGAACAAGGAAAAGAAGCCAATATGTTCTAAAATATTTATAGCAGTTCTCTTTGCGGTGGCATAGACCTGGAAATTGAGAGGATGTCCATCAATTGAGGAATGGCTAAACAAGTTGTGGTATGTGATTGTGGTGGAATACAACTGTGTTATAAGAAACGATGAGCTAGTTGATTTTAGAAAAAACATAGAAAGACTTGCATGAAATAATGAAGAGTGAAAAAAGCAGAACCAAGAGAATGTTGTATGCAACAACAGCAATATTGTTTGAAGAATAATTGTGGACAACTAAGTTATTCTGAGTGCTATAAATACTCAAGTCAATTACAAGGACCTATGAAGGAAGATGCTGCCCACCTCCAGAGAAAGAACTGATAAATAAAAGTGTGCATAGTATGGTTTTACACATAAGTCTGTGTTAAATGGTGGTCTTCTTTGGCATTGGGGAGGGAGGAAGGGAGAGAGAGACAATTTGGAACTTAAATTGTAAAAAAAAATAAAGAAAATTTAAACAAAAAGGAAAATATAAGCCCTTACTATTATGGGAAGCTTGGAATTAGTAAAGTGCTTTGCCATTTCATGAAAGCAAGTCAGTTACTCTCCTTTTCAATCCTGGGTCCAGTTCATTGCCCATCTGTATTGGCAGTGCCAGATAGATATATTGTTGGATAAGCTCTCTTTTTGAAATCTGGGCAATAATTATTCATCCATTTGGTCTTCCTTGTGTGGACAGACAGACCAAATTCTTTGGAATTGTAGGTTCTCTACTAATATCCTCATTAAGGATGCCCTCAATTTCATGTAGATGGGTTAGGTGGCATATAGGTTGGTAGTTGCTGATGTTCTTTTGGCAATTTTTCTTTTGAGCCAATAATGTCTGAGTTTTTTTATATCATATGATTATTTTCCCCTCCTTCTAATTGTTGAGATTGAAATTAAGGTAAACTGAGACACATTGAACTTATTAGTAAGGCTAACAATTACCAATGAAATTGGTCTTGGCTCCTCAGTCAGCCAAAAGACCACAAGGTAGGAATCACTAGCCTTCATGTAGTTTGGGGAAGTATAAGAGAACAAAGAATAGGAAAATATCACAGATGGAAAATAATATAATTAGTTATGGGGTCTAAAGTATCATAGATGAAGGAAAGCAATATGAATGAATGAAAGCTTGGAGTGTGGGGCTAGCAACTTCAGTTTTGTTACGGAAAGTTCTTTGGTGGTCTCCACCTGCAAGAGTAGTTAATCTCACTGTGATAATAGGCAGATTTTTTTTTCTTTTTCCCCCCAAATTTATTAGTTTATTTGTTTTCAGTTTTCAACAATCACTTCCATAAGTTCCAAATTTTCTCCCCCTGTCTCTTCCTTCCCTCCCCAAGATGGTATGAAATCTTATATGGGTTCTACACACATGTTCCTATTAAACATACTTTTCACATTAGTCATGTCACATAGAAGAATTTAAACAAATGGAAGAAACCATGAGAAAAACAAAGCAAAACACAACACAACAAAGGACAAAACAGTATGATTCATTCTGCATTCTGACTCCATAGTTCTTTTTCTGGATGTGAATGGCATTTTGCATCATGAGTCTTTTGGAAATATTTTAGGTCCTTGTATTGCTGTGAAGGGCTAAGTCTATAAAAAAATGTTCTTGAATACTGTGGCTGCTCCTGGTTCTGCTCACTTCACTCAGTATCAGTTCATATAAACCTTTCCAGGTTTTTCTGAAGTCCCAGGTAGACTTTTTTGAAGGACAGTCAACATTATAGAGATAATAGATCAGACTCCCTAGCATCCACCCTCAAGGACAAAAAATTTCTTCCAGTTTTGCAAGGGCAGCTACTGGTAGAGAGATAACAGTTTTCTTTCAATTAAAATGAGTTATAGGAAACTTAGCTTTTAAACATAACAGAGAGCATAGGTAACCTTCAGGACTCATGAACTTCTCAGCTTCACTCAGAGACAAAAATCATGGCTCAGCCAGTTACAGAACAGAATCAGTTACAGAATGGAATCAAATATAAGATCAATATTTGATTTTCTCATAATGCCTTACAATTGTATTGTCTTTATAACACAATTTGATGCCTTTACAATTGTACTGTCTTCAGCACAAATCTCCACTATATAAACTTTATCCAAGCTGTCCAAAGAAGGACTTTTCTTTTATTGCCTTTAATGTCATTTCTATTTCCATTGTAAGCACCTCTGAGACTGTGAGGTCAGGGTCCAAGTGTAATGGTTCCACTATCCTTGATAGACAAAAGGTTTGTTGTGTTTTTGCACAGTTTCCATTTTTCCTTCTCCTTTTAGTATTCTCTCCATTTTCATCCTTGAATGCCCTTGGGACAGCTTTGCTTAGTTTAATATCTTGCCAAGTTTTCTTTATTTTTCCCCCAGATGGTAATTTGACATTTTATTTAACACAAATAAAAATGTGCAAAACAGTTTACTCATTTTCTTCACTCCTCAGTCAAACATTTGGATCAGTGTTCTTGATGGCTAGCTGAACAGAGCTGGAGGAATTCCTATTCCAATTCCTAAAAGAAACATTGTAAGTAATATAAAATTTGTTGCACATTAAGAGCATTTCTAGCTCTTTTGACATTGCTTACCAAAAATTTCTTGGAATCTACTGGGTGGCATGTGTTTTGTCTCCTTCTTGCTTCCATAATGAATGTTGGAAGGGCATAAAGAGCTGGCTCTTGAGTGGTCTTCACATCCAGTTCTGGTTCTTCTTGTTCCCATCAGTTTCATTTGATCTTGGCATATTGATTTGACTGCAATGAGATGAACTTTTTTTATTCTTGACTTTTTTTTGAGGCTCCATGAAGGGTTTACAGACAACACTGAGAAGAAAAAAAGGAAGGGGAGGCAAGTTTTCTTTAGACTGGTTTTGTCCTTCACTTTGAAGGATATCCTGCTTTTCTTTCTTTTCTGAAACAATTGTGCTTGTGATCATCCAACATTCTTCTTTTTAAGATTTCATATACAAATAATTTATATTCTAAACCAAAGTTGCCTTTGGCAGACATCTTTCCCTGTTTGGCAAGTTAGCCAGATGTTTGCTGACTAAGGCTTTTTGGGAGCTTCTTTTTTTCTTTTAAATTTCTTTACTATAGCAATTCATTTATACTTATGAATTAAATTATGGTCTGTGTCAAATGTTTCTGTTGTCCATTTCCCGTTTTTGATAATTTGTTTCAATAGAAGAAAGACCTGTGTAGCGGACGGCTCGCGTCCCTACACTGCTCGGTGATGTGGTTGAAGAAAAGAGACACGGGAGGTGGGAAAAGATAGACCAATTCCATTTATTGATCTGAGGGTCAGGGTATATATATATATATATATATATATATATATATATATATATATATATATAATATACATATATATATATGTATATACAGAAACTGCAAGTCTATATGACATTCTGCTCATCTCCTGTCCCAGTGTTTTGGCCAGTCTTATTGTCTTTAAAGACTGTTAGCCTAGAGGACATCTATTTTACATATCCCTTGTTTTCTGTAATTCTCATGTTTGTCTCACGGAGACAGCAACATCTGGGGGGCATGGAGAGCCATTCCAGATGATAATGAGTACAGTCTCAAAGAACAGTTTCCCCGAAGGTCTTTCCTGATCTTGTCAGCAGCACTCCACCCTAACCCTCAACAGACCTGTCCTCAAAATTAGAAGCCAGTCCTATTCCAGTTCTATATTGGGGTAGCACAGTAAAACATGGCTTTAGCCACTGTCTACTCTGAAATGGTGCAAAACCTGTGGGCTCTCTTTGTCTTCCACCCCAAGACTGGTCAAGGAGTGATTCTCCCTTTAGACAAATAAACAGAAGTATCTCCACTATGTCCTAAGATTTTCTTGACTGATTGAAGGGGTCCATTGCTAGTGTTATTCTCTAATTCCACAATTCATTTAAGCCTGGGTCTCTGTATTATATATGTATTTTCAAACTTCCAGTTAAAATCCATACATGTGGTTCCCCCTATCCCTCAGCCATAGGCAGCATAGCATGGTGGATAGAGATCTGGGGTCAAGTCATAATGCCCCCCTTGACATTTATTGACTTTGTAATCCTAGACAAGTCATTTAACCAATCAACGTTCTAGGTAATTGTCAAGACTAAGTTCCAAAGAAGGTATCCACTTGCATTGGCAGAATGAGTTTCTTCATTAAGGAGTTTTCCCTCTGTCAAGTATGATCCCTCTGACCCACCTGCCTCTAATATTGGTTAACCATCCATCATACAATTATAAAATATTACAGCTAAAACAATCTTAGAGGGATGTCCCTTACTTGAGGTCTCCAAGTGAAGTCTGGATGACCACTTGTCAGGGAGGTTGTAGAAGAGACTCCTGTTTAGGATCCTATGAGATTAGATGGTCTCAGTGATTCCTTCCAATTTGGAGATTGTACAATCTAGTTCAACTCCATGAGGATTCTCAATCTAGAGAGGTTAAGTGACACAGCTCTTTGGTGGGAATAATTTTCTTCCAACTTCATTCTAAGACCCCATCCCAGATTCTATAAGTAAAGAACTTTTCAATCATGCAGAATAAATTTTGGAATACAGACGATTTTAATAGTTCCCCCTCCAGCAAGTCCCACTATATTTCAATTCAGTTCAGAAAGCATGACAAAGCATTGTACTAAGCTCTAAGAATAGAAAGACACAAACAAAAAACAAAACAAAATCTGAATCAGCCTCTTCTTTAAGGAGATTAAAATAGAGTGACCACCAGTTAAGTCTATGGCCAACAGTACACTGGCCTGTAGTAACTAGAAATGAAATTATCTGGCGTTATGATCTACTGTCAATCAAATCCTTTTGGAGACCCTAACCAAGCATAAGGGCAAGTGGAACTAGACCCAATCTGACTCCTAGAGACTTCAAAACAAGGTAAGTTCCCTGGGACAGTAAGTACTTATTATGGTTTCTGTTTACTTGTTTGTTTTGACAACTAGTTCATCTAGGCCTTTAATAAATGCTTGTTGGAGCAAAGCCAATACAACCAAGATTAGAAGGGAAGCAGAAAGCAGGGAAATAATTCTTACAGCCAGTGTCTCTGATAAAGGCCTCATTTCTTTTTTTAAAGTTATTTTATTTGTTTTCAGTGTTCTACAATCACTTCCATATATCTTAGATTTTTTTTCCCCTCCCTCCCTTTCCTTCCCTTCTTCCTCCCCACTCCCTCCCTGAGACAGCATGCGATTTTATATAGGTTCTACACCTACGTTTCTATTAAATACATTTTCACCTTAGTCACGTTGAATAGGAGAATTGAAATGAATGGGAGAAACCATAAAACACAGCAAAACAAAACACAATACAAAAGTAAATGGTCTGCTTCATTCTGTGATCCAATTCCATAGTTCTTTCTCTGGTTGTGGAAGGTGTTTTGCCTCAAAAATCCATTGGGAATTTTTTAGGTCGTTGCTTTGCTAAGAAGATCTAAGTCTACCAAAAAAATTACTCATACACTGTGGTTGTTATTGTGTACAAAGTTCTCCTGGTTCTGCTCCTTTCACTCAGCATCAGTTCATATAAGTACTTCCAGATCTCTCTGAAGTCTTCCTGTTCATCATTTCTTATGGCAGAATAGTATTTCATTACATTCATATACCACAACTTATTCAATCATCCCCAATTGATGGGCATCCACTTAATTTCAGTTTTTGGCCACCACGAAGAGATCTGCTATAAATATTTTTGTATATGTGGGACCCTTTCCCATTTTTATGATCTCTTTGAAATACAGTCCTAGAAATGATATTGCTGGGTCAAAGGGTATGCACATTTTTGTAGCCCTTTGGGCATAGCTCTAAATTGCTCTCCAGAATGGTTGGATCAGCTCACAGCTCCACCAACAATGAATTAGTGCTCCAACTCTCCCACATCTTCTCCAACATTCATCACCTTTCTGTTTTGTCATGTTAGCCAGTCTGATAGGTGTGATGTGGTACCTCAGAGTTGTTTTGATGTGCATCTCTCTAATCAATAGTGATTTGGAGCATTTTTATATGACTATAGATAGCTTTAATTTCTTCCCCTGAAAACTATTCATATCCTTTGGTCATTTATCAATTGAAGAATGACTTGTATTCTTGTACATTTCACTCGGTTCTCTATATATTTTGGAAATGAGGAAAGGCCTCATTTAGAGAAATGCAGACAGCAAATATTACAAAAGAGGAAAATGATAAATGTTGGAGAAGATGTGGGAAAATTGGAATGCTAATGCATTGTTGGTGAAGTTGTGAACTGATCCAACCATTCTGGATAACAATTTGGAACTATGCTTAAAAGGCTATAAAACTGTTCATACCCTTTGATTCAGTAATACCACCATTAGGTCTGTATTTCAAAGAGATCACAAAAATGGGAAAAGGACCCACATGTACAAAAATATTTATAGTAGTTCTTTCTGTGTTGGCAAAGAATTGGAAATGGAGGGGATACCCACCGACTGGGCAGTATGTGAATAAGTTGTGGTATATGAACGTAATGAAATATTATTGTGCCATACGAAATGATGAGCAGGTGAATTTCAGAAAAACCTGGAATTACATGAACTAATGCTGAATGAAGTGAACAGAACCAGAACTTTGTACACAGTAACAGCAACATTGTGTGATGCCCAATTTTGACAGACCCAGCTCTTCTCCACAATATAGTGACCTAAGACAACTCCAGAAGACTCATGATGGACAATGCCATCCACATCAAGAGAAAGTACTATGGAATTCTGAATGCAGATTGAAGCACTCTATTTTCTTTTTTTCTTTCTTGTGATTTTCCTCTTTTGTTCTGATTCTTCTTTCACAACATGACTAATGTAGAAACACGTTTAATATGATTGTACATGTATAGCCCGTATCAGATTGCTTGCCATCTTAGGAAGGGAGGCAGGAAGGAGGGAGAAAAATAATTGAAACTCAAAATCTTGTAAAATTGAACTTTGAAAACCATAAATTAATTAATTTTTTAAAAAATTATAATTGGACAAGTAGAAGCTAATGACTTCATAAGACATCGAGAAACAATAAAATAAAGGCAAAAGAATTTTTAAAAATGTTTGTTGGATCGGATCAGAGTGGAAAGTGCTTGGGTTCAGTGACTGTGTCTTTTCAGCAGTGGGAGATAGATGAGGACGGCAATCAGCATGCTCTCCCCTTCTTTGCCCTGAACAGCTCCCTGGAGTTCTGATTTTTCAGGGGCATACTCAACAGCCTTGCCAGCCTCAGATTCATATTCACCTCACCTTTTCCTTCCAAATGTCTTGAGGACAGGGGCCAGGGAAAAGAGGAGGAGCTTCAGCCCAGTCCTGGCCGAATCACCTGGGGTGTACCCACTCCCCTCGGGGGAGGAGAAGAAAGGTCCGCTCCTCCCTCCCGTGAGCATGCAAAGCCTGCAGCTGGCGCCCAGGCGTTCGGTGCCGCGCAGGGTCCCAGACAAAAGGAGGAACGCGAACCTCAGCCCGGCATCGTCGGCCAACTCCGCCAAGAACCATGAAGATGCACTTCAGCATCCCAGTGTCGCAGCAGAAGCTGGATTCACTGGGGGGTCGCTACGTGGTACGTGGCTCCTGGGACTTTGGGGAGATGTAAGCAATTCGAACCAGGTTACCCGACTTCTTTTTCACCGCTAACGTGTCTGTCTGTCTCTCTGTCTGTGTGATTTCAGCTGTACTCGGTGTATCTGGAAGGGTTCCTTTTCTGCAAGGTGCGCTACAGTCAACTGTATCGCTGGAACGAACAGGTTAGAGCTCGTGGGGAGCCAAAGGTCTCATGAACCAAGGGCGTCCCCTAAGGGCTAGCATCCAGTGTCCCAGAACGCCTTTCTATAGTCCAGGAACCTTCAAGCAGTAGGAGATTGGAATTTGTCTAAGGGTATGCCTTGGTGTGGGGAGTGGGGAGGAGATGAGGAGAGAGGATCTAAGTAGATATCCAAGGGACTCAAGAACTGGGGCGGATAACCAGAAGTAGCATCTCTTCGGCCAGAAACCTTTCTGAGGACTGAACTCAATTACTGAAATATAGGAATCCTGCCTTCCCCTCAGGGAAGCACGAGGTGGGTGGGGAAAGAGAAAGAAGTTTGGGGCACATAATGCATATCCCTCCTGACTGGCACCGTCAATTTGCATTTGCTGATACTGATTCTGCGACCTCATTTGTTTTCTTTCCTGCCTACTTTGTGTGACCTGAGGAAAACCGTAACTTCCCCAGGCCTCAGTTTCCTCATCTGTAAAAGAGGGGCATAATCACAGCTCTAGAATAGGAGACTTCAGAAGCCATTAATTCAATCTGGCTGTTTTACAGATGAAGAAACAGAGGCAGAGGAGATTGTGACTTGCCCAAGGTCAAATTTGTAGTGAGTGGCAGAGGGGTATTTCAATCTACGTCCTCTAATTTTCAATGACATTTATGCAACACTTTCAAGATATACAAAGCACTATATCCACCTTTCCTCCTTTAATAGTGAATGGTTCAAATGACCTCTCAAACCTTCCCGGGTTCATCCTGGACACCTTCTTCAGTCCAATAAGTGAATGCAACGGCTTTAAAAAGTACTAAGAAGCCAGGTGTGCACAGGGTTGCTCTGTCTGGATTGGTGAGGAGTATTTGCATTAGGAAAAGAACCCAAGACTTCTGATTCTCAGGCCTGTGCTCTATTCCTTCTACACCTGGGACGCACATCATTTTAAAGGCTTAGATTTGCCATCGCACCCTCTTCACTCATGGAAAATATGCCCCTTCTTTAAATGAGCAAACTTCCTTCACTGAGTTCTCTCCACCCAGATAATACAGCCCAAAACTGGCACCTTGTATACTTTGGTGTTTATCTTCCTCCCTCTGTAGAGTTCCTTAAGCTGATTCCTATTAAACAGGTGTGTCCTTATTTTTTGTTTCCCAGTGGTCATATTCATAGTATTCAAGTACTGGCAAGTATGAAAGCTCAAGCCAAAAAGAATGACTGATCAGGATGACAGTTAGGCTCTTGGTAATTACCTTACTTTGTTGAGAAGGATGTTTATTTCAATTAGGATTGCCTATCTTTTTGTTTTCCTAATTTGGTGGGGTAAAAAAACCTGAATAAATTGGGGTAATTGATTAAAGGAAGCATTTATTTTATTGTATTTTGGAAGTCAATCTAAAATATATTAGTATGAAGTGTATTTGGTGATGAGAATAGTGGTACTGTCCTTTGTGGTAGTGATTTATAAATTGTGGATTCAGAAAATTGAAATATTATTAGATGCTTTTGACTAAGATGTGTATGACTAGTTCTAGGAATGTTTTGATGCCAATAATATGAAAACCATATAGTTACTGGGAATGTGGGAATCAAGAGGTTGGATCAGTTCTCTACAAGTCATAGATACTTAATGGTGTTTGTTGATAGGGATTTGGGTCATATAGTAGGGCAGCATCCAAGCATATGCCTGTAATGAGTTAGTAAGATAACTTGAGGAGGAGATAGACTACTTTCAAGGAAGCACTGAAGAATTTCTGGATAGGTCTCTGTGTAACAAGTAGCTTCAGAAAAAAATTTACTGGGGGACTGTTGTGAGGTCCCTCTCATTCCATCTGGAGACAAAAGGAAAGAGAGATGGTGTGTAAACCTTTGCCCCCCCCCCATCTTTTCTAGCTTTTTCTGCTTTAGAAGCACTAAATTAGGGAGCTTTGGAATATTTAAGTGGCATTTAATGAATGACACTGACCATGCACCCTGTGGAGACTAAAGGGATGTTACAAGGTACCCAGCAGGGGCACCCAATTTTTCCAGGGTACTGAAGTGACAATATACTTTGCAACATCTATCTTCCTTGTGTCTTGCTGGTATAAATTTCTCCTCTTTCTATTTCTCCAGGATGCATACTTCTTAAGTGATTTTTCAATGCTGGCAAAATTGTCAGAATAAGAAATAAAGATTCAAATGAGTCTTCCTTTAACATGAGATTTTTAAATGCCTTTCATTTTTACGCAGCAGTCATTTCTGAATATATCTCCAAGAGCTGGATGTGGAGTCAGGAAAACCTGAAAATTCTGTCTCGGACACCTGTTGGCTGTGTGACCCTGAGCAAGTCACTGAACTTATCACAGTTGCAGTTTTTTCATCTGTAACATGAGGATGATAGTAACAGCGTCCACATCACAGGGTTGTTGTGAGGGTCTACTCAAAATGTTCTGTAAACCTAAAAGTATGTGGAACTCTTCAGAAGTGACCATAGTGTTTAGGCACCTAACTAATTTGTTCCACTGATAGGTACAAATTTATTTATTTGGACTTGGAAAGTTCCATGCCTTTTCTTGAGATGGAGTTTTCTTAAGAAGTTGTATTTGGGTGTAAACAATAACTTCCCTTTTAACATTCAACATTAGTAATAGTTTCCTCTTTGAGAAGTGATACAGATGCTGACTTTATGTCAGTCCTGCGGTTTGTAAAAGCTGAGGAAGCTTTTCCATAGTTCAATGTCAAAAGCACTGACCTGGGAATTAGGATACCTAGGTTTTAGCCCCATTGTAGCTGCGTGACCTTGGACAAGTAACCTAATCTCTATTTCTTTTCTCATTTCCCTTCTCTTCAAAAAAAGGATAATCTAGTAGATATTATTGTTGTTATTCAGCCTTTTGCAGACGTGTCTGACTCTTCATGACCCCATTTGGCAAAGATACTGGTTCACCATGACCTTCTCTAGCTCATTAATAGATATTTTGCAAAGTCTCTTCTAGCACTAAAATCCAATGAAAATGACAAATGATTTGGCTTCAAAAATCACATATAGAGAAATAAGTTATAGGAAAAAAATCTAACGTTAATTGTGGACCATAAATGCAAGATGAGCATCTAATATTGTGACTGGGGTGTGTGTGTTGTGTGTGTGTGTGTGTGTGTGTGTGTGTGTGAAGACCAAGCATGACACTGGTTTATAGAAATAGGGTCTAACTCACGGGATATTTGAGAGAATCTTCTCCCTAAATTTAGTTTTAGGTCTGTCTTTTTGTGAGTACTAAGTCCAATGCTAGTCCTCCACACTTAAGTAAGATGTTGACACTTCCAGCAGAAGATGCTTTTTTTTTTTGCAGTGTATGGTGCTAAGTGGTAGGAAGGTCATTACTCTCACACAAGATAGTTGGCTTGGCGATTGGACCCTACCTTCTTCCCTACATAGGTAGACCCTTTATTTCATCCAAACTTGCCCATTCCTTCTTCTCTGAACAAGTCAAGAGAAGTTCTAATCCTCTACCTTTGCTCAAGCTTTTGCCCCTTCTTAATATCTCACCTCTCAATATCTGTGCTTGTCTAAACCTTACGCCTCCTTGTAGAATTACCTGCTCTGTGAGATCTCCTTCAATACTGCCCTAAGTCTTGGTAATCGATTCTCATTCTCTGTGCCACTTGATATATCTGGACCATTCATTCAGTTATACTCCTTGTAATGCTTTTTATCCTTTTATGTCTACATTCTATCTCAATTAAACTTGAAAGTCTCTTTAGGATAAGAATCATGTCTTGTGCTCTTTTGTGTTCCTAGCCCATTGTCCTATTATAAGAAAGGTGATGGGATCATACAGACAGACCCTAGAGGGACCCTACAGACCCAGAGACATTAAGTGGGTCACATAGGTAGGAAGCATCAGAGGCAGAATTGAAACACAGGTCCTCTGTTTTCACTGTCCTGTGCTGCCTCTCCAATAAACTCAATAAATATCTGTCGATGATGACAATGAAAAACTCTGTTTTCAGATGATGTTTTGCAGTTAGCTCTCTCACAAAAATGTGCTTCTGGTTACACAAAGCATGAGGTGAACTGGTGTGGATGGCTCAGGTGTCTGGAACTATAGAAGGTAGATTTGACACAGACCCAGTCCTTACTGATTTAACAATTATTCTGGGGACAGAAAATGAGACAGCACGATCCATCTTTGCTGCCAGATGAATGGTCAATAGGACACTCACAGCACATGTTCTTTGGATGGCAGGTCAATAGTATTATCTTCATGCAAACAGCACAGCATGGCATTATGGTAATTGAGTAGTGAGCTTGAGGTATTATAATGAGATTTCAATGTCCACATCTTTGTTCTCGAAAATCTTGCTGTAAAGACTAAGTTATATTGAAATATATGTAACAAAAATGATTTTCAAATGCTGAAAGAGCAACTACTTTCAGAGATCTTGTCAAACAGCTTTGAAAGAGAAATTAAACTGAGTTCTCAAACTAGCTGATTATTGAAGGTGAAACCAATGGATCTTTTGAAACCCCTGAAAAATTCTCCAGTTTTGAAAACCTGAATAACTTGTGAAGTTAATGATTGACTTTAAGCAAAGCGAATTGCTCAGATATTTATAGGATGTTTGTTTTTTTCCCACTCTGACCAATACAGTATTGGTAGTGGAGAGTAGTGCTTGGGAATACTTTGAGCAGCTAGCCTAAGCTGGAAGACTGACTAAAAAGGATTTTGGGTTGGAACCAGTATCGGAATTCGAATGACTGTGGACTTAGTATCTGACTGCTCTGTCCCACATGAGGTGCCTTTGGCAGCTTTGTTCTATGCCAGCCTGACAACAAGGCTGAATTTGCTGATGCATGCACTATATGCTGCTCTTTAGATTAGAGTCAATTTGGGAAACATCTGTGGCTTTTATGAACAGATGCTGAGGCAGACAATTACCTTTTAAATATCAGTTAATCAAGAAATAATAGGATGCAAATAAGATAAAGATTTTATTTAAATTTCTATTTGAATCATATTAGAAGAGTTCTTAATCCAGAAATCTCTAGTTGTTTCCCCAGACGACCCTTGCCTCAAATATGGGACTTTTGTCAGTTTCACTTCTTTTCCCTTTCATTTCCTTGAGCATCCTATACAATGTACTTCATTTTTTATGTAACAGAAACAAAACCACCATCATGAAATCTATAACCTAGAAGACATTGCAGATAGGTTTAACAAAAGTCATTCAAAATATCAGAATTCCTGAAATGGGGCACTGAGAAGTGAGGTGACTTGCCCAGGGTCACCCAGAAGCAGGACTTGAATTCAGGTCTTCATGACTCCAAGGACACATGCCAGGCTGTCTCACTCACTCTTTTTTTAAATGCTATAGTCATCTGTCTGATGACAGAAAGCATTGGTTCACTGTACACATGATACATAGGTCATATTTTTCCATTTTAGTTCTAATTCTTGCCTACATACAACCTAAATTACTTTACATCGGGCTTAAAATTTTGTTCAGTGAGACAAAAGTAGAAAAGATTTGAATAGGGGTAGTAGCAGCTGCACCACTTATTACCTGTGTGATTTCAGAGCAAATTACTTAACTTCTCTGGGCCTCAGTTTCCTTACCTGTAAAATAAGTAAAATGGCACTAGATGACCTCTAATGTATGACCTTTGAAGGTCTAGACTTATGATTCGTCCAGATCTAAATCTAGAATTCTTTAATCCTACTCCAAGGTTGGTATTCATACATATCTCAGAGGTGACAAACTGGTACCCTCTTTCTCCTCCTCCCCTTCTCTAGGGATCCTAGGCATTTTGTGCATTTTTTTCCTTTAGTTAAAAAAGGTACAAATGCATCTTGTATCTAAGCTTTTATCAAAGATGCAATTTCAATTATTTTTATTTCTTTGCTGAATCCCAGTCCCTACGTGATACCATGAAGCTTTGTTGATGAGGGCCCAGCAAGGAAAGAATTGATTGAGTTTTGTGGTTCAGTTGTATCCAACTTTTTGTGACCCTATTTGGGGCTTTCTTGGCAAAGATACTAGAGTGGTTTACCATTTCCTTCTCCAGCTCAGTTTACAGACGAGGAAATTGTGGCAAACAAGGTTAAGTGACTTGCCCAGGGTCACAAAGCTAATAAATGTCTGAGGCCAGATTTGAACTCAAGAAGATGATGTCTGAGGCCAGATTTGAGCTCATAAACATGAGTCTTCCTGATTCGGAAGCCAGAGCTCTATCCACTGTGTCATATAGCTACTCTGTTTATTGGGTTTAGTAAAAATAATATCAGAGCACTTGTGCTTTTTTAGCTGCCCTGTAAGTGTTATATTAGGCTGGGATGGGGGGAATTAAACTTTTGATTCCAGGTATACTTATGTGATCTGTTGGTCTTACAAAAAAAAAAAAAGAAAAGATGAACTTGAGGAAGTCCAAACACCATCCCTTTAACTTTTTCACCTAATAAAAGGCTATTTGTATATAAAAACTTGCTGAGAAGTAACTAGGGTGAGGCAATGGTGTGTTGACTCAGGGTGCTGAAGTTTAGAAAAGTGACAGATTTTTGTGGTCATATTTCAGCCTTTGGCCCACCTGCCCCGTTGCTTCCCAAGAAGCAGCTAATCCTTTAGCATTGTAGAAACTTTATCTGCCTAGTAGCTGCAAATGATTTCCTCCTCATTTTCTTGCCCCAGGTAGAAGAATTAAGACTCAGTGCTTGGATGAATTTTGCCCTGAGCTTATGCGTACTATTTTGTATGTGTTTTTTTTTTTTAAACCTGGCTCAGAAGTGTACTAAATTCAAAGTTTTATTTGTCTGACCTTCCAGCTGAGACGGGTTTTTGGGAATTGCCTGCCATCTTTTCCACCAAAGTATTATCTTGCAATGACCACATCTATGGCTGATGAGAGGAGGAATCAGCTGGAACAGTATCTACAGAGTGGTATGTGTATGGATTTTTAAAAATTTAAAACCTAACTTTGTACTTGTTAAAATTCTTGCAATGATGCTATTTCCTCTTATGTGTGACCTGTTTACCTATTAGAACATAAGTTTGTTGATAGCACATACTGTTTCACTCTTTTCTTTGGATCCCTAGTATTTAGCACAGTACTTTAAAAAGTGCTCCTTCGTCCCTTCCTTCTTTTTCTCTTTCCTTTTTTTCCCCTTCCTACCTTTCCTTCCTTCCATTCTTTTCTATCTTCTTTTCCTCCTTCTTTCCTTTCTTCCTCCTCTCCTTTCTTCCTTCCCTTTGTCATCCCTTCTTTTCTTTCTTTCTCTTTCTCTCTCTCTTTCTTTCCTTTCTTCCTTTCTTTCCTTCTTTCTTTCTTCCCTCCCTCTCTCCCTCACCCCTCCCTCGTCCCTCCTTCCCCTCTTTCCATTTTCCAGGTGAGGGCCAGAGCAATGGAATTCACAGTAAGTTTTAATGAGAATGAAAAAAGAAGGCTTTATACTTGCTTGTATTAAATTGGAGCTGATTGTACAGAAGGCACCTAGAAGGTGATAGAGAAGGTTGATGGAGAAACAAGGAGCAACAACTTGAGTTTATCATTATGTCCAGTAAAAATTTCTAAAGCACTTACTGTGTGCAAGAAACTGCTAGATGCTATGCTAGGCATTTGGGAGGGATTCACTGAACTATGAAATACAGCCCCTCCTCTTCAAGGAGATGATCTCTGGGGAGACAGAGCATAGACACAGAAAGATACATAACACTATGAGATAGCATATATTAAATTCAAGGTGTGCAGTATAGATGGCAAGAGTAGCATGAATTGCTGTTCTTCAGTCTGACTCTTTGTGATTCCATTTGGGGTTTTCTTGGCAGAGATACTGAAGTGGTTTTGACATTTCCTTCTCCAGCTCATTTTACGGATGAGGAAACTGAGGCAAACAGGGTTAAGTGACTTGCCCAAAGGTAATAAATGTCTATATCAAGTAATAAACTTGGGTCCTTCTGTCTCTAAGACTAGCACACTATACAGTGCACCACCTAGCTCCCTCTGGTATAAATAGAGGAGAAATAATCACTGAGATTGACAGGGAAAAGCCTCACAGAGGAGCTGGGACCTTAACTGGACTTTGAATGAAGGACACCAGTAGAGAACAGTGCAGAGACTGTTCTGGGCGGGAGATGGGGAGAGGAGGTAAGTGTGGACAGTGGCATGTTTGGCAGTTTGATTCCAGTCAACAATTTGTTAATTATCTATTATATGCCAGGCACTAAGCTAGGTACTAGGGATCCAAAGGCAAAAATAAAACAGTTCCTGCCTTCAAAGAGTTTATATTCTATGGAAGCAAAGATAAATGAGAAGCCAAATTTGTTTGTCTGGACTAAAGATTTCCAAATAGGAATAGTGGGAGATGACACAGAATGACTCGGTAGGGGCTTCTTATGGTTGCTGTTCAGTCATTTCAGTTGCATCCAACTCTTTGTGACCCCATTTGGGGTTTTCCTCACAGAGTACTGGAGTAGATTGCCATTTCCTTCTCCAACTGATTTTACTGATATAGAAACTGAGGCAAACAGGATTAAATGACTTGCCAAGGGTCTAATGAGTGTGTGAGGTCAGATTTGAACTCAGGACTTCCTGACTGTAGGTCTGGTGCTCTATCCATTGCACCACCTTGTAGACTCAGAAATAACTCACATGAACAGTGCCTTGCACGTAGTAGACACTGAAGTATCAGTTGAATTGAATAGAGTGTTGAAAGATTCACAGAGCAACCAGGATGGTCCAGTGGAAGTAACCCTGCCTCTGGATATGGGGCCATTTAGTAAGCTGTGCTTACTATCTGCATGACTGGAGATTTTCATTGACTTTCAGGCCAAACATTCTCCATTGGTAAAATGAAATGATTAGACTAGAATGGTCTCTGGGGTCCTTGCCAGGTTTAGTTTATGGTTTTAAGTCCCCTCTCAATACCCCTGAGTGTGTTATAATCTCCGTTTTACAGGTGAAAAAAACAATAACTTGGAGAATGGAATTGGCTTGTCCAAGTGAGTGTTGTAGGCAGTGAGTGATTTCTCAGGTTTATCATTCAGGGAGACCTTCCTGGAGTAGGAGGGCCCTGTATTTAACATTTAGACAAAAGGGATTGGGTTTAGCTGGCTGCCATACTGGAGGTGACCCCATTCCTGCCAGAGCACCTGAGTAAATGCTCCAAGTCTGGGCCAGGATACAGTGTGAAATGAGAGCATTGTGGCTAGGCAGGGCCAACCACCTCCCATCTTCCCATGCTAATCCCAATTGCTGTTCATTTCTTTCCAGTCCCTATGGATCCAAACATCTTGAGAAGTGAAGTTTTCATCCAATTTTTTACACTGCTCCAGCAGGTATGTTTTACTTTCCTTAGGGAGGTAACTAGTTGCCTACAGATATTGCCAATGAATGATATGCTAGTTCAGAGAAGAGCTGGTTGTTAAATTTTCAGGGTGAGCATTTTGGAAATTGGGCAATACTATCAATCAGAGCTTGAATTTTCTAAATTTGATCAATCAGCCAATATTCATTTATTTATTTTCTGATTTTTAAAAAATTAATTAATTTGTTTTCAGTTTTCTACAATCAGTTCCATATAGATTTTTCCCTCTCCCTCCCCCACCTTCTCCCCTCCTACTCCTCTCCCTCCCTGAAATGGAGTGCAATCTTATATAGGTTCTACACATATATTCTTATTAAATATATTTTCACCTTAGTCATGTTGCATAGAATAATTAAAATGAATGGGAGAAACCATGAAAATAAAACAAAACATAACACAAGAGAAAATGATCTGCTTTATTCTGTGATCCACTTCCCTAATTCTTTCTCTGGATGTGGAAGGCATTTTCCTCCAAGACTCCATCGGGAAGTTTTTAGGTCCTTGCATTGCTATGAAGGGCTAAGTCTACTGGAAAAATTCCTCGTACTCTGTGGTTGTTACTGTGTAATACTCCTTCCACTCAGCATCAGTTCATATAAGTACTTCCGGGACTCTCTGAAGTCTTCCTGTTCATCATTTCTTATAGCACAATAGTGTTCTGTTACATTCATATATCACAGCTTATTCAGCCATTCTCCAGTTGATAGGCATCCCCTCAATTTCCAGTTCTTGGCCACCACAAAGAGAACTGCTATCAATATTTTTATACATATGGGACCCTTCCCCATTTTTATGATCTCTTTGGGATACAGTCCTATCTGGATCAAAGGATATGCACATTTTTGTAGCCTTTTGGGCATAGTTCCAAATTGCTCTCCAGAATGGTTGGATCTGCTCACAGCTCCACCAACAATGCATTAGTGTTCCAGCTCTCCCATATCGCCAACATTTATCATCTTCCTGTTTTGTCATGTTGGCCAATCTGATAGGTGTGTCAGTCAACATTTATTAAGCATACACAAAGGAGCAAAAGACAATCCTTGACTTCAGAGACCTTACAATCTAAAGCTGGAGACAATATGCGAGCCAATACATACAAAGATATATATGATAAGTAAGAAATAAGTAACAAAGGTAAGACATTACGAGGGGATATAGAAGGTAAGACAAGAAAATGGTGGAGAAAATAATAAAAATGATAATAGCTAATATTTATCTAGTGTTCATTATGTGCCTGGCACTGTGCTAAGCTCTTTTCAATTGTTATCTCATTTGATCCGCACAACAACCCTGGGAGGTAGGTGCTATTATCACCCTCATTTTACAGATGAGGAAACTGAGGCAAACAGGGGTTAAGGGACTTGCCCAGGGTCATAGAGCTAGTAAGTATCTGAGGTCAAATTTGAACTCATTTCTTCCTAACCCTAGACCCAGGCCTCTACCCATGGCACCACCTGGCTGTTTATAATGTAGATTAAGCTTGAATGTGTTGCAATTACCTTTTTTTGAGAGTTGTTCATTAAACATTTTCCAGCATATCATCGCCCTGAATCTTTTTTTTGGACTGCTGGTTCTCTTTTTCTGGCCCTTGGACACAGTTTATTTAGACTGAGAGAGAATTGAGTTTTTCTCATCTTTTTTCTCTTTGGGGCTGGAGATGACTGATAGAAATAAAGAAATTTCATGTAACAGGAAGAGTGCTGGTCTAGGAGTTCAGAAACCTGGCTTCCAGTGTTGGTTCTGCCCCAACAAGGCATGTGACCGCATACAATTCACTTTATTTTTCTGGGTCTCAGCTCTCTCCTCTGTAAAGTGAAGGGTTCCACTGAATGACCTCTAGCATCCGTGCTCAACTCTTGACTCTGTCTAATTCTCTGATCCTGAGAAAGAAAGGGATTCTGACTTGCCTGTTTTCTCCTCAAGTTGGTAGAGACCTTGTTCTACTATCTAAATCTTTTACATCTCCGAGCTGTAGCATGATGGAAGTAAGCCCAGTAGTGGAGGCAGTGTGGTTCAGTGGAAGGATCCCTGGGTTTGAGACAGAGGACCTGAATTCAAATCCTGACTCTGCAACCTACTGCCTGGGCCATCAATGAATGTTTCTGGGCTTCTATAGGTTTGTCTAAAGATTTGAGAATGGGGGGTTGGGAGATTAGAATTGTTGTGTTGAATCATTTCAAGTCATGTCCAACTTTCTGTGACCACATTTTGGGGGATTTTCTTGGTAGAGATACTGGAATGGTTTGCCTTTCTCTAGTTCATTTTACAGATGAAGAAACTGAGGCAAACAGGGTTAAGTGACTTGTCCAGGGTCACACAACTAGTAAATGTCTGAGATTACATTTGAACTCAGGTCATCCTGACTCCAGGACCAGCATTGAAGTCTATCCACTCCACCATGTTAGATTAGATGACTTCTAAATTACCTTCTGGTTCTAAGTCAATGATTTTATGTGAGAATTTCTGATACAGTTGGCCTATAACAATTACTATAGCCTTAGAGCAGTGTCTGAGGTCTTTCCTACTTCCTCCCAGATCCTTGTACCTTTCTTCTGAGATAATCTATATCTCTTGTATGTATGTGGTTATTTACATGTTGTCTCTGTCATTAGAATGCGAACTCCTGGAGAACAGGGACTGTGACCTTGTCTTCCTTTGCATCCCTAGAGAGCTTAGTACAGCACTTGGCAACATTACTGAATGGGCATTGCCTCAGTCAAAATGAGACCTTAGTTTAAAAAGGCCGAGATCTCCCATTGCATCCTGGGCCATCTCCAGTGGTCCCGATATACCTACCACTGGCCACCAGACCCATAGGACTCTGAAGGAGAAAGTGAGGCTGGTGACTTTGTACAGCCCTGCCTCACTTAAATCCTCACCTCCCTGATGTCGTGGTCCTTTTTGAGAAGGAAGGACAAACAGCAAGAAGTGATCAGTAAATGCTGAGTGAGTGAATGAGTGAGTATACTCAAATGTCTATACATAAAGGCTGCCTCATGTATCTGAGGGCTTTGAGAAGTGAAGTCTTCATGGGCTTGTTTCCATGGTGGTTGCTTGGCCACATGATGGGCAGTCTTACATTCATGAGACAGAAGGTGAGTTTTATTTGAAAGGCATTTCATTTCCTCTCTGAGCTTGGGCAGCAAACAACACCATCTTCTCCTCATCCTTGACTTCTGGCGTTCTCAGTAGGTCCAGACTCCACCAACTCTGCTAGCTGAGCACATTAGTCATTCGGATGGTATGTAAGGGAGTGGTTTTCTGCTGGCTTCCATGTGCTTGTCTGAATAGCAAAGGACTGAACTGACTACCGCTACACAAAAAGCACAATTTGTCAGTGAGTTTGAACTTCAGATGGGGGGAAGGGCAGGAAGAGAGGCAGGAGATACCATGTGAGGACAATCGGGAGGTACAGATGCCTCCCTGCTTCCATGGTCAATGTGTCATTGACCATGTCATTCCTCAAATGAGTTAATAGGCTGGGCCATGGACCCAGCTTTTAATTTATTAATTAGTTTACTAACCAATCTTAGCCCAACTGAGACCAGGGAAAGCTCAAAGGTTTTGGTGAAGATTTCAAATGGGATAAAGATTGGGAGGAGGGTGAAGGAGAAGGAAAGCATCCTTTGAGTACTTTGTGCCTGTGGGGTGATCTGTCATGAGAGAAACACTGGGCGTTTGCTTTCATCACTAGGAAAAAATAAAAGGAGGTAATAGCTAAGGTTATAGAAGGCTACGGGGAGGACAGGGCTAAAGCTAGGCTGGAGAAGAATGGGGTAGTCACTTAAGGATGCTGGTGGGAGCTGGGAGCAAGCACTGAGGCTTGTCTTTGAGAATCACCAGCACCTAAGTACCAGATGTGACATTGTAGTTCTAAACTGTGGGGGTGACTGAGTAGACATAGTACTAAGTGTTTCATAGCCTTATAGATGGATAAGTAAGAGGGAATTCCGAGACCTTCCTCATTTTAGAGAAGAGGAAACTGAGACCCAAATGCTTATTGAATTGGATGGAGATAGCTGTCAGTCTTAAGCAATCAACTGTTAGGTCCAGGTGTGGGTTACATAATATAAACAATAGCAATACCTCCGCCACCGCCATCATTAGTACTTACTATGGCTGGGCACCGCTTTAGAAATATTATCCCACTGGATCCTTCCCAAAGCCCTGTGAGATATATGCTACTGTTATCCCCATTTTACAGATGAAATAACTGAAGCAAACAGAGGTTAAATGAGTTGACCAAAGACACACAGCTAGTAAGTGTCTGTGGCTGGATTTGAATTTAGGTATCCACTGAATCACCAAGTGCTTAAGGCTTAGGTGGCTATTACCCCATGAGAATGGCTGTTTAGAGAGGACAGGTAGGATTAAGTTTGGAAAAACAAGATCCCACAAGGCCTTAGGTAAGTGAATCAAGCCGACCATGGATGAGAGCGAGGCTATGTTGGGGTCAGAGCAATAGTAGACAATGGGTGGGACTTGCATAGCAATTTATTGGTAAATGTTTAACAATTGGCCCTCTGGGGGGGGAAAATGTACTTTGACACACTTTCATCTTCATCATTAACATTCTCTCCTTCACTTTCTTAATTTTAGACAGTCAACAAAACAATAAATCAAGTCTTAGCATTTACCAACTGCCAAGATAAAAATGTTCACACTGAAAGTTTAACATTCTGCTCTCATGAGCTAGTTCAAACTAGGTCCATCCTACCACTAGATTTATGACACATGTAAGGGGGTACATTGAACAGGGACTTACCAGTCTCAACTCCACTGATGCTGCTTTCATCTTTTTGGCTTGTTTGGCATGGAAATATACAGTCTTTACTAAATAAGTGTTTGTTTGCTAAAAAATTATGGGTCTAGGTTGGGGAGCAATTTTAAAGGGGGCTAGTTTTTAACCATTTTTGTGTATGTCTGGGACCCTTTGGCAATCTGATGAAGTTAATGAACCCTTTATCAGAATAATATTCTTAAATAATTCAAAGAAATGCTAAATGTTAGAGGCAAATAACAATTAAGTTGTGATTACCTTTCCCATCCAATTTAACAGACTCATTGAAATCTACCTCACAGACCCTAGGACCCAAGCAATCCGTGCTTAGTCATGTCTGTTTACTACGTTACCAGTGATTTGGATAAAAGTATAGATAACATACTTATCAAATTTTCAGTTGGAACAAAGTCAAGTCAAACCAAATCAACAAGCATTTCCTATGTGCCAGGCACAGTGTTACATGCTGAGAATATAATTTCTAACAAAAATGACTGTCCTTGCTCTCAAGTAGTTTACATTTCAATGGGGCAAGATAACACCCAAAAGGGCACTAGGGAATAGCGGTGAAATCTGGAGAATGAAGGATGGCTTGTATGGATCTTTCTTCAAAATGGAGATTGCCGGAGGAATCAGTAAATGGGAAAGGGGATTCTCTGGAGCAAAGGGAGGAAACGTGTCATGATGTGGAAGCCCAGAGAATGAAGATTGGGAGGCATAGTTAGCAAACATAAAAAAACCTTGACAAGCTAGGACATGGGGCCAAAATGAATAAGATAATTGACTAAGATGAAATCTGATAGGATAACTGTTAAATCAACTGTAAACTTGAGTTCAAAAAATCAGTTTCATAAATGGGAAAAGAATGGCTAGATAGACGTTCATTTGAGAAAGAGCTGGAGGTTTTAGTGGATTACAAAATTAATATTGAGAGTCAATAATATGAGGTAGCCAGATGACACCATGGATAGAGTGTAGATCTTGGAGTCAGGATGAACTGAGTTCAAATCTTACCTCGGCTACTTATTACCTATGCGACCCTGAGGAAGGGTAGGTAGGTAGTAGACAGATTTTTCAGCCTGGAGTCAGGAAGACTTATCTTCCTGAGTTCAAATCCATCTTTAGACACTAGCTATGTGACCCTGGGCAAGTCACTTAACCCTTTTTGCCTTAGTTCCTTCATCTGTAGAATGAGCTGGAAAAGAAAATGGCAAAGCACTCCAGTATCTTTACCAAGAAAACCCCAAATGGCGTCATGAACAATCAGACACAACTTAACAATAACAACAAAGAAGTTACTGTGACTTTCTGATTGGAGACTTTTAACACTGTCTGTGAAATCTGGGTTTGAGGAATGAAAAACTAGAAGCAGAGTGTGTGTGTGTGTGTGTGTGTGTGTGTGTGTGTGTGTGTAGGGAGGAGAGCTGGGGGTTTCTGAACCTAAATCAGGATGAAGTGACTTGCCCAAGGTCACAGTTAGTAAATGTCAGAAGCTAGATTTGAACTTAGTTCCTCCTGACTAACAGGCCAGCATTCTGCCCCTCTGAACCTATTTATTAAGTGAATTTTCTTTTGGGTTTACAGTCATTGGTCTAAGTGAAATCATTAGCCCCTGAAAGTGACAAATTCTCCTCCATTTCAGTCAGTCAGTCAACAAAACATTTATGAAGTGCTTATTATGTGGTGTCAGGCGCATTGCTAAGCACTTGAGATCCAAAGAAAAGCCAAAACATTGCTCTTAAACTTAGATAGCTTACATTTGAATGGGAGTGGACAATAGATAAATGACTAGGTACATACAATATGTATACAGAATGGTTGGAGAGCAATCTGAGACAGGGAGGCTCTAAAAGATGGGGTGGCCAGGAAAGGCCTTCTGTATAAGGGAGATTTTGACTGAGTCTTGAAGTAAGCTACAGAATGAAGAGGTAGAGGTGAGGAGGGAGAGCATTCCAGGCATCATTCAGGAGATAAGAGTACCTTTTAAGAGGAACAGCAAGTGGACAAGTGCAGCTTTGTGGAAGGGAGTAAAGTGTAAGAAACTTGGAAAGGCAGGAGAGGATCAAGTGGTGAAGGATTTTAAAAGCCAAAAGGATTTTTTATTTGATGCTGGAGGTAATTGTGAGTTAAATGAGCAAGTGATCAGATGTACCCTTTGGAAAAATCACAATGGCAGCTATGTGGGGGATGGATTGGAGAAAGGAGAAATTTGAGGCAAGAGACCAATTTAAAGGCTATTGTAATATCGCAACTGAGAGGTGATGAGAACCTTATACACTATTAAGAAAGCTTCTTTTTTACATAGAGAAATGTTGAGTTATTTCAGTCATGTCAGGCTCTTTGTGACCCCGTTTGGGATTTTCTTGGCAAAGAAACCTGGGGTGGTTTTCTATTTCTTCTCCAGTTCATGTTGCAGATGAGGAAACTGAGGCAAACAGGGTTAAGTGACTTGCCCAGGGTCACACCACAGCTAGTAAAGTGTCTGAGGCCAGATTTGAACTCACAAAGATGTCTTTCTAATACCAGCCCCAAGGCTCTAGCCACCAAACCGTCTAGCTGCATGCATAGAGGAATGCTTACATTCAAATTACAACTCCATCGGTGGTTTAAAAGTTTTTCTGTCTTTTCACAACCCTTCCAACATTGTCAAGTCCCATCTTTTACAATTTTCTGGGTCTGTGATGAAACTTCAGAACTGTTTTGATTTGCATTTCTCTGGTCATTAGTGACCTGGAGCATTATTTCATATAGTTGTTAATAGTTGGCAGTTCTTCTGATTTTGATTTGCATTTCTCTTACGATTAGTGAGTTGTTCAGTCATCTTTTCAGTCATACCTGACTCTTTGTTCCCCCATTTGGAGTTTTCTTGGCAAAGATACTGGAGTGGTTTGCTATTTCCTTCTCCTGCTCCTTTTATTGATAAAGAACTGAGGCAAACAGGGCCCCTAGTAAATGATTAAGGCCAGATTTGAACTCATGAAGATGAGTCTTCCAGACACTCTATCTACTGTGCCACCCAGCTGTCCCTATGATTAGTGAGCTGAAGTATTATTGTTAATAATTTGCAATTCTTTTGAGAACTGCTCATTCGTGTCATTTGATTATCTGTTGGGAAATGGCTTTTGGTCATCTATGGTTCTATTAGTTGCCTATGTATCTTGGATATCAGATCTTTATCAGAGACAGTAAATCTAAATATTTTCCCCCATGAGACTACTTTTCTTCTTATCCTAGTTACATTAATTTTGTTTCTACAAAAACTTTTCAAGTCATGTAACTGAAATAATGTGTTCTATTTTTTGTAATCACCTCTCTCCCCTGTTTGGTTAATAATTCACCATCTAGCCATTTCTGTGAAAGTCACCTATTCTTGTTTTCTTGAGTTTTTTTTTTAATAGTATGATTGCTAATATTCAGGTAATTTTTATGTTTTGAATATATCATATCATGTATTGTAAGCTATTTGCCTAAACCTAATTTCTGCCACACCATTTTCCAGTTCTCCCAACAGTTCTTATTAATTGGGGAGTTCTTTATAAGGTAATTCATATTTTTGAGTTTAATGAATATGAGGTAATATTGAGTTCAGTTATTTTTGATTCTTCCTTGCTTAGACTGTTCTATTAACCAGCATCAAATAATTTTGTTACTGTTTCATAATATAATTCAAGGTCTAGAAGTGCTCTTCCCCCTTCATTCCTACTTTTTTTCATTATTTCCCTTGATAACCCAGCTCTTTTGTTTCTCCAAATGAATTTTATTATTATTTTGTCTAGCTCTATAAAGTATTTCAGTTGGTATTCCACTAAATCGATAAATCTGCAAATTAATTTAGGTAGCGTTGTCATTCCTTTTATATCAGTGTGGCCCAGCCTTCAGCCTTGAATATCCCTCCAATTATTTGAGTTCTTTAATAATTATTTTGTAATTATAGCTATACAGGCATTGAGTAATTGACTTGCATATATTTTTGATATTTTGTAGTTTTTTTTGAAGAGGATTTCCCTTTCAATTATTTATTTGCTCCTAGATTTTGTGGTTGCTATAAAGAAATACTATTGATTTGTGTATGTTTATTTTGTAAGCTATTACCTTACTGAAGCTATTAAAACAATATTTTTAATTTAGTAATTGATTCCTTACTTGCTTCCCTCCCTCCCTCCTTCTCCTTGCTCCTCCTTCCCCATATCCTCCCCCCGTCCCGCACTCTCATTTTCATGTTGGTTTCTTCAGAAACTTGCCCGGTTCTACGCTGCAGTTTCTTTCTGTGTCCTCTGACTATCATTTTTGAGTGCTTTCCACCCCGCTGTAGACTCTTAATTCATGGGATTCTCTCTATCTTGTGTCCCTGCCCCTTTGAAACCTGCTCTACAAAAGTCCAGATTGTATCTAATGTCAAATTATATCCAGCTTTCCTTTTCTCCCCTTAACAGAAGCTCTCAGGTAAAATAGTCATTTCTCCCCAAAGTTCCCGTCATCTCTACTTCAAAGACCCCTTGCATGTGGCTTGGCTCTTCATTCTCCAGACCCTGTCTCCACCCCGCCTTCCCTTCCTAGTTTTGGAACCATAATCAAACCTGCGCAGTCATGATCCCTGGGGGAAGGGGAAGGGAAGACACATTGATTAAAAATTTACTATGTGCCAGGCACTGTGCTAAATGCTTACAAATATATTCTTATTTGAGCCTTACAGCAATCCTAAGAGGTAGATGCTATTATGGTGTGTGTGTGTGTGTGTGTGTGTGTGTGTGTGTATGTATGTGTGTATGTCTAGACATACATACGCTATATATACACATATATATACTTTTCCCTTTTATTTTCACATTAAAATATATTTTTAAAAATTATCAACAAATAATTTAATAATTAAAAATAAAATTTATATATCTAAAAAACCATCCAAACACATAGCACACTTTGCTTTTATGTCTCCCAGACTCTTACCACAGTACTTGGCATATAGTAAACAATTAACAATGATTTTTTCTTTCATTCATTCAAAGGGTAATTGTGCAACATCTACTATGTTAAAATATGACAGTGTTTCCCAAATCAAAGTATACAGTGGACCAACAAATATCTAAGGGACGTGGGGGAGGAACTACAGCGGGTGGAAATGGGTCTGGAATAACAGAGCATAGGAAACAGTCTGTTTTAAAAATTTATGGCTTTTTAAGACATAACACAAGTTTATTGAACAGCAAAATCAGTGGTCTACAGCCAGGAATTGGAAATTATTTTGGAGGTGATGAGAAAGGATCTTTATATTTATAAAGCATATTTATAATATGCATATATTTGTGTGTATGTGTAACATACTGTATGTATATGTGTGTATGTATGTGTGTATGTGTATATATATATGGAGAGAGAGAGAGACAGAGAGAGAGAGAGAGACAGAGAAAGAGACAGAGAGAGAGAGACAGAGAGAGAGAGAGAGAGAGAGACAGAGAGAGAGAGAGAAAGAGAGAATATTTTTGTTTTTGGCCAATCCTTTAGATTTAGAAACCAGGAGATTCTGGCTCTAATACTAGGAATGTGACCCTGGGCAGGTTGCTTTACTCCTTGAAGCCTCAGTTTCCTCATCTGTAAAATTTATGTAATAATATTTATAAGGGTGAACTCCAAAAGCTGTTTAATCTTTGCCACTTTATCTACATATGGGAAGCTACAAATGTGGCTAGGCAGGGAGAAAAGACAATGACCTTGTTTCCTGGACTTTGCTTTGGCCCAATCTACATTGGAGAAAGGAAGAGGTTTGGAGTTGAAAAACTGGAGAACCCTAGGGTTCTTGGTTAGTTATTGGGTGAAGAACCTTCTACTGCAGAGATTTAAATAAGGAAGCATAGGCTTACCATAAACTAGAGTCTTTTCAATATCTCCCTGTCTACTGGCTACTTACCTACTGCCTACAAACATATCGTGTGTCTTCTTTATCCTCAAAAATAGCCTCATTTGATCCTTGTATTCCTGTTAAATATTGTCCTAAATCTCTCTTCTCTTTCATGGCAAAACTCTTTGAGAAGTTTATCTGTAATCAGTGCCTCTATTTCCTTCCCCTAATTCTCTTAATTCTCTGCAGTCTGACTTGTGACCTCTTCATTCAGCTGAACATGCTCTATCCAAAGTTACCAGTGATCTCTTATTTGCCAAATCCAATGACTTTTTCCAATCCTCATTCCTCGACTTCTCTGCAGCCTTTGACACTACTGATCACCTTATTAATATTTTCCTCTCTCTCCATTTTTGTGATCCTATTTTCTCCTGATTCTCCCTTTACCTGTCTGACTGCTCCTGTTCAGTCTCTTTGGTTGGATGTTCACCCAAGTAGTGCCTACTAGTCATGAGTGCACCTCCAAGGCTCTGTCATGGCTATCCTGTTCTCTTTCTATATTATTTCACTTAGTGAACTCATCAGCTCCCATGGATTCTTCTCAAATCTATTTTTCTTTTTTTAAAATTTATTTATTTATAAATGTTCTACAATATCTTCCTTAAAATTAAGATTTTATCCCCCCCCCACCTTCCCCCTGCTACTCCCCTCCCTCCCCATGACAGCATACAATTCTGTATAGGTTCTAAATATTCTTTCCTATTGAGCACATTTTCACTATAGTCATACTATGTAGTCACACTAAAAT
>CM053773.1:131437655-131570646 GCA_028658325.1 Potorous gilbertii | reverse complement strand
GAGTTGTTTTGATTTGCATCTCTCTAATCAAAAGTGATCTAGAGCATTTTTTCATATGACTATAGATAGTTTTAATTTCTTCCTCTGAAAATTGCCTGTTCATATCCTTTGACCATTTATCAATTAGGGACCAATTCTGCTTTTTAAGGCATTCTTCTTGTTATTGACTTCTTGGACCTCTTTTGCCATTTGGGTTAGTCCATTTTTTAAGGTGTTTCTTAAAAGTCTCCTTTAGTAAAATGTTAATTCGTTTTTCATGATTTTCTTGTACCACTCTAATTTCTCTTCCCAATATTTCCTCTACTTTTCTTAATTGATTTTCCAAATCCTTTTTGAGCTCTTCCATGGTTTGATACCAATTCATATCTTTTTTTGGAGGCTTTGGATGTAAGGGTGTTGACTTTGTTGTCTTCTTCTGGTTGTATGTTGTGATCTTCTTTGTCAACAAAGTAAGACTCTATAGTCAGTTTTTTAATGCTGCTCACTCATGTTCCCAGCCAAATACTTTTTTGTCAAGGTAGGACTCTGCTTCCAGTGGAAGTGGGAGTGGGTGTATTGTCCCAGGCTTCAGGGTTTTTGTATCAGCTGCTCGATCCCTCATTGTTTGTGGGCTCAGAGTTCCAGAAGCAGCCACCACCTCTGCTGCTGCTGCTACTGCCACTGCCATTGCAGTTGCCATCTCCCCTGCCCCAGGACTGGGGCTAGCCTCCCATCAACCTCTCTCCTGTTTCATCCAGGTCTCTCAGAGTTTTTGCACTGACCTTCTATGCTGTCTTTGGCTTTTGTGGGTTGAAAAGTCTGTAAACTGTCTCAGCTGCCAGTGCAGTCCCCTGTGACCTACTCCAGCCCTGTCTGCTGTCATGGCCCACATGGACTGCACTCTGCTCCCAGCCTGGTGTAGTATACACTCCCTGTTGACCTTCCATGTTGTCTTGGACTGGAGATTTGTTTCACTCTGTCATTTTGTGAGTTCTGTAGCTCTAGAACTTGTTTAGAGTTATTTTTTACAGATATTTGGAAGGTTTTGGGGGGACAGCTGAAACAAGTCCTTGCTTTTACTCTGACCTTCCACTCATCATTTCTTATAGCACAATAGTATTCCATCACAATCATATACCATAGCTTGTCCACCTATAGCACAATAGTATTCCATCACAATCATATACCATAGCTTGTTCACCTGTTGAAACTTTACTTTCCAAAATGTACTCTTTGATCCCATGACATCCCACCAAAAATGACTCTTTGATCAAGAGACATTGGCCTCTTGACTGTTCTGCAAACAAGACACTCCATTTCTCGGCTCCAGGCTGTCTCTCTGGCTGTCTCCCCATGCCTGGAACACCTGGATCTTATTTCTGAAATAATTTTTTTTCCTTTTTAAAGAGCATTTTTTTTTAGATCATTCAATCAGCAAGCATAAAGCTATGCATTATAGAAATGGAGAAAGCCAATGAAAGAAGCAAAATGTGTGTGTGGTGTGTGTGTGAGTGTGTGTGTGTGTGTGTGTGTGTGTGTGTAGGTGTGGGTGTGTGTGGGTGTATGTATGTAAAAACAGAAAGAAGAATGGTTTGACTGGATTTTAGAATGTACAGCGGCGCCTCACAGCACTTGAGACTGACAAGGAAGGCTGGGCAAGGTTTTTAAGGACTTTGAATCCCAGAGAGAAGAGTAACTTAGCTGCACCCCAGCACTAGGCCAAACTAATTTAAATATATGTAGCAGTTCTCACCCTTGTAGGAAGTTATAGTCTACATTCATAGAGACAGATGCGAAGTGTATTTAAGCATTCCAGCTGACTATGACTAAGAATGGTGCCAGTAGGTGGCTCAGTGGATAGAGTAGGAGGACCCTTGAGTTCAAATCCAGTCTCTGATGCTTAGCACTTACTAGCTATGTGACCTTGGGCAAGTCACTTAACCCCAATTTTCTTGCAAAGGAAGGAAGGAAGAAGGAAAGAAGGAAAGAAAGAAAGGAAGGAAGGAAGGAAGGAAGAAAGATGCCACATGACACTAACTCTGTATATAAACAAAGAAGGCTGTATAAGCATTTTGGAGGAGGAAGCTAAATCAGGACTGGCCAAGAAGGAGACCCCAGCATGTCATCCATGAACCTTTATGGGATCTTGGATTATCCTTTTCTCATTTGTTCTCAAGGAAAGTGAGAAATCACAACTTCAGTTGAAATTTGAAATCTCTACCCCAAGAAAACGTACTCACACCAAGCCAAGTACTTTATCAGTGAATAGCCATGGATGGTCTAACATTGAAAACAACTTACTAGGGCAGATAAAAATGGATTAGATTGTTTCTGTTCTTCTTCAACACTGTGATCAGATTCTAAGAGCAGAGCTATATCTAGAGTGGACAACTGGGACAATTAGGACTTTATTCCACAGCACAGAAATTTAGAATCACTCATAGCACTTATACTTCTTTAGTAGCACAAAAATAGTTGAATATTATCACCAAGTTAGCAAAAATAATTAGCCCAAAGGTATACTGTACTTTCTCTCTGCTGGTTGTAACACCTGAATTCTCTCCTTCACCTTACCCCTACTCTATGCCTCACATGATGTGATAGCCTCAGGTCTCTCCATTCATGAGGGTTTAACTTTCTAAGAGGTTGACACTAAATCCCAATACACATATAGTTTGGGAAGTGAGGAAAACAGTCTTGTTTTCACAGTAAACAGCCACACTTGCTGTATCTGTTCTACAGCACTGAACATCTTAGCTAGATTGTAGGTTTTTACACTCAAAAGGCATCTCCAGACATGTAAGACTAGAAGCGCCCCATATTTTAATCTAAATGAGTACTGGGTACCAAAGGGCACTTGTGATCCCCAGATTCTAAACGCATGGTCTATTGAATGGATGCAAGAAATAGACAGAACATAGAACTTCAAATATCAGAAACAAACATAAATTCATTTGAATTTTGATTATATATATATGTTCTTACAACTCTTGCTACAAGCTGTAAGCAATATTTTTGTTCCCTCCACAACCCAGTCTGAAGCCAATGGATTCTTGACTTGCAGAGGAAACATATGGAAGAGGACCAAGATATGGCTGTAGATGTTAAGCAGGACTCTTTCCTGAACAAAAAGTTTTCTGTTCCCATAGCAAAGCCACGATTCTGAAATTATGACAGTTATTCTTTCCCAGGGCAGCAAACATGGCCACCAACCCAGAGTGTGTTCATTGGCTCCAAAAGACAATTTCATAGACAATGACAGCACTGGAAACACTAACTGGCTATGACCAAATCTCTTAGGGTCTCTTTCTCCCAACCGTCCCAACTAAATTGGTCTTAAAAAGTAGATTTTTGGATGATTTCTGCTACCTGTCCCAGGTCCTATTTTGTAAACCTTGCCTTAGGTATGAAAAATACTAGTTACAGCTCTAAATGAGGTGACAGTTGCTGATTAAACACCAAGAGCAGAACTAAAATGTTCCATTTAGGTATTTTTACTTTGAGATAACTTTCTTAGTAATGTTTGTGCTCTGAAATACTAACCCATATTTCTCTTTGAAGTAAGGCATTCAATGGGAATGTGTTGAGTTTGAGATGTAAGTTAGAATACTGAACAATTAGTGCTTATTGAAAATTATTGGCAAGCAATGATTGCCAAGGCTATGCAGGGTATACCAATTCCCTCCACACTCTTTACTAAGATGGTTTTCAGATGAGAAGAACCTTTGAAACAGCAGTAACAAATAACAACAGTAACATTTATCATCATTATGTTTATATTTATATAAAGCAAAAGTCAGAACTATGACTATTAAGCCAGATGTGACCAACCTCCTGCTTTTGTATGCCCCAGATAAAAATAATTACATTTTAAAATGAAGTTTTACATTTTTAAATAAAATGGAAAAACCATTCTTAGTTTTCCAGCATAGTCAAGTGGATTTGGCTCTCAGGGTCTCATTACTGACTCCTGTTATAGAGCTTTACATTTTGCAAAGCTCTCTATAACTATTATCTTATTTGGTTCTTATAGCAATCCTGACAGGTAAGTGCTTTATAATAATTTTACAGATGAGGAAACTGAGACTGATATAAGTTAAATAACATGTCCAAAGTTACACAGCGAGTAAATATCTGAGGCAGGATTCAAATTCAGGCCAAGTCTGACACTCTAACCACTATATTCTCTGGCTGCCTGATGTGATAAGGATCCCTTTTAAAAGTCAGGAGATGTAGACTCTTCAGCCAATTTAAAGAAGCTATGATCCTGAGAACTCAGAGCAAGCTGACCAAATCACTAGCACTTAAACAGAAACCAGGGAGACTAACCCTGGTGTCAAAATATGTCAAAGATTTTACTGCTCAAAGATGTCTGTCTTGCCACTGAACTTCTATGACTGGAGTAAGGCTGGCCAACTCACTCACAAGTCAAGACATCACTCATACTTCAATATCATGATATCATTAGTTTTCTTCAAAAATGAAGGACAAACAACAAGTAATGAGTGAATGAAAGCCTGCTTTTTGACTTGTAGTTTAACAGGATTGGCTGAGGCACTCACAGGCTAAGTGACTTGTCCTCAGTTACACAAGCACTAAGTGAAGGAGTCAGAACTTGAACTCTGAGGACAGCTCCAGTATAGCATTCTGCTTCTTACCAGTCTTTCAAAGGTATATTTTCATGGGGAGTAGGTGCTGTTCTGTACAGAAAAGTATGAATGACATGTGAGTAATAAAGTGGATTAAGTGTGGTATTTGTCTACTGAACTTATCAGTAGTTGAAACTATATATTAGTCTGTTAAGTACTTGTTATTGGCAGGGAATTCTCAAATCCATGTTTTCACAGGAGATATACAGACCTGGCATTTCTCTTTTTCAGATCGTGTCATACAAGACAGGACTGTCTCGGGAGCTTATTGAACATTTCGGCTTGTTCCTGATACAGTTCCATAGCGATGGAGCCTTATCTGGTAAGACATGTAGACAGAGAAGGGATATGATGCCACTTAGGAAAACATTGGCATTCAGACTCAATTCATTCAAATAAGCTTGTGTGTAGGGATTATTTCACTCTTTGTAAATGTTATTGTTGTTGCCTAGTACAATGCCTGGTACATAGTTAATATTTGCCCATTAATTAACATGGTAGTGGTAGGGTGAGTGATTAGTGCCCTGACAACCTCTCCAACCTCCCATAGAATTAAAAGAAGTTAAGAGTGAGATGGGAACTAACAATGTGGATTAGTGAGGATTTAGGATACTAGATCATTCCCTTGACTAGAAGTTCATTCCAATCTTAATATACATTTTTGCTAATAAACATTTTTTTTAGTACCTTCTGTGTGACAGGTTCTAGAGATTCATAGACAAAAATGGAGTTGTCTTTGTCTGGGAGAACTACAAACACTTTTTTCTTTGTCCCTAGCCCATGTTCTTTAGTCTTACCCTGGTATGGGAAAATGCAGTGTGTTTTTCTCTCTTAGCAAGGTCCCCTATCACATATAAAAGAGTGTTAGACCAGATACAAACTTGTCTTTATTCTCTTCAGCTGATTTCAAAGGATCTGAATTAATCTAGTAATCTAGTCCTCCCAAAGCAGGAATCAGTTCTGCAGCATTTGCAGCAAGTGGCCATACAACCTTTGCTTTGTGGAAACAGAGAGAGTGGTGTGCATGTCAAGCATTAAGCTAAGTGCTGGGAATACAAATATGTGTGTGCGCATGTGTGTGTGCGTGCGTGCGTGTGTGTGTGTGTGTGTGTGTGTGTGTGTGTGAGAGAGAGAGAGAGAGAGAGAGAGAGAGAGATCCAGCATTCTTGTGCATTGTGAATGATACATTTCCCATCACTAAGAAATCAAACCTTCATGTCTTGTTTGTATTTTTCTTCCTAATTCATTTATCTGTTTCCTCCTTCTATCCAGTTTCCTCCTTCCATAACAACATCATTTTAGAATGTTCTTTTGTCTTGCATTAGTTGTCTTTCCTCTATGTCTTTTAAAACTCTAAGTAGGTCAAAGAAGTCCTTGTCCATGGATCGTCATCCAATTCTTTTTCACCATATTTTTCCCCCTGCCAAGTTGTGGGTTTCCTCATATGAGTGTATTTTATTTATATAAAAGATTATTCCAGTACTCCTTTGACCTTTTTTGTTCCTTTGGAATAAGTATAGCCTTTCAGAACCATATTCCATTCATAAATCTCATCATAGGAAGTATCACTGATACTAATCCTTTACTTTTTGACAGCTCACCTTGTTCATTATCAATACTTTGGACAGTGGATGTAGACATTGTGAAACCATGGCTTTTATTGTTGGCCTTCCTCTTGGGCACTGTATTCTTGCCTTATTGGTATTCTTTCTTGATTTTACTTTGTTATCTGGTTTGGGAGACATGCCTTGGTAATTGTCTCATCGTCTTTCCACCTCAGTTTAAAGTCATTTTGATTAGATTCACAGTTCTAGGAAAAAATCTTTGTAACTATCTCTAGTTAAGTTGATTCCATTTTGATCCAAGAAGCTATCATTCTTCTATCCATTTATGAAGAATACTTGGTATGTCATTGAATTACACCAGTGTTATAGTTTCTGCTTGTTTATAAACAGATGATGAGAGGTAGTATGGCATAGGAGGTAGGTGGCTAGCCTGGGAGTTAGACAGACATGAATTCAAGCCTTTACTTGGGCACATCCTAGCTGTGCAACTGACCATGTACAAGGCTCCTGACCTCTTGAAGCCACTGGCAACTCCTTCATACTAGAAGGTACTGACCTGGGGCAGTGAGTACTGAGCAGGTATGAGTTTCAGAGTTATTGTCATCTTTCAGGAGCATGAGTTTCTGAACATCACGAAGTTCAGGGCAGCAGCTGGGTAGGAAATAAACCTTTTATTTCCTTTAGGGCATTTAAATTTTGTAAATTGATGTGGAGGGAATTTTCTTACCAGAAGCTCCCAAACCATTAAAATCATAGATCTGGGGAGAAAAAAAGTATTTGGGTGGGAAGAGAGGGGTTAATAATACTTACCCAGTGTATTGAATTTTGGTGAGATGTCCTATGCCTAGGGCTTTATGAAAGGATTCCCAGTAAGAAGGAATAGTTAAATGTGGTGATTTTGAATAATATTATAATAAATGCAGTCTCCTGCTTTTTATTCAACTGTGTTTTTGTCTGTATCACAAAGAAACTTCAAAGAGCAAATTAACACCCCTATGTACCATTTGGGTTGCCTCAAAGCTTGCAGTTACCTCTTTGTTGGAGGTGTTAATTAATGCAGCTATGCCAAGCTGGAAGGAAGTCTGCTGTGAAGGGCCACAGGGATGTCCTCATATAGCCAGGATCTGTTCAACATTTTTATCATTTGCCCAAGTCTGTGTTGGAAGAGGCAATACTAAACATCTATGTGGACACTATAACTGGTCCTGCAGTGAGATGCCATTGTTAGCTGGGTTGCTAACAATGTATGGCTCTGTGATCTAGGTAAAGTCACTTAGTCATACTATGCCTCAACTTCATCTATAAAGTAGAGAGGATACTATCTCACCTACACAAATTATAGGTCTTTATTGAGGATTGAGTCATTAGAGATCATGATTTGGGGTTTGATTTGAGGTTGCAAAGAAAAAGGAGAGGAAAAATAACAATAGATTATGACCAGTTAAGGGAACTGAAGAATTCACAAATGTGGAAATGGTGCATTTGTAGGTGATGGCAAGGTTGAGGGTATGACAGTCTTTGTGTGGCTGAAATTGAGTGGAAGAACAGTCATGTGAAATGAGTAAGATGAATTGTGAGGAAAAGTTTTTGAGAGAGAATCAATATGTATATATATATATATATATATATATATATATATATATATGTATATATATGTATATATAGTCAATCCTCAGTATTTGCCTGTTTTAACTTTTGAGACTTCAAGCATTTGCATTGTCACTTTCCTTTGGGCAGCCTTGCACATTTGGGGCTATTTGTAATAGAGAAAAAAGTGAGAGGCATGATGTGTGCAAGCCTGTGAAGCCGCTGGTGTCCTACTAGGCACTTCGCTGTTCTTTTTCACATACAGTTGTAGAATAAATAACTCCTGGCCCATTTGTTGCATATTTTCATTTAGAGCTCAAGTTTTGTGTTGCAATTATGCCTCCAAAGCATAGTGCAAGTCCTTTGAGTTCTAAGGTGATGTCAAGACCTCACCACATCTTTTGAAAGCAGTGACCAAAGTCCCAGTAACCTTTCCCTTGGTTTTCAGAGAAGGGCTAAGGTAGAGAGGTTTACAGCATGATAGTATACGGTACAGTGGCCTGACACCACCATTTGACACAGTGGAAAGTAATAGGTTAAAAAATGTTTTAGTTTTAAAAATTTTATTTACTGTACAGTATTTATGGTACTAGGGGCAGCTAGAGGGCAAAGTGGATAGAGCACTGGGCCTGGAGTCAGGAAGACCTGAGTTCAAATCTGGCCTTAGACACTGACTATGACCCAAGCAAATCACTTAATCCTGTTTGCCTTAGTTCCTCATCTGTAAAAATGAATAGAAGAAGGAAATGGCAAATCACTCCAGTATCTCTGTGAAGAAAACCCCAAAAGGATCATAGAGAGTTGGATGGGACCGAAATGACTGACCAGCAGCAACAAATTTATGATGCTGTAGATTTCATGTGTTACCAAAAAGGGACTATTGTCTAAAATCAATGTTTGTGTTTTCAATTGAAATGTTAGCACAAAAGGTCACAGAATTCTGGGGAATTACTAATGAGAGAAGATGTTTTACATGTTACCAATTTTATTTTGTGTACTGCGTTTTATGGGTTATTTCCATGGTTACTGTGTTAGGAAAATGCATATTTTCAAAATTAATATTTTGTTGTAAGGAATTGTATGCAGATAAGTGTATTTTCAGCAATCTCTAACAAAAGATTACTGTTTTGAGGGTCACGGGAATCTAACTCCCTACTTCCCAAAGGTTCCATTTATCAGCATTCATGTTTTTGACGTTTGCACCATTTTCTAGGAAAAATTACCCCTGTGAGAGTTGAGGAATGACTGCACGTGTTCACATATGCTAGTTGAGGAGGAGAGAAACTCTGATTGCCAAATCCAATGACCTTTTCTCACTTCTCCTCCTTCTTAGCCTCTCTGCAGAGTTTGGCATTGTTAACCTCCCCTTCCTCCTTTATACTCTCTTCTCTCTAGGTTTTCATGATACTACTCTCTCCTGGTTCTCTTTCCCCCTATCTGATTACTCCTTCTCAGTCCCATTTGCTGGATCTTTCTCCAAGTGATACCTGCTAACCATAAGTGTCATACTCACAAGGATCTGTCCTGGATCTGTGACCTTGAGGCCACATGTGGCCCTCTAGGTCCTTGGATACAATCTTTTGAGTGAGCCCAAGTTTTACAGAACTTTTATTTTACTATTACTTACCAGTATTTACTATTACTATTATGTACAGAATCTTTATATTAAGGGGATTTGTTCTGTGAAATTTGGATTCAGTCAAAGGGCTGCACTTGACACTTTAAGACCTAGAGGACTGTATGTGGCCTTGAGGCCACAGTTTCTCCACCCTTGTATCTATTCCTTGGAGGATGGTGCTCTTGTTATCTCCATTTTGCTGTTGAGGAAACAGAGGCAAACAGAGTTTAAGTGACTTGCCCAGGGTCATACAACCTGAGGCCAGATTTGAACTCAGATCTTTTGACTCCAGAACCAGGCTCCACTGTGCCATGGAGCTACTTCTCCTTTGTGAGCAGGGACTGTCTTAGGCCTTTCTCTGTATCCCTAGCACTTAAGTACAACGTTTGGCACATAGAAGATGCTTAATAAATGTTTAACTTGACTAAGAAACAGAAAATCATAGTTGGAAGGAATCTCTGAGGTTACCCAGTCCATTCTCATCTATAAGTTTCTCTTGTGGTCATCTAGCCTGCTTAATGGCTTCCAGGGATGGGCCATTTCCAAAGTAGCTCATTCTATTTTGGATAGCTCTATTTGTTGGGAAAGTTTTCCTTATATCAAAATCTGCCTCCCTGTAATTTTTACTTTGTTGTTTAATAGCTTTTCAGTCGTGTCCAACTCTTCATGACCCCATTTGGGATTTTCTTGGCAAAGATACTGGAATGGTTTGCCATTTCCTTCTCCAGCTCATTTGACAGATGAGAAAACTGAAGTCAACAGACTTGAGTGACTTGCCCAGGGTCACACAACTAGTAAGTGTCTGAGACCAGATTTGAACTCAGGAAAATGAGTCTTTCTAACTCTAGGTCTGGTGCTCCATCCACTGTATCACTTGACTTTTGGGGATAAGCAGTACAGGTCAAATCCCTGTTCCACATATTGACCTTTCAAATATTCGAAGACAACTACTTCCTGTACCCCTTCCCCCCAACCTTTTGGGGGAATACACTTCTCTTTTCAACACTCAACATCTGCAATTCCTATAACTGATCTTCCTATGGCAGAATTTTGAATCCTTTCTTGATTTTAGTTGCCTTTCTCTGAATAGTCTCTAATTTGTCAAGGCTAGTTAGACCTGGAGTCAGAGAGACTTGAATTCATATATAACCTCAGACATTTATTAACTGTGTGACCTTGGACAAGTCACTTAACCTCTGCTGCTACCTCATCTGTAAAATGGGGCTAATAACAGCAACAACTATTTGGAAAGATATTTGGAAAGTGCTTTGGAAACCTTAAGGAACTCTAAGAATGTTAGCTGTAGTAATAATTGTTGTTAAAGTGTGGTAGTTAGATCTTGAGCGCAGCGTTACAGATACATTTTGATCCAATCAGGCCATAGCAAGACTATCACTTGTCTGGTTCTGGACACAAGAGTCACAAAGGCATCCTGAGATCCACTAGCTTTTTTGGCAGTCAAGTCACATTGTTGACTCATGTCTAACTACTACCCTTAGGTCTTTTGAAAACACATAAAATACTATATAGCTCCATCTCTTATACTTGAGCAGTCTTTTTTTTTTTTTAAAAAAAAACAAGCTCAGGAATTTACATTTATCCCCATTCACTTTCATCTTGTTAGCTTCAGCCTATCAAGAATTTTTGGCTCTCAATTTTGTCATCGAGTGTATTATTATTTCCCCCAGCTGTGTGTCAAAACTTTATTGCAAATAAGGGAGAAACTATGAAGAAGTAATTTATTTTCTCTTGTGGCTGAGCTGACTTGGCTAAGGAAAGGGAAATTCAAACACGTCTCACTTTCCTAGAACTAGCCAGTCAGTTAATCAACAAGCATTTCTTATGCACTTTCTATGTGTCAGGCATTGTGCTAAATGCTGGGAATACAAAGAAAGGCAAACACAGTCCCTGACCTCAAGACGCTTGAAATCATGGGGAACACAGGTTACAAATAAGTGTACATATGAACTATATAGTGCAAATGGTAATCTCAGAGCAGCTGAGGAGAGGGGTTTGGAGTGGGGAGAGAAGATCAGGAAAGTATTCTTACAGAAAGGGGACTGGGGCCGAAATTTAAAGAAAGCCAGGAGGCAGAGATGAGTAGGCAGAGCATTCCAGGCAGGGGGATAACCATCGAAAAGGCATGTTCAAGGAAAGGCAAGAGGGCTGCTATCTCTGATCGTGGTGTGTAGAAGAAGATTGCAAAGATAGAAAGGGATCAGGTTGTGAAGTGTTTTAAAAGCCAGTCATCCTGGTCAGGAGGACCTGAGTTCAAATCCAACTTAGCATGTGATCTTGGGCAAGTCATTAAACCCTGATTGCCTCCAAATTAAAAAAAAAAGGGAGACAATCTAAAGATGTTATATTTGATCCTGGATGTGATAGGGAACCACTGTAGTTTATTGAATAGAAGGATAACATGGTCAGACCTGAGCCTTAGGAAAACCACTGGAACAGAGTAGGAAAAGACTTGAGGCTGAAGAACAACCAGAAGGGCTACTGTAATGGTCCTGAAGTGAGATGAACCATGGTGGCAGCTGTAGGAGTTACAGAGCCTGAGATATATGAGATTAGAAAGATAGAAATGACAAAAATTGGCCATTATTGGATATGTGCAAGACAGAAAGAAGTCAAATATAACACTGTGAACTTGGGAGGATGGAGGTGCCCGTGGCAGCAATAAGGAAGTTTGGAAGAAGGGAAGGTTGGAGGGGTAAGATAATGAGTTCCTTTTTGGACATGATGAGTTTGGGATACCTAGGAAACATCCCATTCGATAACACATATTTATCGAGCACTTTAAGGTTTGCAAAATGCATTCATTTTACTTTACCACAACCATGGGAGACAGGTGCTGCTATTATCCCCATTTTACAAATGAGGAAACCAAGGCAGACAAAGGTTAAGTGACTTACTCAGGTCATACCTCTGGTAAGTATCTGAAGCCAAATTTGAACTCTGATCTTCCTCACTAGGTCTAGCAGGCTAACCACTTGGCGCCACCTAGCCACTTTTGAAGATGTTGGAAAGGCCAAATACAATGTAGAATAAGACAGGAACTTGGGAGACAGGTGAGAATTAGATATATAGGTCTGAGGATAGAGATGATAATGGAACCCATGGGAACTGATGAGATCAATAAACCGAGCCCCATGACTGGTCAACCACTTCTTGATCATTGGACAGGCTCAGGAACTCATCCCCTTCCTACATATAGTCTGGCCCCCCCCCCCCCCCAGTTTTCCATCTCTTGCTCAGGGTCAATCAAGGTCAACATGACCATTGCCTCCATTAAGAATGTGACAGTTTCTTGCCCTATATCTTCATTCACAATCCAGAAATTATTTTGTATATGTCATGTATTTAATTTTCTATGCATATATTGCTTCTTCTCAATAACATTTAAGCCCCTCAAGGGCCAAGATGCTCTCCTTTATTTTTCTTTTTAACAGCATTGCCTAGCACAATGTCTGGTAAGTACTTAATAAATGCTTGTTAAACTGAATTGAACTGCAAATTTAATAAATATGCCACCTGCACTTTCATCAAAGTCTTTAACTTAAAAAAATAAAAACTTGAATAGTCTGAGACCAAGGTCAGAACTTTGGCGGCCTTCTAAGAGACTTCAGGCTACACTGACTTTAATCTGTTAGCATTCCGTATCCAGTTGATCATCCACTTCCAAGACCATCCAACTTGACTGTGATCCAGTTCCTACCTCCCCACCTTGCTCTCAAAGACATAATAGAATTCGACAAATACTTTGTTGAAACCTAGGTATGTTATTCAATTTGGCAAATTTCTAATATTTTTAGGTGCTAGGGATACAAGAAGAAATTACATATTTCTTGTCCTGGAGGTACTTAAAATCTCCTCTGTCTATAGCAGTCTCTAGACAGTCTAATAAACAAAGGTTGATTAATCTAGTAATGCTGTCGGTAAAAGAAAAAGTGAAAAAGCATTGTATGAACAAGATTATACTAGAGTTGCTTATTTTTACAGCAGTGATACTATTTGGTTTTGTTGCTTTAAAAGTGTGAGGGAATCTAAAAAAAATCTTAGGTTGTTTTAACCAGTTATTTTCCTCCCCTGCCTTTCTCTTTAGTAATGAAAAAAATGGCAGAATTTGAACTCCCATATGTGAGCCTTCAAAGCACAGAAGTGGAAAACTGTAAGGTTGGACTTAGAAAGTGGTGAGTACAGTAATATGATTGTGGACAACTCTACAGCATGGAGGTAGCTGAGGCAATCTTTGTATAATGGTTAGAGAACTGACCTTAGAAAAAACCTAGTCCAACTTCTTCATTTCATAAATGAGGAAACCGGGGCCCACCCAGGTTTAAGTGACTTATCCAAGGTCACGCTGGTAGCATCACCCTACCTCCAGATTCAGCACTCTTTCTGCTCTACTGGTACTGCCCAGATGCTACAGCCAGTTCATGGTTCTACAACTTGTGAGAGAGGGACACTTTTAAGGAATTAGAAAGGATAACAATAGCTGTCATTTATGTAGGACAGCTAGGTGACACAATGATTAGAGCAGTAGGCCTAGAGTCAGGAGGACTTAAATTCAAATCAGCCTTATTAGATGTGTGACCCTGGACAAGTCACTTAACTCTGTTTGCCTCCGTTTCTTCATCTGTAAAATGAGCTACAGAAAGAAATGGCAAAACACTCCAATATCTTTGCCAAGAAAACCCCAAATGGGGTCACAAAGAGTTGGACACATCTGAAAGATTACTGAACAACAGCAAAAAACATTTATATAGTGGCTACTTCATGCCAGGCATTGTGCCAAGTACTTTACAAATATTACCTCCTTTGATTCGCACAACAATCCTGTGAGGTAGGTACTATTATTAATCCCCATTTTACATTCGAGGAAACTGAGGCAGACAGAGGTTACGTGACTTGCCCAGAGACACACAGATAAGAAGTACCTGAGATTAGATTTGAACTCAGGTCTTCCTGACTCCAGGCACACTGCACCAATTAGTTGCATCTAAACAACAAAAGCAAACAAGATTTAGAGGGCTGACAAAAATTACAACTTCATTTCAACATAATTGGTTACCTTTGTCATCTGATGTATTTTCTTTTATGCATTTAAAAATGTTGTTATGAGAAGAGATCTGTAGGCTTCGCCAAACTGTTTTTCTGACAGATCTTTATATCCCATGATCTGGAAATCCTCTACTCTCCTCCTTGTCCTTTTCTGAGTGTTCGCCATATTGTTAATGTCCTTCCTCAAATGCAGCCTCCAGAAGAAAACAACATTACTCCAAATATGATTTGACTGCACAATACTGTGCAATTATCACCATTTTAGGCACTGGTGCTTTGCTAAATTAATGTAGCAGCAGATTGTATTAGTTTTCATTACTGCTGTATTGCCATGTTGACTCATAGAAATTGCAATCATTTTGAAAATGGTTTCATTTTGTGACAGAAGTTATCATTTATATATGCTTTTCATAACATTAGGCCAACTCTCAAGTCTGACCTTGACTTTTCATGACACTAGCCTGACTGTCAAGTCTGACCTTGACCTAAGTGAAACCAGACTGAGCTGGTTTCCCCACCTTTAGTTAGTTCTCTGTCAGTTGAGTGCTGGATTTCTGTCAAACCAGTCAACATGCTTTTATTAAGTAGTTACCATGTGCCAGGCACTGTGGAAAACACAAAGAGGGTCCCTGAACATGAGGAGTTCACATTCTGTTGGAGGAGTCAACATGTAATAATTATACATGTACGAGATGCAGTCAGTGGAAATGGAAGGTGATCTTGGGAAAGGCATTAACTCAGTGTATGGAGGGCTCAGAATGGCCTGTTACAGAAGGTAGGATTTGATGTGGGTGTTGAAGAAGTCAAGGAAAGCTTGGAGGCAGGTGAGGAGGCAGAGAATTCCATTCATGGAGGATACCAAGGGCAAAGGCACAAAGTTGGAAGTGAGTGTGAGAGCTAGTGAGTAGCTGGGTCATAGAGAGTGTAGAGAGGAGTACAGTATGAGGAAACTGTAAAGATAGGAAGTGACCAGCTCTTTAAGTTCTCTAAAACACAAATTGAGGACTTTTATATTGGATCCTGGAGGTAATACAGCATCACTGGCATTTATGGTGGAAGAGGATAATCAAGGAGAGAAGGGAAATTGAGTTGGTTAGATAGTGAAATATTTTTTGAGGCAACCGGTGTTAAAGTGACTTGCAAAGGGTTACTTAGCTAGTAAGTGTCTGAGGCTGAATTTGAATCAAGGTCCTAATTGACTCTAGGGCTGGTGCTTTATCCACTGGGCCATCACCTGCAGCAGGGGTAATAATTAAGAAGTCACTGGTATCCTTGAAGAGAGCGGTTTCCATTGAATGATGAAATCAGAAGTCAGATTGCAGAGAATTACAAAGCAAGTGAGAGCAAATGAAGTAGAAGCAGCCAGTGTAGACAATTTTCTGAAACAATTTAGCCAAGAAGATGAAGAGAGCTATCCAGTGATGGTAGTTTAAGGATGGTGGAGATATGGCATATGTGTAAGCATCAGGGAAAGATCCTGGGAAGAGTTTGACGATTAGAGAAAGTAGGAAAGAGAGTAGTGCAATCTGTTTGGGAAGACTGGAGAGGATGGGTCCAAGGGTGTATGTAGAACAATTGATTTTGGAAAAAGAAGGGTAACCTCTTCTAAGTTAAAATGAAGGAGGAGATAGCGGAGGAGGATACCTGAAGGATATGAGGAGAGATGAAGAGAGAGCTCTTAGTGAATTGCCTCCATTTTTTCAATGGGATATGAAATGAGGCCAATATGCACATATTTCATTACTCTCTTCTGTTGTGTTTTTAATTATGTGGTCTTTAAGAATGGAAATTACTCTGAAGAGGATGCAAATGTTGTAGTTCTTAATGAGCATACCTCAAAGAACTGGTAGCAAGCTTCATATCTTTCTTCTGAGAACCAGGTAAGTGCAAAGAAGTTCATTACCAGAGATCTGGCCATCATCAGGTGCTATGGCATTCAGGATCGGGTTGGGAAATGAAATCTAGCTAATCAAAGAGTTTACTAAGGTAGAGGGAATATTGCCAGCTGTACCCATAGAGGAAGCATTCTCATCAGGAAATCGTAGATTCTTGAAGTACTAGAATAATTTGTTTTTCAATGAACATCTGCTATTACATGACAGGGTGAAGGGGTTAGACCTATGATTTGGTTGGTCTAGTATAGTAATTCTCAAACTCAAATTATCATACCTGCTTTTCACTTTTAAAAACTATTGAGGGCCTCAAAGAGCTTTTGTTTATGTGGGTTAAAATCTATCAAATATTTACTATGTTAGAAATTAAAATAGTATTATTATGAAAATAGTTTTGGTTTCATGGATCACTACATTTTGAGAAAAAAAAAGCTGCCTTTTCTCCTTTAGGTTTGTTTACTGGCTACTTTTCTTGCTCAAAGAGCAAGTCTTAAAACCAATTCACTCTGGAGCTCATAGATTAGACACCAGGCCCCCTCTCATCTAGCCCAGAGTGAATATAATTACTAAATACTAGTTTCTCTTTTGCCCAGGAACCCTGAGGGTCTTCCCCTCCCATTTTGATTTTTCTTGGTTGTTTTTTTCTTTTATTTCTTTTATTAAAAGGGGCCATCCCTTGAGTAACTACTGGGTGTATCTCACTCAAAGTGAGAATCTGATAAGACCTTAGCCTAAAATGGCCAAGGTCTCATATTGCATCTTAGGCCATCTCCAGTCTTCTGGATGAATATCAGACTACTGGACTCAGATGGCTCTGGAGGAGAAAGTGAGGCTGGTGACCTTGCACAGCCCTCCCTCAGTCAAATCAAAGTCAACTGCAAGTCACGTCATCATCTTGATGTCATGGTCCTCTTCAAGAATGAAGGACAAGCACATAACATTTTGAGAACCTTTGGTCTAGGGAATTCCCCAGAAGGAAATCTCCAGTGCAGATGAGCAATTGCCTTGCCCTTTATGAAATTAGCATTACCTAGGGCAAAGACAAGGGACTTCCCCAGATCACAAAGTCAGTACATATCATGAAAACTGGCTCTCTATACACTATGGCATGTTGTTTCTCCTTATTGAATATCACCATTAGTAAAACCACCTTTGAAGTTATAACTCTCGAAGGGGAAAGAAGAGAAAAATGTTTTTGGAGTAAGAGGACTTAGGTTCGGATTCTGGCTCAGCTATTTACTACCTATGAGATCACTTCACCTGTCTGGGTCGTAAGTTTCCTTAGCTATAAAATGAGGGCATTGGACTAGTTAGTATTATTAATGACGATAACAGTGGCTAGTATTTATATAGCATTTTAAGGTTGCAAAGTGTTTCCAAATGTTGCCTCTTTATCCTTACAACTATGTTGGGAGATGGGCGATAACATTATTCTCATTTTACAGAGGAGGAAATTGAGGGATACAGTAGTTAAGTAACTTGCCCAGGTCACACAGGAAGGAAGTGTCTGAGGCTACATTTGAATTCAAGTCTTCATGACTGGAGGTCTCTTGCTCTAACCATTGTACTACCTAGTTGTATGAAAGGTTCCTTTGAACTCTAAATGAGTGATCCTATAATTCTAATCTCTATTTTCAGTTATTTTTGCAAGTTTAAATTGTATTTGGATGAAGAAGATAGAAATATTGCTCTATTTTTTAAACAGTCTAGATTCTCTTTCCAGGAAGATTGTCTAGGAGGTCTTAGCCTCTCTCCAATTTCCCCTTCTTCCACCCCCCAACCCCTATCTACATATTCCTCAATTTGATGAAGAAATTATTCCTCTGTAGTCTGTTGCTCTCCACTAGCCAAGTTTTAGAAATTAATTTATTGCTTTTGAATTATTCAGGTATATGGATCCATCCCTTGACTCCATGCTTATGGACTGCCGAACTGCTATCAATTTGCTGTATGGTCAGGTAAAAGGATGTTAGCATTCTGAATTTCTGGATGTTCTAAGGATAACCTGAAGACACATGAGTCAGGCATCAAGCATTTATTAATGCCTACTATGTGCCAGACACTGTGGTAAATGCTGAGGCAAAAACCCAACAATCCCTGCCCTCAAGGCCCACAGTCTAATGGAGGGACAATATGCAAACAACAATGTACAAAGAAAATACACATATTTGGAGGCAGTCTCAGAGGGAAGGCACTAAGAGGGAGGACAGTGAGAGGTTTCCTACAGCAAGAGGGGCGTTCGCTGAGATGTGAAAGAAGCCAGGAGGCAAAGATGAGGAAGAAGGACAGCCAGTAAAAATGCTCAGTTTTCCCAAGATGGAGGGCTTTGTGAAAACAGCACACTGGGTGGAAGAGAGAGTGGAATAAGGTGGAAAAAGAATATGATAAATAGGAAGAAGCCAGGTTATGAAGGGCTTTGCAAGCCAAACAGGGTTTTAGTAGGGAATATATCAGACCCTTCAGGTTGCAATCAATGAAAGAAAAGGTAACTCAGAAGATACTGCATAGTTCATTCTTCCTCCACTTTAATAAGAACTTTTATTGAGTTGGCAATCAGTTCCTCATCACTAACTCTAGTAGGAGATGAGATGAGAGTATAGAAGTAGTTTGAAAATTGTTATTCCTCAAAAATCACTTGAACATCACCTTCCTTCCCGCTCCCCACACCAAGCAATAATTATCCAACTAAAAGAAAAACCAAAAAAGGCTAAAAGACCAATTGCTTTCACCTCTTCTCTCTTTTTCCATCAGCACTTGGTGAAAGTTCTAGTAAGCAAAAACATCACCCAGAAGATATACTGGGCAACGGAAGAAAGCAAAATCTCTGTATAATCCATTATTAGACCCTCAAAGATTAAGGGTTGATTTTGCAGCATGTTTCTTCCTGCTTAATAAATCTTTGTTATTGGTGGTCCCCAGCTTTTCCTGTTTCCTATTTTGGTACCCCACTCATTCCCTAGTACTTCAGTCCCACACATATGTCCCAATGGCTAGCCATTCATTTATTTCCCTCAATGCCTGAACTTTGAAGGAAAGTTATGATACCATCTTTGCAGATCAGTGAGAAATGTCTCCCAGTCCTTTTTTAAAAAAGCCCATGTTAATGACAAGGGAGTTCTTTTCATAGTTTTCAAATAACCTGATGTTTCTGGTGACTGTCAAGAAAGTGTCAGCATGATGGTTGTGGCATGATAGAGGGAGAGAGACACTCATGACATTTGTTTCCTGTTCACTTTTATATTGTCTGATACTCAGTACTTAGTTGTAGTTTTGAAGTTTTGAAGAAATTAAGGAAGTAGGAGAGGGCAAAGGGCTCAAATGTTAGATTAGTCCTTCTGAAAAATATTTTCTATTGGAAAATATATCATAGTAATTTATATTTATGGAGCACTTTGAAGTTTGCAGAGCTGTTTACCTATGTTACCTCAACTCACAAAGGCCCCGAGAGGTAATTGCTAAAAGCATTGTTATTCCCATTTCACAGAGGAGAAAATTGAGACAGAGTTGGTCAAATGAGTGTCTCATGATTATACAGCTATTCAATGTCTGAGGTAGGATTTTAGCTTAGTTCTTCTTGATGTTAATGCTCTGTCCAATGCTTCTTAAACTGTGGGTCTCCAGTCCAGATGGGGTTGGAAAAATTTGGCAAAAGTAAAAGATTTCTGAATATGCAAGACTCAAAAGTTAATTAAAAATCAAACTCAGTGTGAATCCAAGATGTTTCCGGCAGTACTTACCTGTGTTGCATCTGGCATCTTCACTGCAGCCTTAATTCTGAACACAAAGCATGTACACTCTGCACTGTGCATGCCCCAGGCCACACAACGCCAACCCACACTGTGGAAATTTGAAAAGGGGTCCTCAGTGCAAAAAGTTTAAGAAGTCCTGACTCTAGGCTATGCTTCCTCTGATCTTTAGCTCTCAATCACAGGCAGCAGGATGGGATAGTGCATGGAGATGGAGAACTAGACTAGGTATGGGAACTCTTAAGGTCAAATCTCAAATCTGCCATTTACCAGCTGTGGGATCTTGGGCATGTGCTCACCTTTCTGGACCTTGGTTTTCTCACCTGAGGGGTCAACTTGTTCTAGACTTGTTCCAGACAAACTCAAAAGACTTCTCCAACTCTAAGTTTCTACAGACTGGAAGTGCTACTCTGTGTGTTGATCTAGGATCAATGAGAGGATTTTGAACTCTCCTGCTCACTACAGGGAAAAGTTACAAAAAGAAAAAGAAGGTATTGGCACTGAGCAAGGCTTTATCTATAGCAAGTGCTTAATAAGTATTTATGGGATTGAATTTCTTGGACAGACTGCTGAAATCATCCCTCCGAAGCCCTTCAAAAATATAAGTTAAATTGTCAATTAAAAGTTTATACTTGTTGTTAGTAGATTCATTTTAAGTTAAATTTGTGAAAGAATCAAGGTCTTTATAATCAATTTAGAGAGTTCATTTATGTCCCTGAGATAGGAATTGGAACTAATCAAACTTGGAACACATTTTAAAGGATTGTAAAGGTTTGTTGTTGTTGCATTTTAATTTTTTTTTTAAAAACCAAATGGTTGGTCATTACTGTGACTTATTTCATGAGTTCTTAGTCAGAAGCAGTGGTGGGAACCTATGGCCTTAAGGCCACATGTGGCCTTTTGACTGAATCCAAATTTTACAGAATTTGTTCTGGTCGGGAGCATCCTGTCTTCTCGTTGTCTCACCTTATAAAATTATTCTAATGGGATTTAGAGTTGCTTTGTGGCATGGTTTCCACATATAGAATTCAAATATAAAACAGTTATTTTTTTTGTTGTTCAGACATTTCCAACTCTTCATGACCCTGTGAACTATAGCACACCAATACTGTGTCCATGGAGTTTCTTGGTAAATCATTAGAAATGATTTGCTATTTCCTTCCCCAATGGATTAAGGCAAACAGGTTAAATGACTTGTCCAGGTTTGTACAGCTCATAAGTGTCTGAGGACAGATTTGAACCTAGGATTTCCTGACTTCAGGCCCAGAACTTTATCCACTGAGCCACCAGATCCCTCCCAGTTGTACTATAAATTATTTTTATTTATCTTCTTTGTGAACTCTGCGTGTGTGTGTGTGTGTGTGTGTGTGTGTGTGTGTATGTGTGTACAAAACAGAAGGAGTAATCATGGTGAATTTTCATTTTTATTGTCTCAGAGTCAAGAAGACCTATAGGTTTAAGTCCTATCTTATGCAGGGTCACACAGCTAGTAAGTGTCTGGGGTCAGATTTGAACTCACCTTCCTGATCTCAGGTTGGGAGCTGTCCCTAAATTAAAGTTTACAAAGTACTTTACACATGCTAATATCATTAATAACTAACATTTATATAACTTTTACTGTGTTCCAGACAATGAACTAAGTGCTTTAAAATTATTATTTCATTTTATTCTTGCAACAACCCTGGGACATAGCTGCCGTTATTATCCGTATTTTACATATGAGGAAACTGAGGCAGATAGTGGTTAAGTGACTTGCCCAGGGTCACACAGCTAGAAGGTGTCTAAGGCAAGATATGAACTTGAATCTCTTTGATGCCAGGTCTTCTTCAGTGTCCTTATTTTCATCACAGTTACCATCTTTTGTTCAATAACCAGGCTCTCTGTTCAGAGAGGTTCATCATTAGAATTCACTATCAGGTGATGAATTTCCCTCTGAGAAAGCTCTCTAACACAGATTGCCAACTGATGTACAACTTATAGAGTTAAGAGAAAATGCCCCAATATGTTTTCCCCAACTGCTTTCCAATGCCTGACTTTAAAATGGTACAAAGTTGTTGGTAACAAAAAAAACTTGAATTTAGTGTAAATGATTGTTAGCAGCCTCTACCAATATCTGTTGTAGTCAGGACATAGGGAACAGATATCTAGGCAAATGCAATGAGGTATGAGATAGTAGAGTTTACCTTCTACTAGGGGATGACAGAACATAGGCATAAAAGACAAATCTTACAGAAGATAGTCACATATACTGAGAGCCAAGCAAGTGAATGGTACGGAATTTTATAAAAAGAATATCATATTCTAATATGGGGTGTCCCAAAAGTCTCAGTGCAATTTTAAGCTTATATTCTATGGCCAGATTTCACTGACATGCTTCTAGTGGAGCAGTCTTGGTGAGTCTATCCATGGATTAGGATAAAGGATGGGCCTGCGTATTGAAAATTTGGAAATGAATCACAAAGCATTCATTAAATACTGACTGTGTGCCAAAGGCTGTGCTAAACATTGTGGATACAAATAGAAAACCCAAAGAAAATCCCTGCCTAGCTAGGATTTACATGGAAGGGAATGGTGGCCAGGAGTGGGGTGGTTATGAGGATGGGTGTAGTCCTTTCCAATAGCAGTGACAACGACAATTTGATTATGGTTCCAGACTTGAAAGGGGTTGGGGATAGTACCAGAGCCAAAGGTATTCGACAAGGTAACTGACAAGAAGTTAGCCAGGGAGTAAAGTGGACCACGTAAGGGTCTTACAAGGTTGGGACAGGGGGGTACAAACTGACCAGGGCAGGAGTTCTAGAGCTGAAGGGAAAGACATTCGGTAAGAACAGGCCAGGAGTGATGGCACTGACCTGTGATCCTGGCAAGGCTGAGCCTGGTGGATCCTTTTTTTTTTGTATTCAGACCTATTGGATGACTGAATTAAAGTCAGCATTGATAGATGTGTTAAGCCCAGGGAATGTGTATGGGGTGAGGAAATCCAGGTTGCCTAAGAAGGTTCAAGCACTCACATCAAATCAAGCTAAAGCTCCCATGCCAATCAGAATAGAATTGGACCTGTGAGTGACCCCTGAGCCTACAACCTGGGAGACTGAGTATTTAAAAAAAAAAAAAAGAAAGAAATATGGTAGGGCCTTTTGATGGAGGATACTGAGCAAAGGGGGCCAGCTAACGTCCTATTTCTCAGCATAATTTGAAAGACTTTGCTTTTAGCAAAATTGCTCATTTTTACAATTTAAATTGTTTTCAGGCAGTTCAGGAAATTGAAAAAAACTGGGCCAAACCAACACCGGAGCAAAGGCAGGAATTAGAGGCCCTGAGGAAAGCAGGAAACCAAACAAAGGTAAATTCCATATCAACTTAAAAAAACCCAAACAACAACAACCTATTTGAATAAGCCTTAGGCAATTTACCAGAATTGAGACTGTTTCTGGATTTTAATATATGTAGTATTAAAGGGGACATATTTAAGATGGCAAATAACCTTTTTCCACTGACTTTTAGTGTTCTATTAAACTGTTATTTTTCCACTATTTAAAGTATCAGAGAGTATGAGTGGAACCTATTTTACATAACAGATCATAGATTTAAAAAAGAAAGAACCTTAGAGGTGATCAAAACAGCCCCTTCAATTTACTGCTGAGGAAACTGAAGTGCAAGGAGGTCAAGTAACTTATCCTAGGTTACATAGTATCTGAGACAGGATTTGAAATCAGGGTTTCTGATTCCAAATTTGGTGACCTATCCATTATGCCATGCTGATATCGTCTGGGAAGTGGTGTGCAAATCTTAAAAAAAAAAAACGAGACCTCATTATTTAAACGATTCCTACGTGAATCCTGGTATATACAAAGAATTCTTTTAAAATTCGAGTGATTACTCCTTGATTGGCCTGTTTTATGGGTTATGATTTTTGTATACGAGTGTGCTTTAAGAAATCCCAGTAGAGAAAATGTGCTCATGAAATGGTAACACACTTTCCAGCCAAGGCTTACTTAACACTGTACAGAGACAGACATTTCTCTGGCAAGCCTCCAAAGCAAAGCTCTCCAAAGTAGGTCAGATTCAGAGAGGGCCTGTGTGAAGGAGTCCTCTTTCCTTTAGCAACCACAGAGTTAACTGGGAACTCCACAGGTGGCCAGATGGAATGGTTTGCTCCCTTCTAAGTTTGAAGAGTCACAAGGAAAAGTAAAAATGCAAGTTTCTCTTGAGATTCTGTAACTGAAGTGAGAATATTTTAAAATAAATAAGGATCGGTTAAAGGACAATTTGATGTCTAAATAAATTCTGCCCCCCCAACCAGCCCTGTCACAGATTACCCTCTTCCTTTTTTTCAAAACTTTGTTTTCAAAAGTTTCATTAATGTCTTTTTCTTTTACTTCAGATATATTTCCTTTAAAAATTTTCAATTTTTTAATTTTGCATTTAAATGGCAAAAAATATCAGTATTTCATATCTATCTATACACACATGTCAGAACAAAAAAAGAGAATTGTTTTTGGAACAGTGAAATTCCATTTCATGAGGCTTACTTTAAGAAAAAGTATATAATATAAAGTTACTTTTAAAATTGTCCTGTTTGTTTTTTTTCTTTTTGTATCACTGTTGCTACCCCTCCCTCTCTTCCCCACCCCCTCAATAAAAAAGACAAGAAAAAAAAAACGCAAATCCTTGCAACAAATAAGCCAAGCCAAGCCAAATAAATCCCCACAGTGACCATGTCCAAAAATGTAAGTTTCACTTCCAAATACATCCCTCCCTTCTCCCCTACTCAGCAAACTTTTCCCTGCAAAAGATAATTTTATACAAAGAAGAAAAAGGAAAACATTGACATGATAACTTTATTATATATTTCAAAGGAATAGCAAGTTATATATAATAGATTTGTGGTTTCATATGCAATCATCTTTTTTATTTACTGTTATGGAAATGCTTGTTTTATTCCATAAATTAAAAACTAACTAAATAAGCAAATATTTTTACAAAGATAACTTTAAAAATTAGTTCTGTAAAACCATGCAATATATGGACTGTCTGACGACATATGCAATATCCCACACCCATAGTCTTCCTATTGCTTCAACCAAAAGGAAAAGATGCATTTTCTTATCTCTTTTAGAGGGATTAAGCTTACTCATTATAATTATCCAATGTTCACTTTCATTTTTCTTTCCATGTACATAGTCGTGGTGTTGTTCAGTTATTTCAGTCATATCTGACTCTTTGTAACCCCATCGGGGGTTTTCTTGGCAAAGATACTGGAGTGGTTTGCCATTTCCTTCTCCAACTCATTTTACAGATGAGGGAACTGAGACAAATAGGGTTAGGTTAGTTAAGTGACTTTCCCAAGGTCACACAGTCAGTAAGTGTCTGAGGCTGTATTTGAACTTATGAAGATGAATCTGCCTGACTTCAGGCCCAGCACTCTATCCACTGTGCCACGGTTGTAGTCATTGTTTATGTATTGTTGTCCTTGGTTCTGCCCACTGTACTCTGCATCAGTTTATATGTCTTCCTATGTGTTCCTGAATTCCTCATATTCATGTTTCATTCATGCTAATGACCCTCTTTCCAAAATCATTTTGGATCTGGTTAGCTTTGGGTTTCTTTTCAGACTCACTTTAAGTAGCCTTAATATGGGAGAGTACATGTGCTCATGCCCATAAACCCTGACATGGTACATCCCCACAGGAAAAGGGTGAGAAATCTTGAACATTGAATCAGTTCGAGAGATACCCCAAGCCATCAAGTCCTAATCTTCCATAATTTCAATTTTCATGCCACATGGAGGCTAAGGCAAGTGAAGATGAGGGAGAGGGTGAAACTTGAGGGAGAGAATCCTTTGCAAAGCAAAATTCCCATGGGGACAGGTGGTCTTTATGGAGAGTGTATATGTAAACTAGCTTTTTATAAGTGTTTTTTTCAGTATACCTCATCACTTCCAACCATCATAAAAGGTACAAGGAAGACTCACTTCTCTCTCTCTCTCTCTCTCTCTCTCTCTCTCTCTCTCTCTGTGTCTCTCTCTCTCTCTCTCTCTCTCTCTGTTTCTCTCTGTCTCTCTCTTTCTCTCTCTCTCTCTGTCATGCTCATAAAGGTAGGCACATTCGATTGTTGAGAGAAGAGAGAAGACAGGATGCCTAAAAGTTGAGGCTCAGTGGTGATAGAAGGGGAACGGTATTATCAAGGAGAAGAATAAGAGGGAGAATTAATTTTTTTAAAAAAGGAAAAATGTCATCAGAAAAAATGGGAGAGAGCACTTTTAGTCAATAGAAGCAAGGAATCTCTTGTTAGAGATTCCTTGAAAACTGTAGATTTTGTAAAGTTGTATCCTGAGCAAACTACATACTAGGGCCTATCAACATAGAAGTTTTCTGTTTTGAAATAAAAGTACAATTTGCACACATATATTCTCATGTTCACACATGCATGGGTTCTTGTGCAGGCTGGGGATGTGGAATCTATTCATCTTTAATTTAAATTAAATGTTTAGATTTATTTTGTCTTATTATTTGCACCTACAAGTTAAGAATATCAGACTTCAACAAACATTTATTAAGCACCTAATATATACAAGACACTGTTATGCTAGGTGCTTGGGGTATTAAGATAAAATAAGATGTGATCAGTACAACCTAAGAGTGCCTTCAGAAACTGAACTTTTCAAATAGGATGATCTGGTGTGCTTTTCACATGTAGGCTGCTAGGATCTCTTTGTCTTTGTCTCTGTCTCTCTGTGTCTTTGGTCTTTCTCCCTTCCTACTTTTCCCCCTGTTCCTTTTCCCCTTCTCTCTCCCTCCCTTCCTCTCTTTCTTTCTCTCCCTCTCCTCTTTCTCCCTCTTCCCCCCCCCCCAACTCATTCCTGATGAAATTCCATTTCCAAAATCTGCTTCTCTGCCAAGTGATACCACCATCATCTTTAAAGCAGCTTTGTAATGCAAGCATCCTGGCTAAATGTTTAAACACTGTGTGTGAGTGTAGAATGTACCCATGACATACTTGTAAGTTTAATCTGCATTGTTAATACTTTCTCCATCACTTTTTAGAGGTTGGATGATCTACAAAACAAAGCATCAAGCCCTGATTTGAAGCTGATTTCAGAGGTGTAAATGGTCACACTGAAAGCTGAACAGTTTGGCTCTCTCAGGCCAGTATGAGATGGTTCTATCATAGCCCTGCCATGCACATATTGGAAAATAAAATATTTTATTAGCCTGAAGAAATTAAAAATTTTCCCCAGCATAAAATTTCTCCCTCAATTCTCTCAAAGAATTTTAATTTTTTTTTTCATTTTTTTCCTCTCAGTTATCCTGCGTACCACACAGGACGTGTACCTGTCAGAGCTCAAGAAAACAACATTTTTGTAAAAACTTGGCAAATGGGCATCTGAGAACTTGTTAGTTCAGCCTGACTCACCTTTATTTGCCCATAAACTTGTCCTCTTATTCGAGAGAAGTAAGAGGAAGGTATCAGTTATGAGCATAGTTTTAAAAATCTATGTTTTTCAGAATAAGGCACTTTTACGACAAAGTTTCCCAGTGATATTATCACTTCTTATTATTCAAATACTTCCATCAATATCACTTATCCTCTATTTCAAATGACCTGCTATTTATTTTTCCCCCTCTCCTAATGGACAGAGTGCCAGACTCATAGACCTGACTTTGAATTCTGCCTCTGACACTCACAGACCTTTCTACTCTCTGATCCTCAGTTTCCTCATCTGTAAAATGGGAATAATATCTGAGGTGCTCACTTTGCAGGACCATGGCAAGGCACATATGAGTACATAAAGCACTTGGCAAACTTTTTTTTAAAAAAACCAAAACACTAAATAAACGGCAACTGTTGTTACTGTTACTCTCTTTCGGTGTAGTTTTTGGAGCTGGCCCAGCAAGTGCAGCATTATGGATACATGCAGCTCGATACTTGTACCTGTGATTACCCAGAACCTGGTTGTGTAGTTACTGTGTCAGCAGGCAACAATGAGATCAGCTGCTACATAAAGCTGCCTGGAAATCAGATGCAAGAGGTTAACTTCAAGATGAGCCAGATAAAATCCTGGCAGGTCACCTTCCTTGTAAGTATCTTCTAGGTATGTTGGTGCAGTGGAGGGACCACAGACCCTGGAGTCAGGAGGGCCCAAGTTCAAATCCAGCCTTAGACACCTACTAGCTGTATGACCTTGGGCAAATCACTTAACTTTGGATTGCCTCAAAAAACAAACAAGCAGTAAATCAAACCAAATGGATTTAAAATACTTCTCATTTAAAATTCAGTGCCCTGCCCCCACTTCCCCACTGAAGACAGATCAGAATAGGAAATTTCAGGGACATATCATAGGACCATAGATCAAAAACTAAAAGGGTCTTTAGGGGGTCATCTAGGTCAAACCCTTCATTTTATGGATGTGTAAACTGGGGCCTAGAGGGACTTGCCCTAAGTCACACAGGTAATAATGCCAAAATCATATTTGAACCCAAGAGTTCTGACTCAAAATCCAATGTTCTTTCTATCATGCCCCACTGCCTTCCAGAATTAAGAGCCGAAATGCACTTCAGAAATAGGTTGTATCCTAACCCTCTCATTTTGCACATGAGGAAATTGACATACAGTGAAGTAATAAGCAAAGTTGAGATTTACTCATTTGAGTTGATAGCTAGGTGATGCAGTGGATAGAGCATGTGACCTAGAGTCAGTAAGACTTCAGACACTGACTAGCTTTGTGACCCTAGGCAAGTCACTTAACTTCTGTTTGCCTCAGCTTCTTTACTATAAAATGGGGATAATGATAGCGCTCACCTCCCAGGATTGTTGTAAGGGGCAAATGAGAAAGTGATAAAACACATTGCACAGTGCCTTACACATAAAGAGCACTATAGAAACGTTAACCATTACTCTGATCAGCACAATGAGCCAAGATAACCAAAGAACCCATGGTGAAAAATGCTGTCTACCTCCAGAAAGACAACTGATGAATTCTAACTAGATTGAAGCATGTTTTTTTCACTTTCTTAATTTTTCTTTTCTTCTTCTTTTTTTTTTTGCAACATCACTAATGTGGAAATATGTTTTGCATGATTTCACATGCATAATGAATATCATTTTGCTTGCCTTCTCAATGAGTGGTGGAGAGGATGGAGGGAGAGAGAATTGGAACTCAAAATTTAAAAAAAAAGAATGGTAAATTAAAAAAAATAGTTATTATTTTCTTTTTTAAATTAAATTATTTTATTTGTTTTCAGTGTTTGACAATCATTTCCATATATCTTAGATTTTTTTTCCCCTCTCTCTCCCTCAATCCTCCATCCCTCCCCACTCCCCACCTTGAGATGGTGTACAATCTTTTATAGGTTCTACACGTACTTTCATATTAAATACATGTTGCATAGAAGAATTAAAATGAATGGGAGAAACCATAAAACAAAACAAAACATAATTCAAAAGAAAATGGTCTGTTTCTATCTGCAATCCAATTCCATAATTCTTTCTCTGGATGTAGAAGACTTTTTGCCTCAAGAGTCAATGGAAAATTTTTAAGTGCATGCATTTCAATGAAGTACTAAGTTTACCAGAAAAATTCCTCACACACCGTGGTTGTTGCTATGTACAAAGTTCTCTAGTTCTGCTTCTTTCACTCAGCATCAGTTCATATAAGTCTTTCCAGCTTTCTCTGAAGTCTTTCTGTTCATCATTTCTTATAGTTCAATAGTATTCCATTACCTTCATATACCACAACTTGTTCAATCATTCCCCAATTGATGGGCATTCCCTTGATTTCCAGTTCTTGGCCACCACAAAGAGAACTGCTATAAGTATTTTTGTACATGTGGGACCCTTTCCCATTTCTGCAATCTTTTTGGGATAGAATCAAAGGGTATGTATATTTTTGCTGAGTCAAAGGGTATGCATATTTTTGTAGCCCTTTGGGCATAGTTCCAAATTGTTCTCCAGAATGGTTGGATCAGTTCCCAGTTCCACCAACAATGAATTAGTGTTCCAGCTCTCCCACATCTTTTCCAACATTTATCATCTTCCTGTTTTGTCATATTAGCTAATCTTATAGGTGTGTTGTGGTACCTCAAAGTTGTTTTGATTTGCATCTTCAATCAATAGTGATTTAGAGCATTTTTTCATATGATTATAGATACCTTTAATTTCTTCCTCTGAAAACTCCCTGTTCGTATCCTGTGACCATTTATTAATTGGGGGAATGACTTCTATTCTTGTACATTTGACTCAATTCTCTCTATATTTTAGAAATGAGGCCTTCATCACAGACCTAGTTGCAAAACTTCTTTCCCAGTTTTCTGCTTCCCTCCAAATCTTGGTTGCATTGGGTTTGGTTATGCAAAAGCTTTTCAGTTTAATGTAATCAAAATTATCCATTTTGCCCTTCATAATGTTCTCTATTTCTTGTTTGGTCATAAATTCATCCATTCTCCATAAATCTGACAAATATAGTATTCCTTGCTCCCCTAATTTGTTTATAGTATCAATCTTTATAGTTAGATCATGTGTATGTATCTATTTGTACTTTATTCTTGTGTATGGTGTCAGGCATTGGTCTACACCCAGTTTCTGCCACACTGTTGGCCAGTTTTCCTAGCAATTTTTGTCAAACAGTGAGTTCTTATCTCAGAAGTTGGGGTCTTTGGGTTTATCAGACAGTAGATTACTATATTCATTGACTGCTGTGTCTTGAGTACCTAACCTATTCCATTAGTCTATCCTTCTGTTTCTTAGCCAGTACCAAGTGGTTTTGATAATTACTGCTTTATAATATGATTTGAGATGATAGCAAGGTCTTATTCGACAATGAAGGACAAACACAATCAAATTGACCAAAGTTTATCAATTTTAATTGTTTTTTTCATAAAACCAACTCTTAGTTTTATTTAGTAGTTCGACAGTTTTCTTAATTTCACTTTTATTAATCTCTCCTTTGGTTTTCAGTATTTCTAATTTGTTATTTACTAGAGGGTTTTCAGTTTATTCTTTTTTTAGCTTTTTCAGCTGTGTGCCCAAGTCCTTTATCTCCTCTTTCTCTATTTTATTCATGTAGGCATTCAAAGATATAAAGCTTCCCCTAAGAACTGCTTTTGCAGTATTCCATTAGATTTGGTAGGTTGTCTCCTAATTGCCATTCTCTTCAATGAAGTTGTTGATTGTTTCTATGATTTGTTGTTTAATCCATTCATTTGTTAGGATTAGGTTGTTCAGTTTCCAATTAATTTTTGGTTTATATTTTCATGGCCTTTGATTACTTACAATTTTTACTGAATTATGCTCTGAGAAGGATGCATTGATTATCTCTGCCTTTCTGCATCGGGTTGTGAGGTTTTTATGCCCTAGTACATGGTCATTTTTTGTATATATGCCATGTACTGATGAGAAAAAGGTATATTCCTTTCTATCCCCATTCAGTTTTCTCCAGAGATTATCATATCTACCTTGTTCAGAGTTTTATTCACCTCATTAACTTCTTTCTTGTTAATTTTGAGGTTATATTTATCAAGTTATGAGCGTGGGAGGTTGAGGTCCCCCACTGTTATAATTTTGCTGACTATTTCTTCCTGTAACTTTCTTAACTTCTCCTCTAAGAATTTGGATGCTATGCCACTTGGGGCATATCTGTTTAGTAATGAAATTGCTTCATTGTCTATGGTGCCTTTTAGCAGGATATAGTTTCCCTTCTTATCTCTTTTGATTAGATCTGTTTCTGCTTTTACTTTGTCTGAGATTAGGATTGCTACCCCTGCTTTTCTTAGATCAGCTGAAGCACAACATATTTTGCTCCAACCTTTTACCTTTACCCTGTGTATCCCTCTGTTTCAAATGTGTTTCTTGTAAACAACATATTGTTGGATTAGGGCTTTTAATCCATTCTGCTGTCTGTCTCTGCTTTATAGGAGAGTTCATCCCATTCACATTCATAATTATGATTACAATCTGTGTCCTTCCCTCCAACCTCTTTCCCACCATTTGTGCTTTTAGTTCTCCCTTCTCCCTTTCCCTCCACAATACAGTTTTAATTTTTTTTACCACCACCTCCTGTAGTCTTCCCTTCCTTCTTTTCAGCCCCCCTCCCTTTGACTATTTCTTCCCTCCCTTTTAGCCTCCTCTCCCCTTTCTTTCACCCTTCCCCTCCTTCTGCCTATAGAGCTAGTTAAATTTATTTATTTTAAGTTTGTTGTTCCCTCCTTGAACCAAATCAGATGAGAGTACCTCTCAAACTACGCTCGTCTCCCTCCCCTCTTTCCCTCTCCTGTAATATAATTTTGTACTTCTTTCTGTGATGCAATTTACCGTTTTCTACCACCTCCTTTTCACATCTCCTGTTGCAAACCCATCACATGCTTAAATCACATTTTTATCAGCACATAATTTACTTTATATTTGTTCTCCCTATCTCTGTATATTTCATAATAGATATTTAGTTCTCAAGATTAATGAGTCTCATTTTCCCTTCTAGGGAGGTAAACAGTTTGCCCAAATTGAGTAACAAGTTTTCTTTTCCCTTGTTTACCTTTTTATGCCTCCCTTGAGACCTGTGTTTGAAGATCAAATTTTCTATTGAGTTCTGGCCTTTTTATCAGGAAGGTCTGGAAATCCTTTATTTCATTGAATGTTCACTTCTTGCCTGAAATGTTGTGCTGAACTTTTCTGGGTAATTGATCCTTGCTTGTAGACCCAGCTCCTTTGCCTTATGGAATATTATATTCCAATTCCTTTGATTTTTTAATGTAGAAGCTGCAAGGTCCTGTGTGATCCTGACTATAGCTCCTCAATATTTGAATGGTTTCTTTCTGACTGCCTGCAGTATTTTCTCCTTCACTTGATAGTTCCGGAATTTGGCAACAATATTCCTTGGTGTTTTTAGTTTGGGATCCCTTTCAGGAGGTGAATGGAGGATTCTTTCAATGACTATTTTGTCTTCTGGATCTAGGACTTCTGGGCAATTTTCCTTGATGATTTCTTGGATGATATTGTCCAGGTTCTTTTTTTCATCATGGCTTTCTGATAGACCAATAATCCTTAGATTTTCTCTCCTGGATCTATTTTCCAGGTCAGTTGTTTTTCCAACTAGATACTTTACATTTTCTTCTATCTTTTCATTCTTTAGATTCTATTTGACTGATTCTTGATGCTTTATAGAGTCATTAGCTTCTACTTCCCCGATTCTAATTTTTATCAGATTATTTTCTTCAGTTAACTTTTGCATCTCCTTTTCTATCTCTCCAGTTGTTCCTTTTAAGGAGTTATTTTCTCCAGTTAGGTTTTGTACTTCCTTTTCCATTTGTCTAATTGTCCTTTTAAATTATTTTGTGATTTATTTTCTATCTTTTTAAAGTCATTGGTCAGTTTTTCTTCTATTTCTCTAATTTGGCTTTTAAAATCCTTCCTGAGTTCTTCCAAGAAGACTCTTTGTACTTTAGAGCAGTTCATATTCCTTTCTGAAGTTTCAGATGAGAGTATGGTCTCAATGCTGACCTCTTTGGTATTTGTGTTTTGGTCCTTGTCCCCATAAAAAGATTCTGTGGTCTTTCCTTTTCTGCTTTGCTTCTTACTCATAATAATCACCCTTTTCCTGGCTTTTAAAGTAGATCTCTGTCTGGGGCACAAGGGGCTCTGTCCCACAGTTCTTGTGCCTAAAACTTGAGGCATTGTGTATTGTGGCTTCTGGTTCTTTCATCTAGAAGCTAAAATTCTGGAGCTTACTTGGTGCTGAGCTGACTGGTGTTGGAAAGCAGAGGTCAGGTGAGGTCTTTTTGGGTTTCCACAGAGTTACCCTGGAGGTAGCTGCATTAAGTGTGGGGGAGGTGTAGTCTGTCCACAGGAGGTCTCCTCTGCTGAGTTAGAGCACAGGCAAGCTCAGTGGTTTGTGATCTCACTTGTGGTAATGTCTTCCTGATTCCTTCGGGGTGCTGAGGCATGCCTGGTATGCTGATGTTGGTGGCTGCGGGCTTCACCCCTCTGGGACTCAGGATCTTCTCCCAGTTTGCTGAGGTGGGGTTGTGTGGGACAGCTCTGGTCCTGCACTGGTCCCCTTCAGTCACAGCAAGAGGAACCCTCCTTATCAATTTTTCTAGCCTCATGGGCTTAGAGACTCTTTATCCCTTCTGCTACTCCCAGTGTTCCAGGGTTTTCCTGGGGAGATATTCTCTGGGCTCTTCAAGGTAAACAAATGGAGGGAGATAGCAATTACCAATCACTCCACTCCACCATCTTGGCTCCCTGGAAGTCATCATTATTTTTTTCCCACTGCCAGTCATTTATTTAATCAGTCAGCAGGCATTTACTAAGTGCCTACTATGTGCCAGGCACTGCGCTAACCATGAGGGATATAAAAGGAGGTGACAGTCTAATAGAGAGACAACAGAATATGTACAAACAGGGCGTATACAGGATAATTTGGAGATAATAGAAAGAAGTCATGAGCATTAAGCAGTACTGGAAAAGGCTTCTCATAGAAGATAGGATTTTAGCTGGAACTTGAAGCAAGTCAGGTGTTGACCTGAAAACTTGGTTAAAGAAAAGGCAACAGGCTAAATGCATACATTTTATGATTTAATTAATTAAACAATTACCTATTAAAGAAAATGGTAACATAATGCATTATGGAGCCAGAAAAATGTTCTGGCTACCCAGTACAGAAATCTTCTCGCTTATATACATTTTGCCATGAGAAAGGAAATCTCTTAGATAAACACATTGTAAATAAAGTAGCGTCAGTTGGGTTTTATGATCCCAAGCTATGGGCATCATCTTTCTGTAGCATGCCTCGGTGATTTAAGATAAGGAAAAAGTCCCATCACCAAGATGACAGATCCTGCCCTAAACAGGCCTTTGAAGTTGTGGTATCTTAACAGAGTCGACAAAGCTGAAGTTACAACCCAGGCCTTATCACTAAGATGCTAGAAGAAGGGTCTGGTAAGGAAGTCCCATTTGCTTGCTTGACATCAAAAAGTGTCCTCTAAGTTAAACAAAGGAGACTATTAGGTCCAAGCTCTTCTTAATTCAAACTTTGGTCCTTATTAAAGTCTAAAATTTATATTGAACATTATCACAGGGAAGCCAGGAGGATGGAGATGAGGAGGGAGAGAATTCTAGGGATAGGGAACAGCCAGGGACAATAAGCAACAGTGGGAGATGGAGGGTCTTGTTTGAGAAACATTATGGAGGCCAGCTTCACTGGATCAAAGACCACATGAGGAATAAGATATAGGAAGAAAAGTAGGAAGGGACCAACTTACTGAGCAATGAAAAGTTTCCTGACTACGAGACTAAAATCTGCTCCAGGTGCCCTCCAGACAGTGCCCTTGCCACTGGAGATCTGGCAGGCATCCTGGCTGTTATTGTTGTGGTCCAACTCTTTATGACCCCATTTGGGGTTTTCTTGACAAAGATACTGAAGTGGTTTATCATTTTCCTCTCCAGTTCATTTGACTGATGAGGAAACTGAGGTCAACAGGGTTAAGTGATTTGCCCAGGGTCACACAGCTAGTAGATGAATCTTCCTAATTCCAAACCCAGTGCTCTATCTACTGCACCACCTACCTGCCCAAGCATCCTTCTACTCTCCCTCAAAGCAAACAACAGATCCCTTATTGCTTTTGGGATTAGTAAGGCCTCTACTTTGGGTTATCTAAGAAATCTCTTAGTACCCTTCTAGTTACCAACATTGTGTGCTTCTTGAGAAAGCCTCATCTGACTACAGGGCTAATGTTTGAAAAAGCAATTCTATAAGTCGTGTGGTGAATAATATCATCTTTCGTTTTCCTTAGGGATCTTTACTGGAGGAAGAAGATGGTCCCCAGCAAACCCTCAACCAGAACCTGGAACTCAGGTTTCAGTATAGTGAAGGCAACAACAGCTGGCAGTGGTTCACTGTTTACACCAAACAGGTGAGGATGCAATAGAAGAATAGGATGAAAGTCATTAACTGGAATGTTGCTTGCTTCACAAGAGTGTACCAAAAAATAAGAATTACTACCTTAAACTTGATGCCTTAAACTTTTACAAAAAGCTCTGCAGACACTGCCAACCTTCCAGAATTGTTGGGGAGGCAGATTGGATAAGATAATGTTGGTAGAAAAAATTGTTGGTAGACACAATGGAAAGGGTCATGGATTTGGAGTCAGAGAAGCTGAGTTCAAATCGTGGCTCAACTTATTAATACCTGTTTGACCTTGGAGCAAGTTACTTCATTTGTTTGGATCTCAGGTTCCTCAGCTATAAAATAAGAGGGTTTGGATTAGGTGACCAGTGAGATCCTTTCCAGATATGTATGCCTATAAGTTTCATTATCCCCACATTGCAAGCTAAGATACCGAGGCACAGAGAGATCAAGTCAATTGCCCAGTGTCATAGAGATAGGATCAAAAGCAAGAATGCCTTTCAAACAGTTTGTGAAGAGCACCACAATGAGAAGGTGAAGATCGACCTGTATATTTCTGTTTGAACGGGTAGCAGGACCGTGGTTGTGATTTCTAGAGCTTTTTAATTCCTTAGAAGCCTGAGAATGAATTCACTTAAAATTTAAGTGACAGAGTCAGTGTTATTTCCCTATAAGCCACTGGAATCTTATATCAGGGTTAAAGTTCAAATAGAATGAACCAGGGCCTTGTAGAAGGTTTAATTAGGAGTATAAACTATTTTGGGCAAGGCTTGAAGAATGTAGGTATTCACAGGTTACTTGTGATGTGTGGGTCTATTTCAGGTCCTTCTCATTATTGTAGATTTGATGTTGGAAGGAAATGAGACTGTTATAGGTCATTCAACAGTTAATAAAAGGATGCTTACTTAGTCATAGCCTAGAAAAAAAATATTCAATAGGACACTAAAGTACTCATTTTGAGTAGACATGGTCCCCTTGCCTCTATGTGGAAATTCAAATGGACAGCAGACCAGGGTGTGGTAACTCTCAAGACGCTGGAACATCTGCCAAGTATGAAAGGATCTGACTCCTTTCGATGCCCTCAGGTGACCAGGAAGCTATGTTCAGTATGGCCTAGAGATCTCCAGTATGTTCTCTCAAAGGAGGCATAGTTTGAGCCAAAGCCCAATAGGCTACTCAAGACCCTGGGAGCAGCTCTGTCACTTTTCAGAGGGGAAAAATAACGTAAAGAGGGGGAAAAGGAAACTACACCCTATCCCACTATTTATACCTAATTCTGAACTTTCACCTTTTCTTTTCTTTTCTTGAGGTTTTTTTTAAGGGGGAGAAGGTTATTCTTTTGGGAGAGAATTGAAATAAAACACAAACAAAGCCCTGAATATACTGCCCTCGTTAGCAAAACTTCAAGGGAGTTTCCAAATTTTTGAAAAGCTGTCATGTGGAAGAAGGATTATACTGCTTGTTTCCCTCGGCCCCAGAGGATGAAACTAGGAGCATAGAGTGGAAGTAACAGCGAGGTGGATAGAGGGGAAAATTTCCTAATAATTATGCTATCCAAAAATTCTTCACTCATCCAACAAACATTTGTGGAATGGACTTTCTTGGAGGTAGTTAATTCCCTGTCATTGGAGGTCTTCCAGCTCAGACTGGGTGAGCATTTGTCTGGAATGTTGTAGGAGGGTGTTAATGCTTCAGATGGCACTCGGGCCAGATAACCTTCGAAGTCTCATCTATTTCTAAGATTTTACAATCAGGCCAAACTGAAATATTTATTCTAAACTGAACCTTGAATAAATTTTTTTCTAAAAATGGTGAATCTGATGGCGCTAACACCAAACCTATATGTTTTTGAAAGCCCTTGAAATAGAATATTAAACAAATCTTTGGATTGTTTTCCACCTGGCTTGTACCCCTGGTTTTCATTCCTCAGCCAGGAGGAATGTCTTTGCCTCCCATGGGACCCCAAACTCTGCTTCTTTCCATTGCTAGCACTGGTCATGGGAATGAGAAAATATATGCATAAACCCTTTAAAAGACATAAAACCCTAGACAAAAATGGAAAATTAAAAAAAATAAATGGCATTTATCTAAAAGTTGAAATGCTCTTGGAGAATGTATATGAGGATCTACAGTGTCCAGATTTGAAGTACCTTGGGGAGAGATAAAGAGAGACTTTGTAATGAAACCTCCACCCTGGAATGCTACTACAGTAGTTACATTTTATTATGATTTTTTAATCTACTGGCAAATGAATTTAGGCTAACAAAGAAGATTATAGCAAACATTTTTCCTTAAAGGATTTTAAATCTGGTCAGATTTCCTTTGAGGTAGTGAGGCTACTCACATACACTCAAATCTATAGCTTCAGAGAACTGGAAGGACTCCCATGATCCTCTGAACTACTTGAGGACGAGGATTGTTCTGCCTTTCTTTGTATTTCCAGTGGTTAACACAATACCTGATGAACAGAGGCACTTAATAAGTGCTTGTTGACTTGACTCTACCTTTGATATCATCTAAACCAGACCAATCATTTTACAGATGAGAAACCTTATATATGTTTGTTGCTGTTTGTCCTTCATTCTAGACTTCAGGTAGGTGATGCCATGACATACCAGTGAGTTGGATTTAAGTGAGAGAAGGCAGAAATCCTTCAAAAAGTACAAAATGCTAGATAAAAATAGAAAATATTAAAAAACAACAACAACCCAAAACAACAAGTAAATGAAGTTTACCTAAAAGGTTGTTGTCCTTTGTTCTCAAAGAGGACCAAAATGACATCACTATACTAGAGTCAAGTTTCAACATGTCCAACTATGACTGATCAGAATGCTCTACCATAGGTCAGGCACAGACAGTCCCTATGAACATTTGGGGTGGATACTCTAAATTTGTGCATTCTACATATCCTTTGAGCTGTTTCAATTCTGCCTTGCTTACAGAGCACAGCACCTTCTCTGATGTGGGCACACCATGCTGAGCGGTTCTGTGCCAATGTCTCCCATGTTGCACAGTCAGGTCCAAAGTTCTTGAGAGAGACCTTGAGAGAGTGTGCTTGTATCGAACACTTGCCCTGTGTGAGTCCTCTGTAAAATAGTCTTTTTGGCAAGTGTATGTTTACCTAAAAGATAACACACTCTCAGGGAAGACCTAGAAAGGAAAAGAGATTTGCTGAAGGTTACAGAATGAGTTAGTAATGGAGCTGGGGCTTAGATCCAGGCATTCAGATTCCTAGTTCAAATACTCTTCCCATTATACTTGTCTACCCTGGGGGGTAACAGAAACATAGGCATATGTAGTGTCAATACAAATGAAGAGTTGAGATCTAAATCTTTCTTCAGTCACTGGAAAGAAATCTTGTTTTAATATTTTCCTCCTGTAGGCATTGGTAATGACTTACCCCATGGAGTTAGGAACTGAATGTAGTTAAGATTAATGTTATGATAGAATCTTGCATCTTTTGAGCATTTCATCTCTTCTCCTGGTGTGGATCCAAATCTTAGGTTAAGTGCAAAGTGTTGGAGGTTGGGGAAGGTGGGGAGATAGAAACTGTTTTCATGTATTAGATTCTTGTGAAACTCAAGGGTGATATTTGAAAAGTGAAAAAGGATTGATGTGTTGGCAGTTTGACCTCAATACCGGCAAAGATGTCAGAACAGATGATTCATTTGTAGAACTGAAAATGAGTTTTTTCAAGTCTCTATCTTTTAGTTTATGCATTTTGGGCAATAATGAGCAGGTAGTGGAAATGCTTTGGGGATAATGGAAGCCTTTTCCTTGTCTGTGCAGTCTAGCCCTGATGACAAAGTTATTTTAGGGTCCAAGAGGTGGCCACATTGGAAGGGGAAGGCAGGTAGGATTGTTAAAAAGGATGATAGGCCACTTGAACTGTTCCACTTTCCCCCTTCTTTATCCCCTAAAATTGAAAGATTTGGAGGATCCAAAAGCTGTTTTCCTGTGTCTCCACAATTTTCCAATTTTCTCTCTCTGTCACAAGGAAGGAGTCCATAATGATAAGGAGTTGCCTTGAGCAAAACAACAGAGTTTACCTGTACACATTGTGTATGAGAACAGGGATATTGGAGTGATATTGAAGAGGACTGGGGAGATGGCAATGAGTAGGCAGAATGAGGAAACGCAGGTGTTTTGGAATAAGACCCAGAACATTTGCTCACCTATGGCCTGGCTACGTGGTCCTCATGTATCTAAAAAAATGAAGGAGCCCATGTGCTCCATTGGTACCCATGTAAAGTCACATCTTGAGGAAAGACCCCAAGAGAGTGAATGGATTCATTATGGGGGATTTATGGAAGGAATAAATGAGAGTCCCACACACGGTGTGTAGGTGGTGAGAAAAGACTTTGTCTTGGTAGTAGCATAAAATGTTGGACCTAGAAGGAACCTTAGAGACCATTTAATCTAAACCTTTCATATTATATAAAGAGAAGAAATTGGGGCTCAAAGGTAAGGTAATTTGCATAACGTTTTGTTCTGTGATGGTGGTATGGCATGAGGGAAAATTATGGACACTGATACCATGTATAGCCACTGAAGAACTAACAAAAGAAGAAAACAAAAATTGAAAAATTAATTTTAGTTGGGTGAAAGGAATACCAGCATGTTAATTTGAAGTGTGCCAACTTATCAAGAATACCTTATTACCATGTAATATGATAGGTATTTTGTGTATTGTTAAGTAGGTTCCAGATTAAAACTTCAAGGGAAGTTTGATTTAATTACACTGGTAAACTGGACAAGATGTGGTGTTCTTTATTTGTGGCTCATGTAACATGGTTGACAGCTCTCATGGCACACTCATGAACATTGCTATAGCTTCAAAAATAAGAAACATTCTTAGTCAGATGGCAGGGCAGTTGGAGGAATTTAAGAAGGGGCTCAGCTATGTAAGATTGGCTGTCTTTTCGATCTGTTGTTGGATTTTTGACTGCATGTATGTGTTTGTAGTTAAGCAAATTTTGGTGTGTTTACTGTTAAATCAAAAATTTCTGGAAATTTTAAGGAAGAAAAATCTCTTCTGGGAAAATAATATTCAAATTGAGACAACATCTGTATTGTGGTTCAGAGAAAGGGAGAAAATTCATGGCTCAATATTTTACTGAAAGATTTTATTTATGGGCTTTTGTAGGCTTTTTTGTTGAGTAGCTGCCTGAAAAAGATGATATCAGAGAAACTGATGAAGCTAGATGCAGAAAACCCAGAAATGGTAAGTATTTTTCCTCTGTATATTTCTATTTTCAATTGCAAATGGTACTGCCAGGTCAAACTAGAGTTCAAGGACCAAGGAATCTAGGAATCCAGAAAAGTGGGAAAGGTTCAAGGTACATAGGCCATATATGGATGAGATCTTTCCCCTCTCTCCTTGGAGCTTGTTGGGTTTTCTGACAGAATGATAAAAAGTTTAAAAAACAAAAACCAAACTGTCTTTAAGATTCAAACTATGCATTTTCTTTTTTAAAATACATGATTTATTTATTTTTAGTTTTCAGCATTCATTTCCACAAGATTTTGAATTCCAAATTTTCTCCCCATCTCTCCCCTCTCCCCACTGAAAATACCATGCATTCTGATTACCCCTTCTTCTAATCTGTCCTCCCTTCTATCACATCCCTCCCTTCCCTTATCCCTATCTCCTCTATTTTCTTGTAGAGCAAGATTGATTTCTATACCCCATTACCAGTATTTCTTATTTCCCAGTTGCATGTAAAAACAATTCTCAGCATTTGTTCCTCAAACTTTGAGTTCCAACTTCTCTCCCTTCTTTCCTCCCCACACATCCCCACTGTGAAGGCAAGCAATAAAATATAGGTTGTACATGTGTAGTTTTGCAAAATATTTCCATTATAGTCATGTTGTGAAAGACTAACCATATTTCCCTCCATCCTTTCCTGCTTCCCATTTATTCTCGTCTCTCTTTTGACCTTGTCCCTCCCCTAAAGCATTTACTTCTAGTTACTTCCTTCTCTCATTTGCCCTCCCTTCTATCATCCCCCTACCTCACTTATCCCCTCCTCCCCTACTTTCCTGTAGTGTAAGATAGATTTTCATACTAAATTGAGTGTGCATGTTGTTCCCTCCTTAAGCCAAATGTGATGAGAGTAAGCATCACTTTTTGCCTCTCACCATCCCCTTTTCCCCTCCATTGAAAAAGCTCTTTCTTACCTCCTTTATGAGAGATCGTTTGCCCCATTCCATTTCTCCCTTTCGCCTTCCAATATAGTCCTCTCTCAACCCTTAATTTTATTTTTTTTAGATATCATTCCTTCCTATTCAACCCATCCTGTGCCCTCTGTATATATGTATAATCCCTCCAACTACCCAAATATTGAGAAAAGTTTTAAGAGTTACAAATATGATCTTTCCATGTGAGAATGTAAATTGTTCAACTTTAGTAAGTCCCTTATGATTTCTCTTTCCTGTTTACCTTTTCACAGAGTGGGGGCAGCACTCTAGAAAGTGTGTGCTGTTACTCCACCATCTTCTATACATTTTCTTAAGAGAAAAGTCGTCACACTTAATTTGCTGAGAAGTATTTAAGTTCTCCCCTGTTGTTTAGTTGATTAGTTCTATCTGACTTTGTGATCCCCATTTGGGGTTCTCTCAGCAAAGAGTGGTTTACTATGTCCTTCTCCTGATCATTTTACAGATGAGGAAGCTGAGGTAAACAGGGTCAAGTGACTTGCCCAGGGTCATACAGCTAACAAATATCTAAGAGGCTAGACTTGAACTCAGATTCTTCTGACTCCAGGTCCCACATTCTATCTGTTGTGCCACCTAGCTGCCCTTCAAATTCTATGCCATTTAATTTATCTAAAACTTAGGTAGGGGATTTTTTTTGACATGGTTTATAAGTATAAAGGGCATATATCTCCCAGAAGGCTTTAGGATAGATCTTTCAGAAAGGCAAATTTGCTCCTTAGACTATCCAGAGAAGGAGCAGTCCCAAAAGCTTCTGTGAGGATCAATATAGATTTCTTCAAAAAGCTCACTCTAAGATAGATTATAGATGATAGATAATAACGCTGCTGCTGATAATAGCTAACTAGCATTTCTATAGCTCCTACTGCAGGCCAAATATTATGCCAAGTGCTTTGCAAATATTATCTCATTTGATCCTCACAAAAACCCTGGAAGATAAGGGCTATTGCCCCCATTTTACATTCGAAACTGAGACAAGAAAAGGCTAAGTGACTTTCCCAGAATTACAGAGATAGGTTGGATTTGAATTCAGGTGTTCATAATTCCAGGCCCAGTGCTCTAACTACTACACTAGATAGATGGATGGATGGATGGATAGGTGGAAGGAAGAGAAGAAATAAAGAAAAAGAAACATTTATTGTTTATGAAATCCTAGGCACTATGCATCTCTAGAAAGGTTTTAGATCATAAGTACCTCTGGGGAGGCACAGTGGATAGAGTCAGGAGACCCTGAGTTCAAATTTGGTCTCAGACATTTGCTAGCTATATGACCTTGGGCAAGTTATTTAACCCCAATTATCTCCAAAAAAATAAAAATGTACTCTGGAAAATACTATAGGAAGGGCCTGAGACTTTTAGGCTCCAAATGGAAGTGAGTCAGGGGTCCTATCTCATGGAAGACCCCACCTGGGCATTCACAACCACTTGATGTAACCTTTGTGCTGAATTAAAAAGTTACTGATTGGATGAAACCTATATCATAAAAGCTGCTCTATTAATGTAAAATTAAACTTCAATTTCCTGGTACATATCTCTTCCAAAAAGTATATTAACTCTTTGTGTAAGAGATGATACTCAGCTAAGAATAAATCAGTTTAATAAAATTTCTTATTTCAATTACTTTGGAATCATTCTGGCACTCTTAATATTCTGAAAAAATATGTAGTTTAATTTTTTTTTAATTTCCTAATTAAGGCAGATTAAGATGACCCATCTCTGGTTAGCAGTTGTGACCAGATTTGCAGAACTTTGAACTAATTTTTCCTAAATATACTACATTAACTATAATGCACACCTTTAACTTAGCATTGATTTTTTTTTTTAAAGTGAGATTGTCCACTATGTTCCTGACTGGATTGCTCTTTGATTGGTCCTTATTCTCTTACCTTTAATATTTCTCTTCCTTGAGGAAAACAATTGAAGTTCATGGATTTAGGGCATAAAAGATGGGAGGCTTGATGTACGAAAGGTCAGAAGCAGTATGGTAGCTTTGCTAAAAGAAACCAGTTAAACTAACAAAAGGGTAAAGGAAGCTTATTTTAAAAGAGTAATAAAATCCAACCTCTCAAGAAGGATTGGAGCACTTAGGTTCCAAACATATTTTTTATGCCATTAACTGAAGTGGGTCCATTAAAAAGAAAAGTACTTTCATCTCTAGATGACTATAGGCTCCAGATTAATGCCAGAAATGCTCCTATACTAAATCGCTAAAGAGCATCATAAACAATAGAATGTTAATGACATGTTTAATTTATTTCTTTTAGAACTCTGGCTACAAGAGCCCATGGTGTTACTGCATTCCTTATATTTACATGAGAAAGGAAAGGACTTGTAGAGTGTTGTGATTAAGTGAATAGTCACATACTTCTTACTTCTGTATTGTCCAGCTGGAACAATGCCTGGCACACAGTATGAACCTAATCAATGTTTATTGAGTTGAAATAAATTACTGTCTGGTTTGGCATATGTAGGGTATGGGAGGCACTATGGGTGGTTCAGTTTTAGAGCACCATATCTGGAAATCAGAAGACCTGAGTTCTAACTCCAGCTCTATTACTTATTACCAATGTGATCTTGGGCAAGGCACTGGGCCTCACTTTCCTCATTTGTAAAAGGAGACAGTTGGATTAGATGACTTTTGAAGTTCCTTCAGATTTTAATTCTCTAGTCCTAGGGAGGGATATATGTGTGCATGTGTGTGTGTGCGTGCGTGCGTGCATGTGTGTGTGTGTGTGTGTGTGTGTGTGTGTGTGTTCAGGTGTCTTGGCATAGTAAATGGTTCAAACCTTACTTAACTATGTGACCATGGTTAAGTAACTTAACTGCTCTAAGTCTATTTTCTGTTCTGTAAAATGGAGATGACAGTATTCAGAGCCAGCTAGTCATAGGGTAGATATGAGGCTCAAATGAGATAACGTATGTAGAGTACTTTGTAAGCCTTCAAATCCTACAATACACATACGTAATATGTGTATGTGTATATATGTCATTTCTAATATATACATGCACGTACATTAGTGATTGCTTTGTTTTATCCTAGCTATAAACATTTAACCTATGGAAGTCTTCATTTTCTAAAGTTCTCCATTTAGTTTCTCCAACCTAGGAAAGATAAGGCAAAGTTCAAGGTCTGTTATTTTATGGACTCTTTCTGCATCGGACTGACGCTCTGTCTATAGTACCTGGATAGCATGAGAGGTCTGGCAGGGGCAGAGCAGATGACTCAGTAGATGTGTTTCTGTCATTATTGACATTTCTATTTCCCACGACCTCTATTCTTTCTTTCAAATTAAACCTTTTACTTACTCTAATGGAACTCATTCATCACAGACCAGAGTTGGAGGGACCAAGTAGTTTCGTGGAGTTTAAAGTAACTTGTGGATTGATACTGTTGCCTATGGCTGTATGGTCATAACATTTATTTGTATCTAGAAAAAAAGAACAAAGATTGGAATCCACTTTGAATTAGATCTTTAAATAAAGAAAATCTATATTGGTCTTTTCATTGTCCCCCCTCCAGAAAATGAACCCTACCTAGTCAGTCAGTAAGTCAGTCAGTCAGTAAACATTTATTAAGCCCCTACTATGTGCCATGCACTGTATTAAGTGCTGGAGATGCAAGTGACAAAAAAGAAAACCAGTACCTGTCCTCAAGGAGCTTGTACTTGTACAAGGAAAGGTAACATAGCTACGCAGTAGAGTGAATTCAGCACCAGGCCTAAAGTCAGGAAGACTGGAGTTCATATCTGGTTTCAGACTGTTACTATGGAATGTATATACCAGATGAAACTCCAAATAGATGCATGATTTAGATATAAAAGGTGATATAATAAGCACATAAGAAAAACAAGGAAAAAATCACCTTTCCAAACTATGGATAGAAGAATTCTAACCCTGGACAGGTCACTTAACTCTGTTTGCTTCAGTTTCCTCACCTGTAAAATGAATTGGAGAAGAAAACAGGAAACCACTCCATTATCTTTGCCAAGAAAACCCCAAATGGGGTTATGAAAAACAATAACACAAAAGGAAGTTGAAAAGCAGGAGTAGGAGGAGGCATGATGGGAAAGTCAGTGAAGTCCCAAAATAGAACAGTCAGGTAAGGAATGAGACATTGTGAGCTGAGCTCCCCACTTAAGTGGGACTTTTGGAGTTCATCTCTCCATCCTCCAGAGGGACAGGGGGTGGTGATGATGAGGTTGAATAATAACACTGACGGGTCCTGCTGATGATGCTTTCCCAATAATAAGCTTCCTGGAACATCGTGGAGAAGTCAGAGAGGAAATGATTAGCATCTAGAACAGTGCCTTGCGCAAAACAACCACTTTTTAATAAAATAATTTATTTTGCAAGCATGTATTCTCTTTCTCCCACATCTCTCTCTGTTGCCTAAATGAACAATAAATAAGATAGAAAAGGAAACCTTTATGACCAACATACATAGTCTAGTAAAACAAACCACTTCCAAAAATAAATATCTCATTCTGAGTTTTAAGTGTATCACCTCTCTGTCAGGAAGTGGGCAGCATCCTTCATCTTCAGGTCTTTTGGAATCATGGTTTATCATTGCATTGATCAGAATTTGGAAGTCTTTCAAAGTTGTTTTTCTTTATATTATCCTAGTTCTATTACTTTGCATCAGTTTATAAAGGCCTTCCCAGTGCCTATTTGGTCATTTTTATGTCATAATACATTACATCTACACGCCATAATTTGTGTAACTATTCCCCAGAAGGTGGAAATTCTCTTATATATCTTGAATATGAAATCTTTGAACTCCCTTTAAACATGCTTTTCCAATTACCTCTTTCCCTTCTAATTCTAACTTCATTAGCTTTGTACAAAACCTATTAAATTTAATTTTATGTAAAGAAAATCGTCCATTTTATCTTCTATAACCTTCTCTATCCTTGCTTGGTCATGGACTCTTCCTCTCTCCTTAGTTTGGAAAGGTAATTTCTTCCTTGCTTTTCTCATTTGTTTATCATGCCACCTTTTATATCTAAACCGTGTATCTATTTGGAGTTAAACATGGTATACATTATGAGATGTTGATCTGTACCTAATTTCTATGAGACATTTTTCCAGTTTTCCCAGAAATTTGTTTTTCAAATATTGAGTTCATACCCAGTAACTGTGGTCTTTAAAAAAAAAAGTTTATTGAATTGATTTCTTCAGCTTTATCTGGTTTTATTCAACACAGACTGGAACTCAGTGGATTTTTTTAGGATGTTTAGGATTTCTAGAATTCAGAGGAATTCTGATTCACAAAGTTTCTCTCCCTCCGTCCCTCCCTTCCTTCCTTCTTCTTTCTCTCCCTTCCTTCCTTCCTTCCTTCCTTCCTTCCTTCCTTCCTTCCTTTCTTTCTTTCTTTCTTTCTTTCATCTCATAGGATGCAGAATTTACAAAATCAGCCTAACATGGACTTGGATCTTGCTCCACCTCTTTTTAGGAATTTCCAAATTAGGGTTCACAGTACATGTCATATTCAGGTGCCACTGCTACTGGGGGGCTATAACAATTGTTAGATTACTATGGAAGGGGAAATGTATCCATTAATTAAATGAATTACTTGTGTGCTAGTTTGCTGTGAAAAACACTGACTAATATCTTGCTAATCTATTTAGCAGATTGAAGTCCCCCTGGAACAAGGCAAAAGTAAGAAATCCTACCATCAGCAAAGCCAGGTCTGTGAGTAAATTATGTAACCAATAACCATTAGGATTTGGATTAATCTGCCCTTTTAATAGCATTCAGTCTCCAAACATACACCATGAATTCTCTTTCACAAAACAAGCTCTCTATTGGTTAGAGACAGTCCTGGAGAGATATATACCACAGTGTGGAGAGGGGATTTTACTATTGCACACTCTGCAGGCAGAAAATGAAGAGGACAACCAGTTAGTCATTTCATTCAAAAAGCTTTATTCATTTGGTGTTTCAGTCACGTAGCCCCTCACTCTATCTCTGAAATCTTTTGTGGGCTCTATTCAGCACCTACACAGTTCTTAAGCATGTAAATGTTTGCTGAAAGGACTGACTGACTGAATAGCTTGCATTCCATAGTATAATATTATTACTCTTGTGACTACTGTCATTGTAGAGAACTCCCAGCATGGGAGCAACTAAGTGGTGAAGTGTATAGAGCACTGGGTTTAGAATCAGAAAGACACAAGTTCAATTTTTTTTTTAAATTAATTAATTTATTTTTAAATGTTCTACAATCACTTCCTTAAAATTAAAATTTTATCCCCCCCACACCTTCCCCCCGCTACCCTCCTCCCTCCCCATGACAGCATACAATTCTGTATAGGTTCTACATATACTTTCCTATTGAGCACATTTTCACTATAATCATGCTATGTAGTCACACTAAAATAAGTGGAAGAAATCACATAACAAATCAAATATAATACACTAAAACCCCTCCACACACAAACATGATCTGCTACATTCTGTGAATGACTTCCATATTTCTTTCTCTGAGTGTGGAAGGTGGTAGTCAAGAACTGGAAATCAAGGAGATGCCCATCAATTGGGGAATGGCTTAATAAATTATGGTATATGAATGTAATGGAGTACTATTGCACCATAAGAAATGATGAACAAGAAGACTTCAGGGAGGCCTGGAAGGACTTATATGATCTGATGCTGAGTGAAAGGAGCAGAACCAGGAGAACTTTGTGTACAGCAACAACCACAGTGTGCGAGAGTTTTTTCTGGTACACTTGGAACTCTGTAATAACACAAGAACTTACAAGTTCAAATTTATACTTAGACCCTTACTAGTCTTATGACCCTAGGCAAGTCAATTAATTCTGTTTTCAGTTTCCTCATCTGTAAAGTGAGTTGGAGAAGGAAATGGCAAATCACTCCAGTATCTTTGCCAAGAAAACCTCAAATGGTGTCAGGAAGAGTTCTATGCAACTGAAATGACTGAACAACAACCACCAACACAGATTCCAACCTGTCTTTGACAAGTAAATGAGTCCTTGGCAATTGTCTGAAGCAGTGATTAAATGATCTGCCCAGTTAATTTTAATTAGTTATTTTAATTGTTAAGAGTTGAGAACTGAACTAATGTCTTTCTGAGTCACGTCACTGGATCTTAGATTTAAAGTTGGAAGAGACCTCTAGTCCAGTTCCTTCATGTTCTAGATGAAGAAACTGAGATCTAGAAAGGTCCTTGAAAAAATGATTTTGCCCAAGTTCACTTAGGTAGTTAAATGTAAGAGGGAACATTTGAACCCAGGTCCTCTGACCCCAGGGCTAGTACATTTCATCCCATGGGGCCTCCAGCCTCAGCAGTATTCTGTTCAATTCACCACAATGCAGTTGCTTGGGTATGTAAAATACATTTTTGAACATGTTAGGTCTGCATTGCAGTTCTCATAATAAACCTACATGCCCATACTATCCCTCCCCAAGATTACCCTATTAAGTTCTCACAAGCTCTCCTCTACAAAAAAGAAAAAAAATAATATTCCAGCAAAGTAATTACTGATGTATTGCTTGGTGTATAGATACTCACTAGAATAAATAGAATGAATGATGAGCTTTTATACCATAAGCCCTTTTATACTATATAATGTATTTTGCCCTGTGATTTTTATGAGCAAGAGAAACCCTTCAAGTGATTAAACTCTACCTCCATTTAGATTAATATTTTACCTCTGCCCCACAGGGAGTTCTTATTATTTTGGTTTTGTTGATACACCAATTTGACTCTGCATTGATTTGGAGGCCTCTAGTTTGTCTGGGTTTTTAAATTTTAATCTCAGGTTGTTTTTCTCTGATGTGTGTTTCTACAATTACCATAGTGGGGAATTAGCCCTCTTCCTTACTTTCCATGACCCCCATCTTCTCCCCTAATATACAAACACATATTTAGGCAGCATCTAAATGAAGGGCATGAATTAGAAAAGGACAAGAGACACCTGCTCCAAATCACAGGCAATGGGGACAGTTTCTTGAGGGATAACAGATCTAATACAACACACGTGCCTCCATGAGTTTTGAGATAAATATTCCTACAATAATTCATTGGGATTTCAGATAACTAAAAAAGGGGGGGCACCCCATGGCTCCATGGGATTAGATATGTATAAACTAAGATGAACGTTTTAATGTATGATGTGTAATGCTGGTCAGTAACCTTTGAAGACATGTATGGAGGGTTAAATGGGATATGTGTATATGTGTTTGTGTATTTGTACACGTGTGCCTACAAAACACATTGAGTTGTATGGGAAGGGAGCCTACTAGCCAAGGAAGGACTGGCAATGCCTCCTTTTTCATAGCTTTTTCAGATTCTCTCACTTGGCAATATGGCATCATTCAAAGCATGGATACAATGAAAGGATCCCTGCTTCTGCAAAAGTAATTTTTCTTTTCCCCTTTTTGTGTTGTTTTGAAATCCAGAAGGTGCAACAGTTATTGCTTTCTTGGTGAGTCCTTTTTCTGACATAAATAATGTGTTCAAGTCTTTGTTTGCAGATAAACTGTTTTGATTTTCCAACAAGAAAAAGCAAGATTTCAGTTAAGTCAACTGAAGAGGATTGTGTGTTTGAGACCATAAGGGAGGAGGATCTTTGAAGAAGAAGAACAAAGGAGAATCAGCATTTCCACTTTCTTTCTTTAAAGTAAATTACTAGAAACACCAGCCTGTGTAATAACAACCAAAGGTTGGTTCTACGTCACCAGTGGAAGAAATTTGACATTTTTGATATTAGATTAAAGTTTTACTTTTCACGTTGTGGGTTATAACTCCGTGTAAATCAGAGGATGAGAAAGAAACAGGAGCAAAATTTGTCTAGATTTTAAGATCAAACAGCAAATCTGTGCTTGGAAACAAATGTATATTCTATTTTTCCCCTAAAATATATTTTCCTGCCTTTACAAAGTCTCTACTTCAATTGCTGATTGTGTGGGAATTCATCCACATAACACAATAAGTGAACAGCTGCAGCTGGTAAAATTACCAGGCTAAAGAGGGTCCCTAGTAGATTTGGATAGCATTACCAACCTGCCTGAACCTCCATTTCCATGGAGGAAATGCAGAGTCAGCCAGTTTACTCTTTAGGGATACAAGAAATACTGGAACTTTAAATGGCTGGATTGTGAAAGGGTTGGGGAGGGGGCAGAAAGGCTCAAAATGCCATCTGCTATTGTGTTGAAACTTGCTAGCTTGTGCACCTAGGGGACAGTCTGAATTCATGATTTACCTCCCAGTGAAGGATTATAGTAAGAACCTACTCTCCTGAGGAAGTGGGAAACATGGGAGGGAAGGCTGGACTTCACTAATCTGCCCAAACAACTATGGAGAGGCATGATTTAAGTTATTATTTTGGTCAAATACCTTTTTTTGCTTTAATGGTATTTCTGAAGCTTATTGATATTGCTATGAGGTATTCTGAAACAAATCCATGGGCCCTCCTGGGAGCACTTTTCTGTGCACTTGTAATGGTGTTGGAGACTAGGGTTGTAAAATCTCAATAGAAAATTGATCTTAACGGTGAAAATGGATGGTTTGAAAACCAAGGGAGGCCTCATGCTTTAAGTCAGCTTAGAAACCAAATCTGCTGCTGGTTCTTTGCTGATCTGTTTCTAGTAAATTAAAAAAAAAAAGAAAACATAATTACTAACATAATTCCATGGTATGGAATTAGGACCAGAGTAAGAGGAAGAGCTAAATATACATAGAGAAATTTTGTTTCAGGTTTCCTATGAGCATATCATATTGCAATGTGCCTTTGAGGTTAACTAACTGGTATAATGCTAAAAATATGAAATGTGTAACATGGAGTTTTGAAGTTGGAGATTCCACTAATTCTCTTTTGTTGAAGTATTTTAAAGTTTATGAATAAATGTCTACAGCAATAATTTCCAGTGTCTTAAAAGAGTAAGTTTACATTTTTGGCCATAGTATATACAAGAGGAGTGTGTATGTATGTGTGTGTGTCTCTTTGTGTTTGTGTCTGTGTGCATCTAGGTTTGCATACAAGGAGATATATAGATAATATATGTTATCTATATGTATATATATATATATATATAGAGAGAGAGAGAGAGAGAGAGAAAGAGAGAAAGAGACAGAATATATATGTATTATAGTCTATACAAAGGGTATATATGGATATATGCATGTATATATCTATAATATGTGTATATATATCAATATTTATGACACTCCAGTAGATAAATCAACTGTATTTTTATGAAATGGAAATTTCTCTTGTTTTGCCAATTTGCTAATGTCAAGGCAATATTTTTGACCTGCTATCATTAGGATATCAAGCTTCATGTAATGGTTAAACTAAATGGTGTCTAACATTCTTTTCAACTTTGACAAATGACAAATGTGCACCAGGCTAAGGACTAGGAATACCAAAATCTGTAAGACACAATCTGCATTCAAAAGGCTAACGGCAAAGCTGGGAAGACAGGACATAATTGAATCTCTCTCTCTCTCTCTCTCTCTCTCTCTCTCTCTCTCACACACACACACACACACACACATACACACATATAATACCATAAGATAGCACATGCTAAGTACCAAATGAGTGCGTGGTTAATTAAGCATTGCAGAAGTTCAGAGGAGAGGAACATTGTTAAAGCTGGGTTGTCAGAAAGGGTTTCAAAGAGAAAGACTTGAAAAAACAATGAATAAGATTTAAGTAAGAGGAGATGGCAAGAAAAAAATATTATAAGCTAGGAAAAATACATTTTCTGCCCAACAAAGAAAGCTCCCCAGTGCATTAGGGTCAGGTAATTGAACTAGAAACTCAGTTGTTGTCGCCATTGAGTTATTTCAGTCATGTCCAACTTTTCTTGACCCCATTTGGGGTTTTCTTGGCAAAGATACTGGAATGGTTTACCATTCCTTCTCCAGCTCATTTTTTTTTTTGCTGATGAGGAAACTGATGCAAACATTGTTCAAGTGACTTAACCAGGGTCACAAAACTAGATTTAAACTCAGAAAGATGAGTCTCCCTAACTCCAGGTCCAGCACTCTATCCACTGAGCCACTTAGCTGCCAGGAATTCAGTATTCAACAAATAATAATGCCTTGCATCTTAAATGTCACTTTTACATTAAAAACTCACATGCAACAAAGATGAGGAGGTTTCTTCCCCAATTTGCATATGGGGAAACTGAGGTATAGAAAAGTTGAGTGAATTTGCCCAAGATTATTCTTGTCAACATTTACTTACTTAATAGAGTTTTGGAATATAAGATTTCAAGACAGTAAGAATAATCACAAACACCAGAGCATAAAAGGAAAGAAAATGTTTTAAAAATGAAATATGCTCCTTAGTATAAGTAAAATAGATGACACCAAAAAAAAGTCATAGAAGAGGAAGCTGAAAATAAAAAGGCAGAGAAGTTCAATCAGTTTTTAAAATGCCAGATAAACTGGCATTCATGGGGGAAAGAAACTCCTAGGAAAACAATCACTCTGGGATTAAAGATAAGATTTCATCCAGAAAGATGTTTTTCATGTGAATTATTTCTGGATTAAAGACTCTAGTGTTTGGAATAGAAAATCCTACCCTACAGCTGTGGGAAGCAGACTTCTTTGCTCTAAAGTCTTGGGTGAAGATGGAAATACAACTGCTGGGGGGATAACGGCTGTTATTCTCTCCGTGCTGTGGTAGAAGTCTGACTGAGCTACACACGTACACTCAGACCTGAAAAACAAGCCAGCTCAAATCTTGAGACTTTTTTTTAAAGGTAGGCTAAAGCTTTATAAGGGCAACTCGGTAGCAAAGTGGATAGAGTGCCTAGCCCCGAGTCAGAAAGACTCAAGTTCAAATCTGGCCTCAAATACCTCCTAGCCGTGTAACTTTGGGCAAGTCATTTAATCTTTTTGCGTCAGTTTCTTCATTTATAAAATGAGCTGGAGAAGGAAATAGTAAACCATACCACTATCTTTGCCCAGAAACCCCGAAATGGGGTCGGTCACAAAGAGCTGGACATGACTGAACATCAAAATTTTGCATCTGATATCCTTTTAAGGTTCTAAGTGTGCGTAAGGTTATTATCTATCTTCCACACATGTATACTATATACACATACACATACACATATATAGATGTGTGTATACACACACATCTATATATATACACACACATACACATACATACATACATATACACATACAAACAGATAAGCATATACATTTCTATGGGTCTGCTACATATGTAGCTATAGTATATAACCAAGCCCAGTGAATAAAACAGTATACAATTACTACAGTCAGCATAATCATTTGAAATTCTAGTAAAGGTGATTAAATAGATCCATCACCCTGCCAAAAAGCATTTGTGTGTAAATGTGTATTTGTAAGTAGGAGGGCTATTTGTATATGTAAATAGATGAGTGTACAAATTTCTGTGGATTTGCTACATGTATAGATATGATATATAATAGTAATAAGAGCTATCATATACCTGACACTTAAAGGTTTGTAAAGTATTTTACATATGTTATTTCATTTGAGCTTCACAGCAATCCTAGGAGGTAGGTGTTCTTACCTTCATTTTATAGATAAGGAAATTGAGGCAGGCAGAGGGTAAGTGACTTGCCCAGAGTCACACAGCTAGTAAATTTGAGGCTAGATTTGAACTCTATGTCCAGTGGGCTACCTCCTCATCTTTACTGATGACCTACCCATCTTTTTTGATCATCCTTATCTGAGATAACATCTCCTACTCTAGTTCTTCTTTTTATAGTTCCCAATTTGTTCTGTGCTATAGCATTCTCATGACTATCACATCCATCTGAGGGATATTAATTTTTAATTCTTCTTAGACTGCTGCATTCTCTGCCTCACAGCTATACAACACTAGTAGACTATTAGAATTAAAACAATGGGCCTTTGTTTTTTGGAGGATGTGAGGATTATTAAAGTAATTTTGTAATTTCCCAAAGGCAATTCAGTCTGCTGTCCTCCATTTTAATTCTGGGTACAACACTTCCATTTTCAGTACTTAAATGTACAGATGTACACACACTGATGAATGTGCTCTATAAATTGTCCCTCTGACAGCCTGTCATCATTTGGGCAATAGACATCCTTCATCCATTTGTGTTTTTTCTGTGTAGATTTTAAGGTTAAACTCTTGAGACTGCAATATTCCAGGACTCAGTGCAGCAGTACCATGTCATCTACAGACAGGAGTATCTGAATGATTCCACCCTCCATAAAGAATCTTTCCCCAACTTGGACTCTGAATTAGATCTCTTCCATGAAAGAGGCAAACAACTTTGGTGAGCATACATTTCCCCATTCTATTTCTCAGCTGGGATTAATGATAACTGAGTCATTAAACAACGTAATTTTTGTTATATCTTTCAAAAAATCTTGAGTGTGAATGGCAGACACCATAGGAAAAAAGAGTCTTCAGGGTAACATTTTGTTCTACCAAATCAAATTTTTTTTCTTTTCTTTTTTTTTTTTTTGCTCATTAACAAACAAGCAAATTAGGATCCAGCATTCCCTATTCATTTATGTGAGGATAAAGATGGAGTCTACTGTGTGATATTGCTAGGAAAAGCCTGCCTACTAATACTTTCATTCAGGATGCTCATTAATTCATGATTCTCTTAAAAACAGATGAGATATTAGGTATATAGATCATATAGGTTCACTCTAAGGCCTGGTCACATTAAGTTATGAGAATGCTTTAGTAGTTTTTTTGTTTTTGGAGGCAATCAAGGTTAAGTGACTTGCCCAGGGTCACATAGCTAGTAAGGGTCTGAACCTGGATTTGAACTCAGGTCCTCCTGAATCCAGGGTTGGTGCTCGATAGAACCAAGTTCTTTAGTTTTTAAGGAAAAAAAATAGGTTAAAAATACATATGTGACAAGCCTTTAGCCCTGAAGAAAACTTATTAAATTTGTCAACTGTGCTTTGCTTTCAGTTCACTATTATAGTTAAGTATTTTTCTCCATATTAACCAGATTTATAATCATTTTCCAGTTAAAGAAATAGAGAAGACTAAGAAAAAGGAGTTTTTGTTAGGATTAGAACCACGGAGTCAAAGGATAAACCAGATCCATCTGCTTCAGATGCTTTTTGGAAGGGTGATGGCTCTAGGTAACCGCCTTTGCTTTCCTTGGAGAAGGCTAGATCTTCCAATGATTTTAAGATGCTGACCATAGTGATTTTGTACTGTTTGTTCACTGGGTTTGGTTTTCTGGAGTGTGGGAATATAAAGTTGGCTGTCTTCATAATGGATTTTTCCATCTGTCCATGGGATTGTATATGGTAATTGATTCTGCCTTACAGCCAGCAAAGTGGGCCAGGGTGAGAGATGTCCAAGGAACAGCATGCTAATATGAAAGAAAAGGAGCTGGCCTGGATTAGAGTCAAGGTATTTTTCCTCCTGCTGGGAAATTAACACCTGTGATATGTTCACAAACATCTCTGTTCTATAATCTTGTCTGTTTGATATAGTGAGAAGGCATTGTCTATGCCCCATCCAAGGGCATCTCATAACTCTTTCCAATGGAAGAAAAACAATGAGGAAAACTGCAACTGGTAAGCATCTTATACCTATTCAAAAAACCAGCCACCTGGGGACTCAAGCTATTGAAAAAAGCAACTAAATATTGAATTGCTTCAAAAACACTTTTAAACCATAGCGGATGGAGCAGTGCCCCTTTAACAATCATGCCTCCTTTGACACTAAGGCAAAATAATTAGTGTGCTCACCACTTGTACATTATTACTCTGAATTGAACAAAAATGAGACAATTATACACCTTCACTCTTTTTAAGGGACAGTAAGGTAGTGTAGACAGGGCACTGATCTAATAGTAAGCTAAAGGTTCAAATCCCACCTTTGACACTGTGTAACCAGGGGCAAGTCACTGATACCTTATTTGATCCTAATAACAACCCTGTGAGGTAGGTACTATTATTATTTCTATTTTATAATTAAGGAAACTGAGGCCAACAGAAGTTAAAGCATCTGCCTAAGGTCATACAGTTAGAAAGTGTATGAGACTGGACTTGAACTTGTCTTCCTGACTCCAAACCCACTCCATCCATCACATCACCTAACTGCTTCCATTATATATTTTATGGCTCAAATGAGATAAAGTATGTAAAATTCTTAATAGTATTCTTTATTGACTGAATGCATACCAAAATTCATAAAGCTGGAATTTTAGTTAGAGTGAATGAATTTCCATCAACCAGAAGAATCAGCTCCCTTTTTAATAATTATGAGATATTTGTGTTTTTCTACTTTGATTCCCCTATTCTTGCCCTAACTCTCTCCTACTTCTCTAACTACTACTTCTGTCTTTCCCCACCTCCATCCCTCTCCCCCTTTAGTGAAGAGAGAGAGGTGCCTGTGGGTCTGGAGAGACAGATGGTGAGCACAGATTGAAGTTTACTTCGACTTTAGTGCAAGACATACTGTAAAAGAGATTATCTAGGAGATTAGTGGGAAGCTAGGTGGTACAGTGGATAAAGTGCCATGCCTGGAATCAGGAAGATTCATCTTCATGAGTTCAAATTTGACCTCAAACACTTAACTAGCTGTGTGACCCTGTAAGGTTAATGGTGGGTAGCGAGAAGAATAAAAGATCTTCCCCATCCATTAACAGGCCTTGATACCTTTTGTTAATTTCTAATGAGGCACAGGGTTGTGCCCTCCAGTCTGAAAAGAGTATATATACTCTGAAGTGAGGTTTTGCCTTGGGCCTTATTTTTTGGAAGAAGGTTTGTATGCCAAATGAAACTCTGGGCTGTCATTTTAGGAAACCACGCCCCCCCCAGCTTAAAAAACCCAGAAAACTTCTCTTTCTGGTAATGATATACATATTATCTGGGGTCAGACAGTTGGAAACCCTGTCTGTTGGTCTTTATGTCTCAGTTTGTATTTTCCCTGAAGTTCAGGGTATTGAACTTTTCCCCTGAACTAAGTGAATGACACATGTGCTTGATTAAAGTAGATTGTTGACCCCTCCAAAGTTGCTTTCCTTTTAGAAAAGCAGTCTAAGCACCTGTGCAGCAGGCCCTCCTGTGCATGCCAGAGTCCTTGCTGATACAGACCCTGGGCAAGTTGTTTAACCATATTTGCCCTAGTTTCCTCACCTGTAAAATGAGCTCTGCTACAAAAGGAAAGGACAAACTACTCCTCTGTTTTTTCCCAAGAAAACTTCAAATGAGGTCACAAAGACATGACTGAAATATCTAGACAACAGCAGGAGACATCAAAGTATGATCAGAAAAAGCAATTGTCTAGTAATATGTTGGGAGGGATGGCCGATGAGTTGAGAGCAGTGGTGTTATCTACATTGAAAGGAAATGTGATGTAGTGGAAAGATCATTGAATTTGGAGTCAGGGGACCTCGATTCATATAACAATAATATAATAACTAGCAATCATATAGTTCCTTAAGGTTTTCAAATTACTTTACAAATATTCTCTCATTTTATTTTTACAATAATTCTGAGAAGTAGATGTCATTATTGCCCCCATTATATTACCCCCATTATAACTGTTAAGGAAATTGAAGAAGCAGAGAGATTGTTATTTGAGAGGATAACACAGTGAAGTAAATATCTGAGTCTGTATTTGAACTCAGGTCTTCCAGTCTCCAGATCCAGTGCTCTGTCTGGTTCTGAATGTATTATCCTATGACTTAGGAAAAGACCCCAAGTATATTGGTTAGAGTGCCTATGTAGGAGCAATTGAAATCCTTCAATATTTGGGGTGCAACCCTCTAGGGAAAACCAGTAAGAAGAATGACACAGGATGAGACATTATGGATGTGATGGGATCCACACCGCTGGAGGGAGTACCCACTTCTGTGAGATCACAGGGCCTTCGAAAACAGAGGTGCCAGTGGCCAATCTTTGCCTAATAAGAATATGTCGATGAGGAGACCTGAGGGACTAACTACACTATGAAAACCTACAGCGTCCTGCTGGTTTGGCTACCCTTTGGACCAGAACACAAAGCAGTCTTTTAAATAGCTGTCACCCACATGCACAAGGTCAGTGACAATGGATGCTGGGCAACAAGTAAAGAATGCTGGCCAGGGGGTGGGCTGGTGAAAGTGTGTCTGTGTTACTGTGGTTGTTTGTTTGTTACTTTGCTTTTGCCAGCTGGTAAACTTCTTTAAACTTATCTGCTAAATAACTTATTGTCAAAATTTTTTTTCTCATTCTCTTTGCTTAAACTCATCTGCTAAGTTACTTAGTTTAGAGTCATTTATGTCATTTACCCCATCTTCTCCTCCCTCTCTCCCTGCACCAGTGCCAAAAACAACAATTTCCATTTTTACTGGCCAGGAAAATCAGTAGAAAAGACTGATTATTAATAGTCAAGTTGTTGGGAAAAACAGCTGTCAAAGTGTATGGCCTCATTTTCTAGGAGCAGGCAGGGGGAATGATTCCACATCCCACCCTAACTAATTACTACCGCTGTCCGGAAGAGATTGCAACAAAACCACAGGAAAAAAAAATGCCAGGAGGGTAGGGGAAAAAAAAAAGATGACAAGCTTGGCATTGACTTTGTTTACCTTTTTTTAGGGAATTCATTATTTTTAAGATTTCTAATGCTTCCATGGAAGCAATGCATCCAGCAGTTTTTCCTTATATATTGAGAGCATAATGTGGTGACAATTATTTTATTACTTTCTAAAATAGAACTATAGGCAGCCAGGGGTCAAAGTTGATCAGAGCACTGGGTTTAGAATCAGGAAGACTCATTTTCATGAGTTCACATCTGACCTCACATACTATTTTTGCAACTCTGGGCAAGTCACTTAACACTGTTTACCTCAATTTCTCATCTGTAAGATGACCTAGAGAAGGAAATGACAAACCACTCCAGTATCCCTGCTAAGAAAATCCCAAATGAGATCACAAAGGGTCAGCTGTGACTGAAAAGTGTGAACCACAAAATAGAAATATAAGTAGGGCAAAGGGTGATCAGGAGCTGGCAAGGATAGTACTATTTAGAGGGTATTGACATCATTGTACCAGGGTATCCTGGTGGCTGCCCTCTGACCCCTCCCCTTCCCCACAGTAGCCAATACTTCAGGTTGAAAATCTATACTTCCTCCCCCTGGTGGTCACACCACAGATGAGCTCTCCCCAGCCCTATTACCCAATTCTTCTTAGCCCCAAGCACAAAATTTCATAGTTACAGCTCTTTTGTTGGTTGAAGCTTTTCAGTAGCCACAGAAATAAAGAAAAATACTTTCCTATAAAAAGCACTCTCCCAAAGATATTGGGAATCCAGTTTTGCCTTTCAGTTTTACATTGTTTTCAATAGGGCAACCGTTTGAAATATTTGGGCATATTCCCTCCCTGTAATCTCACTTCTGGCAATCATTCATTCCTTCATTCAACATTTATAGAGAATTCACTAAATTCAAGGCAATGTTGTGACTCTGAACTTATAACTCCTAATTAAGCAACCCTTCATTCAATCAAAATTTACTAAATGTTTTTTCAAAGCTGTATCAGGAGCAGGGTCATCAGAGCTCTTTCCCATAAACAAAAAAAATATTTCCAAGATAATTATAGCACCAACTGGGAGTGATCTCTTTCCTTCTCATTTTTTCCCTTTTATAGGTCTACCTCAAGCAAGAACCTAAACCTGAGGCCTACCTCCTCTTCATAGGGCATCCTTCCTTTACTTGGTGACCTTTAAAGTTTATTGTAGATGATAGCATTATACTCGAGTTTCATATCCACCCACCAAAGGCTCTACGTGCATCCATGAAGTTTTATTGTGTTTAGGTAAACAGAAGACAGTGTTGGTGATGAAAAGGTTATGAGATGCACAAGTCTTCAGTAGTAAGTGATCACTGCTCTTACCTGTTTCCAACTCCATTCCTCCCAAAGACTCCCCATCATGTGTGATAGTCTGAGCCTACTCTAGCATTAAAATCACCCAGAATTATAAATTTTGGCACATTGATGAGGAGAGTCTCTGGGTCTTCATAAATTTTTTCTTTGACCTCATCAGGATTTGTCATGGTGGCAGAATAGGCACTGATGATGGTGGCATGGAGCTTTCCTGCAAGTGGCAATTGCATTGTCATGACCCTGTCATGCATTCCTTTTGGTTGGAGTACAAGCTTCTTAACTAGATTATTTTTTATTGCAAAATCTAAACCAGCTTCACAGTGCTCCCTTCACTGTGGCCACTCCAGAAAGACATAGATCTAGCTCTAACTTCAGGAAGCTGATCTTCACTGCCAGCCTTGTTTCACTCAGGGCTGCTATTTGGTTGAGATACTTGCTGAGTTCTCTTGCAACAAGAGCTGTTCCTCTTTAAGGTCTACTGAATTTCATGTTGTTCGTAAGTGTGCACACATTCCCTGTACCTGTACTTCAATTTTTGATACGTTGGGACTCCTTCAGACTCTAGTTAGTAAAGGGTCTTAGAAACTCGGGTTGCCTCTTTATTACATGCTCATTGTTCTGGGTTAGTAGCCAATCAAAAGTGCTCATGACTGATAGGAAGAAATCAGAGGACATCTCCAGTGGGAAATGGGAAGAAGGAAAACTGCCTCTATCATGCATCCCCAAGAGATATACTCTGATGCTACTCTAATGCCTCATCTAGATGTAAAGGTGACCCTGGTTGTCAAGAGCCCTGACAGATTCTTCTTCTTTTGATGCCAATCATAACTCCTCAGTAATTTGGAGGATGATCTTCATTCCTCCTCTCCAGCCACCTCTTCTATGTCCTCCTCACCCACCACCTAGCAGCCCACACCAAAGACTAGGCCCTAGAATTCTGCTCTCTAATTGATGACTGCCTTACCTAGACCAATATTTTGGGAGAGTCACACCTATGCTTCACTTTTTTCTTTCCCCTCCAGCCAACTCCTCCACAGTCTCCTCTTTCACTGCCTCCATGAACCTCAGCCATTGTTCCTATCTGGGTATATCAATCTGTCTATCTACTTCCTTGCTGTCCCATTCACTATCCCTATAATTTTCCAGACCAAAATGTCCTTTTGTGTATTGTTTCCCCACATTACAAAATAAGCTCCTTGAGTGAAGTCACTCTCTTTGCTTTTGTATTTGTATCTCCAGTGCTTAGCAAAGTGCTTGGCACATGGCAAGGGCTTAATAAATGTCTTTTCATTCATTCTTCAAGAGTTGTGCTTGAAAAATTCATCATCCTATTAACCCTCTTAGTAAGGAGCTTTTTCAGACTTAACTAGACTTGTCCTTGGACAACAGCATAGGTCATCATTGTGCTTACTGTTGAAGCCTTCTAGCCAAAGGGATTGTAATCACTGATTTCTAAATGTTGATGCTGATTCAATAGTAGTACCTTCCATTTACACTTACATACAACATACTAATTGTACATTACCTCCTCAGAACCTTGAAACCAGTCTATGAGGAAGTACCATTACACACACTTTACCAATGAGGAAACTGGAACTCAAAAAGATAAAGAGACCTTCCCAAGGACACAGAGTGAGTTGTGATTTTATGGGTGGAAGTTCTCAGTGTGGATATTCCTAACAATGCAGCAATTTAATAATTCATTTGTAGCTTACAGTTTTAGAAAGTTGTATGGAGGCCCAAAAGAGTAAGGCATTTACCCATGCTTGTGATTTCATTAGTATGCATATTACCTTATTTGCTGCAGATATCAACCAACCATACCACTTTATACAATGGAAGGCAGCATGTTATAATGGATAAAGAATGGGACTTTGAGTCCTTTGTTCAAATTCCCCCCTCTGATAGGTCCTAGCTCCGTGACTCGGCATATTATTTACCCTTTCCTCATCTGTAAAATGTCCATGGTAACAATATTGGAGTACCTACCTTATAGAGTTGTAAGGCTCCAATGAAATGTAATAGGACCTTTTGAGCATTCCCATATCACTTAGTTCTAGGAAAAAAACATCTTGCATTTCCTTGCCAAGTGGGTGGGAGTATCCTCCTTTGTTCAGGGAGGACTAGCATCTCTGAGTGAGGGCTCACTGGGTCCTTTTCAGGGCTACTCGAACACTTTTGGTGTCTACCTCTCGACCAACTCTCACAATGTGGTTCCAAGAAGCTGTAGCATGATAAAAACCATCTCAGCAGACAGACTGAGGGTAACAAACAAGACTTCAACCCATCGGTAAATTCGGGGGATATCTATCTGCAGCATATAAAGACTTTCCCCAGTGGAAGGGTTAGGTAAGAACAATTTCTTCCAATGTCCCTGAAGGCAGCTGAAGCAGGCATTGTGGATTTCCTACGGTTTTTGATCAGGTATGGAAGAAGTCAAGGTCATCCATTGTATCCTGGGCCATCATCAATCATCCCGACTTTTGTCTTGCTACTGGACTTTGATGACTCTGGAAGAGTGAGGCTGATGACTGTGCAACTCTGCCTCACTTAAATCCAATTCACGCAAGAATCAAGATCATTCCATGATGTCATTGGTTGTCTTTGAAAATGAAGGATGAACAACAACCAGAACAGACTACATCTTTAAAACCACCAGACTTGGACTGTCTCCCTTTCTTTCCTGCTTGGCATCTAGAAAGAGTGAAGGTTCGCCCACAGTATAAGTCCCATGACCTGAACCAGTGAGGGTAGAGGAACTAACTCTTTTATCTCTCCCCTTTTAGTCCCTTTGGTCCTGAGAAACAGGCATGGAGTTTCTGTTCTGATTCATTCGTTCCTAGTTTCAGGTGCAGGAGGTAGAATCTCCACTGGACCTGGAATCATCAAGTCATAGTGACCATGGGGCCAAGATTCCAGGCTGGATGTCACAGCCAGCCAACCTAGCAGAGGAGCCCTGGGAAGCCAAGTTTCCTGAGACTTGAGCCAAAGGGGCTTTGAGCTTGGAACTCGGCCCTGAGCTAAGCAATGAAATGAATTCCCTCCCCCTCCCTAGAATACAAAGCAGTTGGGAGTGAGGGGAAGATTATGCCACATACATTGGGGGATGTTTATATGTTTATTATCCTACCCTTGTAGTAAATATTCATTTGTAAAAACTAATCCCACTTTTAGTGGTTAAATGGAAGCGGAATGGACAAGATTCTCCTAAAATCGAGGGGGAACACCATCAGTGGGGGGCTGAAGCCAATGGCAGAGGGCCTCGATTCTAAAACCCCTTAAAAGTTTTGGAGAACCCTTCATGTGAGGAGTGAAATGACCTTCAGGCTGTGGTGGGGGTTGGGTTGCATAGTCACTGTTACAGAGATTTTGTCTGTAAAGTGCTTTGCAAGCCTTAAGCTGCTATGATGATGCCAGCTATTATTCTTGCCCACTGTGATTCTAATCCATTTCTTTCTGTAGTACCTTTCTAGAAGGTTTACCAACGTTCTGGATGGTTTTCTTTGGTGCTTTAATATCTTGTAGATACCAGTGTGGCTCCAAGGCTGATATATTCTTTTTTTTAGCTATATAACTGAATCACCCCTTTCTCCATTCACAGATCTTTTAGGCTCCATCTTGCAGGTGAGATTTTATTGCCAATTTGTTACAGCCTACTTACAACCACTGTTCTTTATATCACCTGAAGTTTTTATTCTTCTTAGATCCTGGCATTTCATAACTGAAAGCCCAGTAGCATCACTAGGGGAATACAGAGGCTAAAAGGATGCGCTTTTGTAGCAGATGGGGGACGGTTGAGAAACTGAACCTATACTTAGTTATGTCCATTTACTTATGGTGTAGGGATATGCCTTTCTGGCCCCAAATGTGACTGATTTACCTAGCATGGTTATGATGTGAGAGGGAGCTGCTGCCTGCTGAAAATATCTGCCCAGTACCAGCGTGAGATGAGGAATGGTGGGCATGTGAGAACCCTTGCCAGGAATATATCTCCCTCTAGTGGCCATTCATTCAATATTAGAACTCTAGAATGTGACCAGACTAATCCAACAGATTCCTTTCAAGTTCAACATATGGAGTGTTTGGAAAGACACTGTATTCTGACTGTCCTAACACATCTGCTTTCTGCAGAGAAAGAGAGAGAGAGAGAGAGAGAGAGAGAGAGAGAGAGAGAGAGAGCCATTTCATTTGAATAGGTGCTGTAAGGCTAACACTGCTGCTACTGTTCTGAAATCCTGACTCTCCTATGTGGTACCTGGGCTGGTACAAAAAGTCTTTGTGCTGTTTTTCAGGGATCAAGTAGAAATGGTGCCACAGGGGCCCTCTTCTTTAAAAAGGGGAGAATCCCAGACCCTAATGAATGGCGATTCAAACTGTAACAAATTTAGCCAAGAGAAGAAGGCTGCTTTGGGCAATGTTTCCTTTTCCTAAAAGCTAGTATTGTATGTCAACATTTTACCTTATGTCCATGGCAGTTTTGCTTTTTTTTTTTTTTTAAAAGACCACATTCATATAAAGCTTCCTAACACCCTTTGTCTTCTTGGAATTATAAATTACATGTTATTGGAATTAGGCCTCAACAAGCTTGGTTTTTGCTCTGAGAATTGTTTTAAATTTTTGTTTTAATCAGATCTGTGATTTCATTGAAATTGGCAACTCCAGTAAAGAAACTTCTACCAGTACAGATCAGCAGCTAACCAGTTTAGTCTTAGAGAGACATCCAGATTACTGAGTAATTAAGTGAGTTGGTCAGGGTGACACAGCCAGTCCATGTCAGGTACTTATATTAAGGTCTTCTTTACTGGCTACTCTCTATCTACTGCACCACAATGCCTCTTGTTTTTGTTTTGATCTTGAGCATTTTCTTTTGACTATAGCACTAAAACATTAGTTATATAACTGTGGCTAAGTCATATGACTTCTGTGAGACTTGGTTCCTTATCTGTAAAATGGGGGAAAGGATATTTGCACTAAGTACCTTATAGGGTTGTTGTGAGAAAAGTGTTTTAACCCCTTAACACTATATAAACTATGTAACTATATAAACATGTTATCATTGTTACTTTTAAGTTAAACATTTCTAATGTCATTTTTGAACATTTTTTTAGTCTTTGCTTCTGTTCCTATGTAAAAAGTTCCTATGTAAAAGAATATTTTTAGGTATGTAAGAGTCAACAAGGAGCATTTATGAAGTGTCTACTGTGTTCCAGGCACTGTGCTAGATTCTTTCCTTCTCACTTTCTATAGCATTTATCTTTACTATAGCTGTAAACTCCAAATGAATTGCCAGTCTCTTAACAATGGAGTGGATTTCAGCAGTGAGAATTCCCCCCACCAAGGAAATCACAATTCTGCATTTTCCCTATTGCTACATAACATTTTGTAGCTGCTGCCACCACCACCACCACCTCCACTACTAAAAACACCCTAAAAATTAACTTTTAGGTATATATTATTTTTTGCTTTTCAATATTGTTTTTTCACCTAGATTATCATGTCCTTCATGACAAGGACTGTGTTCTTTATTTTTGGTCATCCTCAGAACTCAGTACAGTGCTTGTCACATTCAGGACTCAGATGATATTTCTTGGTTGATTAGAACAAATGACCTTTGTAGAATCTGGCCGTTTTGGTTTGGGGGTGCCCATCTGGTTATATATGTCCTGCCAGTACACTAGTATGGCATGAATCCACTAGAAAGGTTGTCTCTAGTTTGCTCAGATTCAGAGTTAAACCAGACACAGGATTGTCATCAGTACAAAAGGCAATCAGCCATCTGTAACAACTGATTAGACTGACAAAATTTATTGAGCGACTGTTATGTTAAACTCTGTGTGTAAGCACAACCCAAGCTATAGTTGCAGTTTTTAAGCTTCTTGCAAACCAGTTAAAAAGATGAGTAGATAACATCTTTCTCACTTTAAAAAAAGAAAAAACAAAAAGTTTTATTGAAAGTTGCTAATCCTCGTGTTGCTTTGTTGTCATTTTTCAGTTGTGCCCAACTCTCTGTGACCCTCTTTGGCATTCTCTTGGCAAAGATACTGGATTGGTTTGTCATTTCCTTCTCCAGCTCATTTTCCGGTGAAGTTATCAGTTAGAGTCACCGAGCTACGAAGTGTCTGAGGATAGATCTGAACTCATGAAATGATTCCTGATTCCAAGCGCAGTGCTCTCTACACTGTACCACCTCGCTGCTCTTCCTCATGCTTCTTCTGATGTAAATCTTAGTATCTAGATTGTACAGTGAAAGCCGTTATTATGGTCATATTCTCCATTTTCAACAGTGCAATTCAACATTTATTAAGTGCTTTTTAGGTTCAAGGATGCTAGGGGCTGGGAATGATAATATCTACCATTTATATAGCACTTTAAGGTTTATAGAGAGCTTTACCAATATTAGCTCATTTGATCCTGACAAGAATCCTTCGAGGCAGGTGCCATTATCATCCCTATTTTACAGATGAAAAAACTGAGGCAAGTAGAGGTTAAGTGACTTTCCCAGGATTACACAGATAGGGAAGTATCTGAGTTAGGATTTGGTTTTCCTAACCCCAGGTCTAGTGGTCTATTAACTTCACCATCTAGCTACAAGAGGAAAGTGAGATAGAGGGAGAAAAAAGGAGATAAGGAGAGAAAAGTTCCTACTCAGAAGGAATTTACATTCTAATGGAGGGAAACCAATATATTCTCAAGTAAATAAATACAAAGTAAAAGCAAAATAATTTTTGAGTACTAATAACTGGTCCCAGCAGGAGGTGGGACCTAAGCTATGACTTTATATGATATAATAGTTCATAAATGACTATTTAATTGAATGATACCTAAGGGTCTTAAATCTGTAAAATGTGTCTTTCCCTCATGGGAATAGGTCAAGAATTGCTGAGGTGAAAATCATGGATGACAAGATCCTTGTATTTGAAAGGAGTCTAGAGCTCATCTTGTCCAGCCCATCTCATTTTATAGACAAGAACTAGATAGGTATGACCAATAAATGTTATAAGGTACCCTTGCTATATTCAGAAAGGAACATGAAAATTCACTGCAATAACTTTTAAAATAATCATAACTGGCATAACATAGATATGTAACTATAAGGCACTTGCAAAGTCTTAATGTAGTTTTAAACTCTGATAGATTAAAATTTAATTATACAATGAAAGCCATTATTATGGTCATATTCTCCATCTTCAGCAGTCCAATTCAACATTTATTAAGTGCTTATTAGGTTCAATGATGCTAAGGGCTGGGAATGATAATACCTAGCCTATAGTTTAATAACAGTTTTGAGCTTTAGTAGCTTAAAATAGCATTAAGATTTTGAGGGGGTTGTGTGTGTGTGTGTATATATATATATTTGTATGTAATATATCTATATATATATATCTACAAATACATTCACACATCACTTTATAGGAGTTCTTAACCAAGGTTCTATGAAATTTGGTTTTAAATATTTTGATAACTTTATTTCAGTATAATTGGTTTTCCTTTACATCCTTTTATGCATCTAAAAAACACTATTCTGAGAAGGGGTTGCCAGAAGAGTCTACGACATAAAAAAGATTACCAAACTCTTTCTTCACATTCACATTTGAGGGCAAGTACCATGTGATATTCTCACGATATCCTCTCTGGCAGATGACAACCAAAGTTAGGGACTTTTTTTTTGGCTTAATACAGTTCAACTCTAAATTCAGGAAATAGAGTTTCACATTACAATGTGAAAAGGTAGATATAATCTTGGCTTTGGTCAACATAATTGAAGCATAAGTAATGCCACAACTTTTCATTCATCTTTTCTTAATCTGCTTCACCAGATCTTCTCCAATAAGGATTTACAGGCAAATTTTTGGTCTCTTTCTCCCTGCTACTAAGACTATGTACCTTGCCTTCAGTAGTTGCTTAATAAATGTTTGCTGAATTTATTTGAATTGAATTGTATCATCAGTAATGTATCTATCTTTTACAGCAAGACACTTTTTTAGGGATTGAAGATACAAAGACATGGTCCTTGTCCTCAGGGAGTTTATAATCAAATTAGGGAGAGGGCATATACATGAAAAAGTAACATAATAATACAAAGCAGCAGATAATTGCCAGATAATTCCTTCAGACTGGAAATTACTACAGGAATTCAGAGGCTGGAGAGCTCCCTCAGGACTGGGGAAAAGGATGAGACTTGACCCTTTGTATATCATGAGTTATATTTGAAAGCTATTATTAGGTTAATATCACCAGAGTTACAGATGGAAAGAGTCTTACAAGTCATCTAGACCAACCCCCTCATTTTACAGATGAGGAAAATGAAGGCAGAGAGGTTTAAATGACTTGCTCTAGATCACACACAGGCAGTTAGTGTCAGAGCCTCCAACTTATGCATAGAGGGGATCTGAGGGAAGAATCACTTCCATTTGACTTGTCTGAGGAACATTCAGAAGATCAGCTGGCAAGGTAAGGTACCAGAACCTGAAGTCCTTTCTCAAGCTAAACTGCCAAGCATTGAAACTGTACTACAGAGAGCAATTACAAAGGACTGACTGAATGCCGAACATGTTTTTGTAAACAATTCTATGGAGAACTCACACAAGGCAAGGGCTACTATGTAAGTCACAATCAATCCAATAACATTCCCACAGGCTCTCTAAAGAACTTTGGAACTGACTGTGAAGCATGGCAGACAGTGGCACAGAATCACCCAGCAAGCCATGATCACATCCAAGACACTGTGCTCTAGGAGCAAGGTGGAATTGCCATAGCTCAAAAGAAACACAGATGTGTAAATTTCCAGACATCTCCAACCCCGAATAAATCTTCATGTGATCTATCTGTGCCCGACTGGTGGTGGTGCCTCCCAAACCAGTATTGGACAGCCACAGTTGGACACATTACGTCGTACCTTGACTCCAACACAGTAAGGTCCTCTTGGAGAACCAAAGACAACCATCAACCCACAGTTGGACACATTACGTCGTACCTTGGCTCTAACGCAGTAAGGTCCTCTTGGAGAACCAAAGACAACCATCAACCCACAGTTGGACACATTATGTCATACCTTGACTCCAACACAGTAAGGTCCTCTTGGAGAGCCAAGGACAAGCATCAACCCACAATCTGTGAATAGAAAGCTCCTCCCAGAGTCTGCATGTCCTAAATTCAGATCTCAACAGCTGAAACAAACAGGATACAAAAGCCACTTAACACATCAGTGCCCCTAAATACTAAAATGTGGATCAGTTTCTCTTCCACTTTTAAAGTCTCCTTGGGCGGTCTCTCCCCGGAGCTGTTGAAGTTTAATAATTTACAGATAAAATAATCAATATCGCTTTATTTTTCTGGCTAGAGGAGTTCCTTCTCAGGGTCTCACGCCGCCCCAGTGTAGCCGCTAGAACAGTCTCCCACTGGAGCAGTCTCACCCCTACTACTACTAGGAGTCAATCGATTAGCATTTATTAAGCTCCCACAGTATGCCGAGTACACTGCAAAGCACTGGGGATGAGCTCTCAAAGAGCTCAGTCTGGTGAGGGGATACAGAAGCCAAAAACTGGCCGGGTGGTGTCAGAGGGAAGGCACTAAGATTAAGGAGGGATGGCTAAGGCCGAGCGCTTTAATACCTGTTAGTTGACTGCCTCCTTGCAGAGTTGGCGTTTACAAGAGGTGGGGGCGGGGCCTCCGAGAGGCGCCCCGGAGGCAGCGCATTGAGGGCCGCCGGCCTCTAGGGGGAGGTCGACTCCGCGGCCGCCAACGCCGCGGCGGGAGCGGCTTCCCCTCCCCCCTCCTTGAGCGCAGCGGCGCTGCGCCTGCGCGTTCTGTCTCCTTCCGTGCCTGCCTCCCTCCGCCTGTCAGTCGCTGTGTAGCTGCCGCTGAGAGATGGGCCTGGCTCGGGAAAGCGGGGACGCTGCTGCCGCTGCTCGGCGGAGTTAAAGGTACCAGCCAGGTCTGGGCCCGGGATTACGGTCTCTGCCGTTTCCTCTCCCATGGGAGCGGGACGGCCTGGCCGAGAGCACGGGGGCGGCGCTACGGCCGGTGCCGGCCCAGCCCTGCATTCCCTCTTCGGTCTGTCTGTCAGTCACTGTGTCCCGCACCCCTCCCCCACCCCAGCGTGACCACCGCCCCGCCCCTCCTCGGCCTCAGCGGATCCCCGCGGTGGGTGTCTCGGCCATCCTCACTACGAACCCCCCACGGAGCGTGGGGGGAGCCTATTCTGGGCTCCGGAGAGGGAGGGGGGTCGCCTCTGGCAGGAGCATGTCCCCCTCCTCCTCCCCTCCCCCGGCTCGGACTCCCCCTCCTCCCCCGGGAGATGCGTGCCCCTCCAACTGCAGAGTGGGGAAGGGGTGAAGCCCGGTGACAGCCTGGTCAGAGCAAGTCGGCCAGGGCTCCTTGAAATAACAGCGGAGAGAGGCTGAATGAATACATCTGAGCTAGCCACGAGTCTAGAAATCAATGACAGGGATGGAGGTTTTCATGAATTGTTGGACAGGAAAAGGGGACTTGTGGATCACTGGTTTTCTTTTAAAGTAATTTCCGTAGGCTTTCCAGTTACAGGAGCAGATGTTCAATTCCTTCCCAAGAAGGGAGGCTTTTTTGTTTTTGCTGAAAACAGGTAAATTCCTCTTCGTTACGTCTGACGTTGTGTAATTACACTCAGGGACTCCCTGATTTCTCTAGCACGGATGTAATCTTGCCGTCTTCCTCCCCCACTTTGATGCAACTGTTCTCTCCAAGGTTACCAACAGTTTTAATACCTAAATCTAGTGGCCCTTTCTCAGCACTCATCCTCCTTGACCTTTCTGCAACTTTTGACTCTTTGTCTCTTCCTGGATGCTTTCCCCGACCTTGTCTACTCTTTACTTCTTTTCCTACCTTTATAATCTTTTCGGTTTTCTTTTTTTTTTTCTGAATTGTTTGTTCTTAGGGATGCATGTCCCTAAGCCTCTGTACTGGGTCCTATTTCTACGTTTTCTCTCTTAATAATGATATCAACTACCATATATGTTCATTAACTTCAAAAGCATAACTCACCAGACTTAGAGTATCTACCTGCTTGGATACCCTGTCAGCATTCCAAACTGTTGCTTTTTCTGTTGTTCAGTTGTGTCTGACTCTATATGACCCCAGTGGGGTTTTCTTGGCATAGGTACTGGAGTGGTTTACCATTTCCTTCTCCAATTCTTTTTACAGATGAGGAAACTGAGGCAGAGTTAAGTGACTTACCCAGGGTTATGTAGCTAGTCAGAATCTGAGGCTGACACTCTATGCACTGCACCACCTAACTGCCTTATTCCAAATTTAGCATGACCCAAACCATATTTGTTATCTTTTGTCTCAAACATTATCCCCCTTCAGATTTCCCTATTTATTATTCAATATATCACTGTCCTCTTAATCACCCCAGAGTCATTCATTTTTACCCTCTCCTTTTCCTCCTACATCTAGTTTGTTGGTCACAGTATCTCCATTCCCTCTCCTGACCAGCCATGTGACAGTTAACCTAGTTCAGGCCCTTTTCTCATCTTCCCCTTGTAATTGGTCTTTCTAGACTCCCATTTTGGCCTTCTTCAATTGATTCTCCACACAATCGCTGAAATTGTCTTCTTTAAGGCACAGCTCTAACTATAGTATACTCCTGCTCAAAGGCCCTAAGTAGCTAGCTCCTTTTGGCTTCAAGAATAAAATGTGAACTACTAGGTCTAGCCTTTCCTGCTCACTTTATTGTGGTCCCAACCTACTTTTTAAGCCTCATTTCACATTATTCCCCATTACTCTGTCTTCTAGCCAAATTGTCCTGCTTTCTGTTCACAGAACTTAGTGTTCCACCTCCCACATCCATCTATTCACAGATGTCTCTCATGCCTTCAAATGTTTCCTCCTCATCTGCATCTTGGCCTTTAGAATCCAAATCTTTTCTTCTAGGCTCAACTCAGGTGCTATCTCCATGAAGCCATCCTTGATCCCCCTCAGTTGTCTGTATATGTTGTTCACTTGTTCATCTGTGTCCTTCCCCCATTTCTGTTAAAGGCACCAGCATTCTTCTAGTGTCCTCAGTGTTTTCCCACTCCCCTTCATCCCACATATCCATTCAGTTGACTCATCTTACCTTTCTGTTTCCAAAATGTTTCTCACATCAGGACCTTGTGTCTCTACGCACATAATTGTGATTGCCTGAGTCTGAGCCCTCATCAACTCTTACCTAGACCACTTGAGACCCCAGACAGTTTAAGAAGCTCTGGATCTAAACAACTGTTTCCCTGCCTCATGATTTACTCTCCTACAATGCGTCTTCCATAATACTGCCAAAGGGATTTTCCTTAAGTGCAGAGCCAGATGACAAGGAATCCTAAGCCTTTTTTTTTCATGTTATGGGCACCTTTGGAAAGTCTAGTGAAACCTAGATTCCTTCTGAGGATAATGTTTTTAAATGTATAAAGTATGTAGGATTGCAAAGGAAGCCAATTATATTAAAATATAGTTATCAAAATAGATTTTAAAAGTTCACAGACCTCAGGTTAAGAATTCCTGTTTGAGGATAAAAATTATAACCTCCTCTCTTTAGCTCCCTTTTCAATTTCATTGTATACCACCTTCCATAGAGTACACTGACCATGTACTCTGCAATTCAAATTGGCCTTTTCTCTGTTTCTCAGACAGGACACTCCATCTTCCTCTTCATGTCATTGCACTGGCAATCCCTCAGGCCTGGTATTCACTTCCTCTTCAAGGCCACCTCTCCCCTTTCAGGATTCAACCAAACATATCTTTCTCCATGAAGCCTTTCCTGATCTCTTTGCTAGTGCTATCCCTCCCAAACTATGTTGTGTTTAATTTCCTTGTATTTATTTTCCTTATATTTTATTCTGTATATAGTTTTGTGTAATTGTTCTCTCCCCTGATACAAAGTAGACTCCCTGAGAGTAGAGATTGTTTCATTCTTTGTATCCCTAATACCTAGCACAGTGCCTGGTATAATGTAATACTTGCTTGTTGAATGATTGAATGCAAAGGTGTTGAATACCTGTGAGATAAAAGGAATTGGAATCAGGGAAACCTTAAAGCAAAATAGGCAAAATGAAGCCTATTTTCATTCTGAAATTCCTTCATGCAGTAGGTATTTTTATATGTAATTTTAATTCAGTATTTTAAATTTAGTACTTTTATGAGGGAAACTTCATTCATTTCAAGTGGAGCTCAATTTGAGAAATGCTGGTCCATATGATATTTATAGTCTTTTCCAGTTCTAAAATTCTGTGACACTTATGTCACATTTCAAGTTACTCAGGAGCACAGATAACTAAATAAAGTAAGTTTGGGTCAATGGGAGCTCCGGCCACCTGAGTACTGTGGTTAATCTCAACCTCAGCCCCAAATCTATAATGACGTTTCCCGCAGAAGTGATTTTGGACAACCTCTCTGCAGTCTACAGAGAAAACTTTCAAGTAGAAAGGGACAGTACTCTGTCGTTCAATAGATTAAACATGGATTGTATCTCCGGAAAATTATTCACATTTGGGACTTATTCTAAATAATCTTAAGGTCAGGTTTTGATGCTATCTTTTTGTCAGGATCTACTTTTAACTCTAACTCCATAAATCTCGTAACAGCAAGGTTTCTCCAAGTTTCTCTGCCCTGGAACTCTTGGACTACCCATGACTTGGAAATGATAGAGTATATAAGTATATATAAGAAATAACTGCTCTTACTTTGGTTTTAAGATTTCTTTGTGTCTAACAATGCCATAAGTCTGTGTTCACCTTCCTTGCTTCAGGTATTTCTTGACTACCTGTCTGGTTTTTGATGACAGACTAGTCTTGACTTCTTTGAAGGGAAGTAGAGTTTGACTTCATCCCTTGTTAATACATTTCTGTGAATTCAGACCCATATTTTCATCTAATAATAAAATATAATAATTAAAGAGCATGTTAAATAGTGCTTTACATTACGTGAAGTACTTTTGCATAATTTTCCTTTAAGATGTATGTAGTATAAGAATTAATGTCCATCTTACAGATGAAGAAACTGAGACTTTGAGAGGTTAAGTAACTGACTCAGAATGTTACAACTAGAATGTCAGGACTGAGATTCAAACCAAAGACTTTTGACACCCGTGAGTTTCCTGACTTCTTATTTCTGCCATGTAGAATCATTATCTTTTTTTAAAGCACAACCCAGTGCCACGTCCTACAGGAAACCTGTTCTGTACTTCCTAGCTGCTAATGTTTTATATTTTTGTATTTAATTTTCTATCTACAAGTTGTTTGCCTTTAATTGAGAGTGAACTCCTTAAAGGCAGGGATTATTTCATGTTGTATTGTATTTCCTTTACCTAGCACAGTGCCTGGAACATAGTTGGTACTTAATAAATACTTATTGAATTGAATTTGCCCTCCTCCAGTCCTCCCATATCTCATTTATTCTCCAAGATCTTTAAGAGAACCAGCAACCAGGGGTGTGTGGGCTGATTTTAACATGAACTTGTCGCTGCTACCACATTCTTCTGTGCCGCTTGCAAGAATCATTATTTTCTTTGCTCCTTTCTCCCACTGAGTGTCAATGAATAATCACCACTGTCACTTCATCCATCACTTTTCGTTGTGCCAGAAATATAAGGGTTGCCAATTTGGCGCCACTTTTCAGAGGCTACCGACCTTTGGCATATACTATTTTTAATTATGAAATGAAGAAATACATTATAAATATTGTTTTTATATTTTAAAGGATTATACCTTTCCAAAAAAATGGTTAATTTTTAATTCTTTTGGGATATAGGAATATTTGAAATAATGTATTGTGTTGTCCTCTTATTTTCCAGTTATAGAACTGTTGTTAATGTATTAAAATTATTTTTTTTGGTGCCATATAGTGTGTTTAGATGCCTTCAGTTGTCTTTAGTAGTACTAAGCATGTTTATTGGAGGATTGGTAAGGAGACTATTTGACCTTAAACTCTTTAAAAGCAAAAAATTTTTCCTGATCTAGAGAATAGTCCCTTAAGATGCACATCTTGAGCTAAGATATAGAAAATGTTCATTCTTGCTTTTGTTTCCTGTGAAGGGGAATCAGGTTTGCATAAATATGCATTGAGATCTCTGGGGAAGACATATTTTATTGAGCAGATAGAAGTTTTCTCCTCTCATATGTACCATTTTATAAATCCAAAGGAGGCATAGGTAAGGGGGCATTGTTGAGTAGAACAGCACTTTCGTAGGCATTTTTCTTAGTGTATTCAGTGGCTTCTCAGTATTTTTTAGTAACCATGAGTTAAGTTTTTCTGAATTATCCCTGTTGCTAATCCAGTAGATGGAGATAGAATTTAGCATTCAAGTCTATAAAAACAGATTGAAACACATTTGGAAGAATGGAATATGTAAGGTTTTCTGCTGCCATTTCTACATTTCCACTCTCAAGGATTATCAAACCAGTTACTCTGTTGAAGTATTAAACAGCTTTTTAAAAACTAAAGCAACTACAAAAGAAAAATCACATTTTTAGATCCTTCCAGGTAACTTGTATTTTATTTTTTGTTTTTTTAAAGAATGTTTTTATTTTCTTCTCTGTTACAGATGACAACAATTTTAGCATTTGTTTTTATAATTTTTGAGTTCCAAATTCCCTTTCTTCCTCTCCTTTCCTCTTCCTTGAGAAGGCAAGCACTTTGATATAGATTATATATGTGCAGTCAGGTAAAACCTATTTTTATATTAGCCATGTTACAAAAGAGAATACAGACCAAAACAAACAAGAAAATTATAGTTTAAAAAAGTATACTTCAATCTATCTTCATACTCCATCAATTCTTTCTCTAGAGGTAGAATCTGTATTTTCTAATGGACCTTTTCCACTAGATTCCTTGCTTCCTTCTTCCCTCTAACTTCAGAAGGTCATAAAAACCTGAGTTCAAGTCTCATTTCTAATATTATGTGACCCTGAGCAAGCCTTGAAATCTATTCTGATGAGCCCTATGGCAGCTTCATTCAGTCTGTCAACTGTGAGTGAAGCACTGTACTAGGTATGGTATTAAGGATATAAAGACAAAAAGAGTGAAACAGTACCTATTCTCAATTAGCTTACATTTTCTCAACTGAGACAACATATATACATATATATATATATATATATACATACATACACATATACAGAATAAATATAAAAGAATACAGGGCAGTTAAATACAAAGTAAGAAATACTAGGGCATTAGTGATTTGGGGAGAGTGAGTAAACAGGAAAGGCTTTGTCTAAAAGGTGGCACTTGAGCTGCATGTGGAATATGGAGATGGATTCTCTGAGGTGGAAATGAGAAAGGACTATGTATATTCTAGTCATGTGGTTCAAAGAATAATTCAGGTAGTCTGAGACCTCAATTTCCTGTACTCTGAAGTAGGCTGTGAGTTTCACTGCATCAACTGTGTGCAGTAGCGTGTAAAATAATACCCTTTACTGACTTAACCTGCTTCCTTTTGTTGCCTATTCTCTCCTACCCCCTTATTCCCCCCACTTACTGCTGTCTATGAGGGAAGCATCAGCTACTCCTGATCATTTGTTTACAGTGGTCACTTGTCAGTTCCAAAAAGCTATTCCTCAGCTATACACTTCCATGTTAATTTCATATTAGGCCCATGTCAGGCACACACAATCCCTAGGTCATTGAAGAGAGATAGACTCCTTCTCTTATTTATTCTGGAGAGCCTGGTGAACATAGAAATCAACCCATTTTTTATTACTAATTAACAGATTTTGAGCTCTGTATAAAAAAGAGAGGCTTTATATATTATACCAATATATCAATAAAAGTTCACTGACCTCTTCATAGCTGGGCAAGAAGTGCCTGTAAATATATCTTCAGCCTAAGTATATGATTTATCTGTTTATTTACTTAAACCTCTTGAAAAAAGGGTTTAAAGGTATTCCCTAGAGAGAGTGATATGGCAGGAGCTGTGGGGAAGAGATACATATTTGAAAACTTCTAGGAGTTTTGAGCAGGAACTAGGGGAAGCAGGTTTACATTATTTCAGAGTTGGAAGGAACCTTAATATTAATCTAGTTCAACTCCTGTCTAAAAAAGACTTTCCACTAAAATGTACATGACAAGAAGCTATCCAGTCTTTGTAATTGTTCTTCCTGGGACCTCCATTTTAGGGAGGGGTCCAGGCAGGCTAGCTCTCATTCTCTTGGCTCTGCTTCTGACTCCAGAGTGGATAGCTCGGTGGTAGAATAATGGATAGAACACTGGGTCTGGAGTTAAGAAGACCTTTGAATTCAGTGCAGCCTCAGATATTTTCTAGTTGTGTGACCTCTGGGCAAGTCACTTACACTGTTTGCCTCAGTTTCCTCCACTGTAAAATTGTGGTAATAACTGAATTTACCTCCCAAGTTGGTTGTGAGGATCAACCAAGTTAACAATTATAAAATGCTCAGCATAGTGCCTGGCACATAGTAGACACTATTTAAGTGCACATTCGTTTCCACTTTTCTTACCTCTCCCCATTTCCACACTTCACCACCTCTCCCCCATGTTCCCTTTCTTTCCCTTTCCATCTCTCTTTTGTGTCTTCCCCCATTAGAATGTAAGCTCCTTGAGCAAGGACTTTTTTCTTTTGGTTTGAATTTTCTTAATAAACACTTTATAAATGCTTATTACCTGTCTGCTTAGATGTCATAAAAACCAAACCTCTCATTTTACTGATGAGGAAACTAAGAATGAGAGGTTATGTGGCTTCCCTAGTCATTTGAGGAGTAAGTAGCAAAGTTGGAGATTTGAAGTGAAGTCTTTTGATTTCAAATGCAGTACTTTTCCCATAATAGGACTATCATGTAGGTAATCAATGGGCTTAGTAATAACCACATTTTACCCTAGGTTCTAATTAGTTTTGGCACTGATTACTATATAACTGTGGAAGAATGTTTAATAAATTGGATTGAGAATCTTAGATATTTATGAAAATGTCCAAGGATGGCTGGGACCCAAGTAGATGCTCAAATAAATCATTTTCCTTTCCTTCTCATATCATGGTGTGAAAGAAGGGGACAGTTATTAGAGAAAATAAAGTTCATTTGTAACTACAGTGAACAGTGGCCAATCTTTCATAATCATAACTGTCAACCTAGTTAAATAAGTTGCCTTAATCATCCTAGAGAAGGAATAATATGAGATTGCTATAAATACAGAGCATGAGAAAAAGAGCAAGTAATAATTTGCAACTATGTAGCACCTCAAAATTTAAGTACTTCAACATCATTTATTTTATTTTATTTTGCCTTTACAGATTCCCTTGAAGATAGGTAGGACAAGTATTAATTGAATTTTACAGGTAAGAGAGCCCAGAAAGTTTTATGTGCTAAATCATTCAGCAGGGTAGTGGCAGGCTAGATGTAGAGTCCAAGTCTTCTAGCACCTTAAACGGAAGGATATTTGAGTGCCTCTTATAAGCAGAGTGCTGTATTGTTGAAATTAAACTTTTTGACAAAAGTTCATCTAAGATCTTAAGGAGGTGGACAGTAAAAGTACAGAGACTAGTTAAAAGTCAAGAAGTCCCAGCATGAGATATTAAGAGCCACAGTTAAGGTGGTACCAAAGCAAATGAAAAAATGCCTGGCATAAGAACAAATGGTGGGGAGAAAGTCTAGTCAAATATTGACCCCAAAATTTGGGTTTTGGTTAGTCAGGAAAATGAAGGCACCAGTGCCAGCTTGGAAAGTCTGGAGAGGGAGCTGGTTTTGAGGGAAAGATGATGATTTATTGTAATCATAATTTTTGTTCAGTTACAAGTTGATTTTGTGATTTTGAGATACAAGAGAGTAGGAGAGGTGAAAGAAAAGGTGAATTAGGGTTTTTAGAAGAAGAGTTCTGATTTCAAAACTTAAAGGGGCTGCAGTACCCAGGATTTATTCCGTAAAACTTGGACTTAGTCAAAAGACTGCACCCGAGGACTTAGAAGACCACATGTAGCCTTAAAGCTGCAAGTTCCCCACCCCTGGAGGTAGCCAAGCCTGAAGGTAAACTGAAGTAGTGCTTTTTGCATGCACTTAACTCATTTTTGTTGAATTGAGTGGCATCGTGGGTGAGGAGCCAGAAAAATTCCAAGATCCTTAGGATTTTCACAGGGAAAGAAATGTGGTAAATTAACAGGTATCTTGAGAACCACAATTAAATTGCATTTAATGTAGTCACATCTTCTCATTTCTTTAAGTTAATTTGTTTTTAGTTTTCACTTTTATAAGATTTTGATTTCTCAATTTTTTCCCCTCCCTTTTCTCCCCCTTCCCCAAGATAGCATACAATCCATAGTCTCTACATGTTCAATCATATTAAACATATTTCCAAATTAATCCATTTTCTTATGATGCATTTCTACAACTTGAGAGGACCAAACATTATAAATTACTGGATAGTTTTCTTAAAAGTAGTCCACTGAGCCTTAGTTTCTGCAGTTGTAAAATAAGAGTAGTAATTATAATATTTGTATTAGTTATCTCATGGTATTGTGAGAGAAGCACTTTGTAAACCTTAAAGCACTATGTAAAATGTAAGAAATTGTTCTGAGAATACAGTCCTTACATTTATTTATAAGAGGTTTTTGCTATCTCTTGTTTAAAGATTATTATTTTGATACTAGTGAAAATAATTTCATAGAATCATATTTTCTTAGAATAGGCTTAGTAGGCTTCTTTAAAATACTACTCTGATAATTTATTAATTTTTAATTCTGTGGGTTTTTTATGATGCCATATTTTAGTAGTATTGTAAAATCATCTGAACCATAGGCCACTTTTCTAATTCAAGTCTGAAATGAACTCTGTTTTGTTCAACCATTACTATTGTAAATTGAATATAGCAGCCCCAGAAGTCAGTAAGGCTTTAGAGATTTTGAGAAATAAATGGTAAATGTAAATGAAAATTTTATTTCTACAGATACGTTCGAGCAATTGTAGGTGACAAATGAAAAACTGATCCTACTCACGAGGAAAATTTTGTGGAAAATAATAAATGAGGATTAAATAGATACAGAGCTATTAAAACTTGGGTACAGATCCTCTCCATGTGATACTCCCAACTAGCCATTTTTTTGCTTGTGGTAATCTAGTGCCAGTGGAAGGTCATTGGTCAACTCCTATAACATAGCACCAATGTAGAAATAACAGGGGTTCAGAACAGTTCAGTGTGATTTAATGGAAAAAACATTGGGTTTGGAGTGAGATGGATTTGAGTTCAGATTTTTTCTCTGCTACTTATGACCTCTGTCATAAAACAAGTCCCTTCCATTCTCTGTCTGTCAAAGGAAAACAGACCTTGTTCTTAAAGATTTCACATCCTAGTGCACAGATTTACAAAACAGAGGTGGAATGTGCTCCCTTTTTACAGAATCTCTCACTTCTTCCAGAATACAGTTAAACATCAGTTTTTACGTCAAGCCTTTCCTGATCCCCATTGCAAATGCCCTTCCTCCTCAACTACCCTGTATTTATTTTCTATTTGTATTTTTATTTATTGAAGAAAAATATTAATCCTGTGCTCTGCATTGTAGACACAAGCCTAACAGAAACCATTTTTAATAATTTATCTTTATCTCTAAATCAGAGTATTCATCTGCTTGAGTAAAAAATTATCCAAACTGGCAGAGTCCTCTCATGCCTTTGGATATCTTTCTAATGCAAAGCTTTTTTTCCTTCTCTTTTTCTTTAGGTTAAGTCTCCTTATCTCACTTGGGATGGAAGGGCTATGGCCACTCAAGGCCTCTACTAATCGGAATAGAAGCTTTTAACTTGCTTCATTTCTGACCTGACCAGTTTATTCCTCCTTGAGCAGCCCCCAGTCTCACCCTATTGGTGCTGAACTTGGTGCTGCTGCATGATTAGCTTACCCACTACAACTCAGTATTCTCGAGCTAAAGCTGTCCACAAGCTACAGCCTTCCCTATGACTCTACCTGGCTTACAGGACATTTTTGAAATAACTTTTAATAGAAATCTTCAACAAGTAAAATTCCACAGTAAGATAAAACATAATTACACAATTCAAGTTAAGGTAAAAGTTAACATTTTGCCTATTCAGTCAAGAACAGAAGGACAGCAAGTTTCTTTTGAAATAAAATTAGAAATTTATGAATCATTGTTTCTAAAACAGACTAAGTTGAGATTATTCAAATGAAAATGTAGGTGGGCTGTGTCATTTTTTCAAATCCACTTTTGCATTCAGATTTTGTACTATAGAATCCACTACAGATCTTGTTTAAAAAAATTAACAAATTTTTAATTAAAAAAGTTATTTAGATGATCCACAACTAGAAGTCTTAAAGATATTTCATAATATATAAATATGAAGAAAAGATTTTGTGAAAAGTGAATGCTAAATGAAGAGAAATGTATTTTTGCAAGTTTCCTGCAAAAGTTAACTTTAATGTTAATGAAGATCATGAAAAAAACAGTTTTACCTTTGTCAGCTGTAACAATCAGGATTGAAAAAGGGCATTTTAATGGTTTTATACAATTTCCTATTTTTTAAAAGAACTAGAGAGAGGCCTAGCACTTTGGGTGGGTCCTTTACAGAGGATTGTAGAGTTAGATGGATAAAAGTCACTCCAAATGAGAAGGGAGAATGGGTTGTCATCTGTTTTGGATGGAGTAAGTACCCACACTGCTAAGATCTCAGATCTATAACTTAGCTAAGTGCTGTTTGCTACAATTGAGCTTGAAGACTGGAAAGCCACAGGGTGGCATCATTAAACCACACAAATCCACTCTTAGTATGACTGGAAAATAGTTTATTAAAGGGTTAAGATAAATCAGTAGCTTAGAGGTAGTTACTCTGTTAAAAAAAAAGTTTCCTAAGAAGGAAGAAGAGTTAAATTCTCATCCCCATTATTTAAACAAAATATTGCTAAAAATCTTTGTTTAGTATTTCTGGATTTCCTGGGAGAAGGGGGAAAATGCCAGTACTGACCAAAATATTCTGTATAGTAAGATACACTTGGAAATAAACAAAACCCAAATCCCAGGAATTTAGTCACTAAAGCAAAAAAACAAAAAACAAATATTTATGAGTTTTGTTTTTAATGTCCACATTGTATAAATCAGTTGCAATAAGTAAAGTCTGAAAAATACTGAAGGGATTTTTCTCAGTATCTCAATACTTAAGAACTGTACTGGCCCTGGGCCTTTCTGTTTTCTGTAATACAAGGGTTTGTTAAGAAACTAATTATGTCAATGAAATTGCTGAAGAAATATTTAAAATAGTTATGAAATCAGACTTTTATTTTTAGGTGCTTTAAAAGCATTTACATAATAGCATTTTACCTTAATATAGGACATTTTTGATTACAAAGTTGCTTGCATATATTATCTAATAGAAGCCTTATAACGACAGAAGAAACACAGTAGAGTAGCAAATGTATAAGATATGGAGTCGACACCTGAGTTCAAATCGCATTTCTGATACCTATTAGTTTGTGACCCTAAACAAGTTATTTAAACTTTAAGACCCTCATTTTCCTCATCTGTAAGAGAGATAACAATGCTTGTACTACTTAAGTCATTGGGTTATTATGAAGAAAGTGCTTTATAAATTTAAAAATGTTCTCTATATAAGTGTGAATTGTTACTCCATGGGTAGTAAAAAAAAAAAACATGTTTATTTTACAAACAAGGAAGTTAATTTGCCCATTTTTTTGTACAGCTAGTGTCCAAGATGGAACTGATAGTCATTACAAATCATTCTTATCTGTCTCCTTTCCCTGATGATCTCTGGTGAGCAATATTTTATTAGTATAGCTCTAGTTACAATGTATACTTCAAAAGTTTCATTAAAAGAATTTTATAATTTAAGACAATTCATTCAAATTGGATTCCTTGCTGAACTGGTGAAGTTTGGGTGTTGAAGTGTTAATTTGCTCAAAACTGAGAACTATACAGGAAACAGATATTTGCTAAGTCAAAAACGTTAAACAGTAAAAATTGATTAAATGATGGAAATGTTCTTAAATGTAACTTTTTCATAAAAAGGAAAAATAAAAATCGAAGTGTACAAGGTTGGTTTGCTCCTACCATATTCTGTTTGTGAAAAGTATTATTTCCTTTTTTTCGTTGAAAGAGGTCAAATTCAGAAGAATTCACTTAGTAAACTGCTTTTTCCAGATATGCTTAACAGCACCCAAGTACCTCAGAAAATAATTGAAAAAATTGTTCTATAAAGTCACAGTACATATTCAGAATGTTTGTTTTCAATCTGGGCAGATTATTCTATAAGGAAAAAATCTGAAAACTTACCACAAGATAGCTTAGAGCAGAAGTTCTTATTCTTTTTTGTGTCATGAACTCCTTTGGCAGTCTAGTGAAGGCTATTGTCTTCTCAGAACAGTGCTTTTAAATACCTAAAATAAAATATGTAAGATTATGAATAAAACCAATTATATTGAAATATAGTTATCAATTTTTTAAAAGTACACAAGACCCCAGATTAAGAATATCTGGTTTAGGGTTTTATTTCCCAGATCCTTTTAACCATAGGCAAAACAAGGCAATAAGCATTTATATATATGCCAGTCAAATGTGCTAAGCAACTGGGAATACAAAAAGAGACAAAAGACAGTCCCTGCTCTCAAGAAGTTTACAATCTAAGTGGGGGAGACAACGTGCAGCAAAGCAAGGTGAATTCAGGATAAATACAAAATATTTAAAAGAAGAAAGGCACTGGAATTAAGAGGGGTTGAGAAAGACTTCCAGTAAAAGATGGGATTTTAAGTGGAACTTAAAGGTATCCAAGGAGGTCAGTAGCTTACAGTTGTAAACAAAAAATAAAACAGTCCCTGTCCTCAAGGAGCTTACATGTCAATGAGGGGAAGACTACGTAAAAGAGAGCTAGCAAGTGTGGTGGAGAGAATGTATATCTATATGTGAGTATACATTTGCATCCTTGCTCATATATACATGTATACTTATATATTCATATAAATATGTGTGTACATATGTACATATATTGACTTTGAAAACCACTTTGAGAAGAATGCAGTGTATTCTTTTGACAGCCCTGGGACATATCAGTTATCTCATCACACTGTATAATTCTTTGTCCATGGGTGTATGTTGTGTAATGAGCCAGAAGTCCTGATTTTCCTATGCTAAAAATAAGATGTCTGCTCTGTGGCATATGTACTTCAGTCCCCCTGCTGTACCAGTTTCTGTTTCTTAAAGCTCATTCTTTTCTTTTGTGACCTGGTTCTATTCCCTGCTTCCTTTCCCCTGACTTCTCAGTTTCCTAGTCTTTTTTCCACTCCCTCAAAGTTCCTTCTCCTCCCCGCCTCACTTATTGTCTATAACGATACTCTCCTGAACATTCTCCATCATATCTGAGCTTGGAAATTAAGCAGGTTTGGACCTGGTTGGGATGTGAAGGGAGACAGGACCAAAATACTAGGGACTTGGCTTCTTCTTAAGAGAAACAGTGAGATAGATACAGGAAAGGAAAGCCCTCGCTTTAGAGTTAGAGGATATGGCTTCAAAGCAGGGTCTGCTGCTAACTACTTATGTGCCCTGAGGGAAGTCATTTCACCTTTCTGGGCCTCTGTTTCCTCATCTATAAAATGAAGGGATTGAGCTAGATGTTCTCTGACATCTTTTCTGGCACTAAATATATGATTCTGTTATTTCTAACTGGGCTTTTTTTCTTTTTTCAAATTAATTTTTTTTTCAGTCAAGCATTCATTTTTACTCTCTCCCTCTGGGGAAAAAAAAAAGAAAAAGAAAACCCTTACAACAAATAAGAATAGTCAAGCACAAAAAAAATTCCCATTTGACAATATCAAAAAATGTGCCTCATTTCACTATTGTCCTATCACCTTTCATTCAGGAGGTGGGTGTCATTTTTCATCATTGGTCCTCTGAAATCATGATTGATCAGAGTTCTTAAATCTTTCTAATGATTTGTTTCTGTGATGTTGCTATTACAGTGTAAATTGTTCTCCTGTTTCTGTTCACTTGACTTTGCCTCAGTCTGTACAGGTCTTCTCAGATTTCTCTGAACTAAGTGTCTTCCTGTATTTCTTATGGCACTTAAGTGGTGCGGTAGATAGCTATTTTTTTCATTTCATATGGTGCAGTAGCACATTAAATTCATTTAGTATAATGTTCAGTCATTGATAAGAATCCCTTTTGTTTCCAGTTCTTTGCCATCACAAAAAGAGTTGTTCTAAATATTTTTGTAGATATGGGTCCTTTTTTTTCTCCTTGGGATATAGGCCTAGTAATAGTAGGATCAATGTCAAATGTCATGCAGATATTATGTAATTTCTTTGGTATAATTCTAAATTACTTTCCAGAATAGCTGTACCAACTCACACGTCTACCAACAGGGCATCAATGTGTCTGTTTTCTAATTGTGGACATTTCTTAAGACTTCAGTGTTCTCTGTTCCCCTGTATACTTCCATACCCAGTGAACTCATCTCTCAGGGCTCTGTGATATAGTATAGATCACATAGAGTATGTGATCATAAATTTGGATCCACTTCTGACACTTAGTTATGTTTTCTTAGGTATGTCATTTAATTGTTTGAGCCTTAGTTTCCTAACATCCATAGTAACAGCATCTCCCTCATAAGAGTCTTGTTAGTAAAAAATGTAAAGGATAACGTATGTAAAATGCTTTTCAGATTTTAGGCCCAATGGTCAATGATAATGAAAATAACTAATTATAGTATCACACAATTTAAGAGTTGGAAGGGATCTTAGCAGCCATTTAGCCCAGCCCTGCTGTATGTAATGTACCAGACAATAGATTTTTCAGCTTTTGCTTGAAGATCTCCAAGGAGGGGGAATCCATTACCTCAAGAGGCAACCCATTCAACTTTTGGATAACTTGAGTTGTTAAGAAGTTTTTCCTGATATTAACCCTAAATTTCCCTCTTTGCAGCTTCCACTCCTTGCTCTTGGATCTGTCCTTTGGAGGTAAAGAGAACACCTTTTCCACATGACAGCCCTTGAAGATGATTTTAACTCCCTTCCCCCTTCCCCATATTGTTTTCTCCAGGCTAATTAACCCCATTGCTTTTAACTGACTTTCTTGTGATATGGACTGAAGACTTTTCCCTCTCCTAATTCTCTGAATATTCTTTTGCTTATCAATGTCTTTCTTAAATTGTGGTACATAGAATTGAGCACAGTATGCCAGATGGAGTTGACAATGACAAAGTCACATGGTAACATTATGTCCCCATTTCTAGAAGCTATGTGTCTCATTAGCTCCTTTGGCTGCCACATCATATTGCAGCCCACCAATAGCCCCATATCTTTTTTTCAGAGTGCCTACTGTCTAAGCCTTGTTTCTCTTGTCTGGTTCTTGTGAGATTAATTTTTATTTACTCAAGATTAGACTTTTGACTATTAGACTATGGAATTTCACATTTATTAGATTTATCCCAATGCCCTAGCAAGTCAAGCTGTTTTTTAATCCTGACTTATCTAGTGTGTTAGCTATAATTACCAGATTTCTGTGAGCAAATTTGATGAGTATGTTTTAGGTCATTGGCAAAAATGACAAATAACCCAGGACCAGACACAGAGCTATGAGATACTCAACTGGTGATCTCCTGCCACATTGAAATTGAGCCATTAATAACTACTCTTAGAGTTTGACTATCTAGACAGTTATAAATTCATCTAATTATATTTGTCTAGTTCACACCTCTTCATCACAGTAGTATAAATTACTTTATCAAAAGTCTTGTTTTTTATTCAAGCAAAAAAAGTAACAGGATAAGTAAAATGCTTTTTAGTATTATTAAGTCACCTTATGTGTATGTGTGTGCTTATGTGTTCGTGTATGTGTGTATGTGTGACATCATTGTACATTAAGAAGGACATTTAATCTTATAATTAAACATGGTAACCAGTGGTGATGCATGACAGGGTATCTGAAGATCAAATGATAAATGGAAGTGATTTTGTTCTGTGAAATTTGGATTCAGTCAAAGGGCTGCACTTGAGGACGTAGAGGGCCACACGTAGCCTCAAGGCCATAGGTTCCCCACCCTTGCAGGTGGACTATCCAGACAGAAGAGGGAAATGAGGAGTTTAGCATAGGGGTGGGATATAGTTGTGATGAAGGATTTTGATTATCCAGACATCTGCTAGAGTTCTCTCTGTCAAAAGGAGAGTACCTAATAACTTCTTGACCTGCTTTACTAATGATAAGAATCATATACTTGTGAATGAATTCAACTCCAGTCACATATTTTAAGTGCCCTATAGGACATCTCTGATTATACAAATCAGTTCTTTCTTAGCATGTCCAAAAAATGAGAGTGTAGTTAAAGAAACCACTTAGGGAAAGGAAGTTGCTTCATTCAATTTTTGATTAGTATAAGGAATCTGTATTAATCTACCCAGGAGGTCATATAACTGCACATCCTTAATTCCCCCTCTATGAGAAAAAGGCACAAGATCAAAGAGCAAAATGAGATCACGAAACAGAACGTAATTTAAAAATAAGTTTCAGGGCAATTGCTGGGGCCATTACACATTCAGCTGTATATTCCATACAGTCTACATTTAGGTCTATAAGTATATAGGATAATAGAATGATAGATGTAGAAATGGGAAGGATTTTTATAGGTCACCTAGTCTAACCCCTTCCTTTTATGAAACTGAGGTGCCAGGAGGTTGTGATTTGTGTGAAATCATCAAAGTGATTTAATAGTACTAAGAAACATTTGAACCCCAAATCTCCTAGTGTTGATCCACTAATCCTGAATTAAGATTTCTAATCCTAATTCCTCATTTTATATACAAAGAAACTGAAACTCAGAAGTGACTTTCCCAAGGTCCCATAGCTGGTAAGTATTACATATGAGATTTGAACAGAAATTTGTCTCCTGATTTCAAATCTATACTCTTTCCAGCATACCATATTGATGAGTAAGTATGCAGCCAGTGATTGAGTGATTGACACAGCAGTGTTGAAAATAGGAACAAAATTTATTGATTTGCAGAAAAAAGTTACCAACATAAGGTTATAAGTCTTTTCCATACTCAGGTTATAAGACTGATACCATAGCACACTAATTAGAAGTAAAAAAAAAAGTATATTTAAAATACTCTGGGGAATATTTTATCTTTCATCTTTGGAAGCAAATCCACAATAATGGACATTCAAGTCTAGTAACTAGGGTAGTGGGGGAAGAATCAGGTAGCTTTTTTTATGGTGAACTGAGCCGACTAGATGGATCAGTGAACCTGGAGTTCAAAAAACATTAGTTCAGATCTAGCCTCAGAAATTTACTACCTGTGTTGTGGCTGCAGGCAAATCACTTGATCACCCTCAGCCTCAATTTCCTCATCTGTAAAATAGAGATAACAATAGCACCTACTTCCCAGGGTGTTGTGAGGATAAAATAAGACAACGTTTGTGAACCTTAAAGCACTATATAATTGCTAGCTGTTATTATTTAGAAAAGATTATCACAGAACAATCAAATTAGACACTTTAAAGGCTTAAATGTCTATCTAAAACATTGGTACAGTGCAATAAACTGCTGGGATACAACTGCAGAGAGAGAAGTTGCTGGCATACTGTTAGCAGTGTTTGCTATCAAAAGACGTTCTTATGATGAACGTTTTATATTGCTTTTTAAAGCCAGTTTTCATGCATAATTGGTCTAGTAAATATTAGTTCATCAGTTTATACTAATAAATGCATGCAGAATACAGCCATCCAATTCAATTCTACTGTATATAGTCAGTCTCATAAAAGCAACCAATTTAGGAATACAGATGCTGGTGGCAGTTATCTACCAGCCCTCAGGTCATCATCCCTTTTGTCTCTAGCTATTCAATACGGTGCCTTCCTGTCTACCTCAGCCCCTGCTAATACTCTGAGAGACCCCCCCCCCATATATATATATATATATGCACATGTGCATATATATATATATAGATATCCTCTAAAACATTTCGTCCCCCCACTTGCTCATTTTTTTAAAATAAATTTTTCTTGGTACCTTGTGTTTTGGCACTGCCTGCATTTCCCCTATATCCCTCTTTCTCCCTCCCAGAATCCCTATCCTTTATAATAAAGAATTAAGGGAAAAAAAAGAACAAAAAATTGGCAAACCTAATCAATTCATTGAAAAAATCAGGTGGTATATGTGATGTTTCACACCCATGAATCCCTCCATCTACAAAGGATAGAGGATGATATCTTCTTTTATCTCATAACTGGGGGCAAGTTTAGTCTTTATAATATTGTCATTCAGTTACAATTACTTTGTGATAGTTCTTGTGATTTACATTGTTGTAGTCATGTATGTTGTTTCCCTCCCTTTACTTTGCATCAATTCATATAAGGCTCTCCAGGCTTCTCTTGAATTTGTGAGATTCATGATGATTTACATTCTGTTATATTTATATATCACAATTTTTTTTAGCCATTCCCAAATCTTCCTTGCTTCTAGTTCTTTGCTACTGCAAAAAGTTCTGCTATAAATATTTGTTGAATATAGCATTTCTTTATGCCAATGACCTTAGTATATATGCCTAACTATGGAAGGCATAAATACTTTAGTCACGTAATTTGTATAATTACAAATTACTTTCCACAACCATTCAAGCAATTCATAGCTTCACTAATAATGCACTCTTTTGCTTATCTTTGTTCAACCTTTCCAACATTGACTATTCCTATCTTTTGTCACTTTTACCAATTTGCTGAGTGTGAAGTGAAGCTTCAGGGTTTTAATCTTCATTTATATCTATTAATGATGGCACTTTCATATGGTAGTGAATAGTTTACAGTTTTTCTCTTGAGGACTTTTGAGAATAGCTTTCACCACCATCTGTTGGGGGCCTCAGTTTTCCTAAACCCTATGAACTTTTCCTTTACAACCACAAACAGACACAATAACACTCTTGATCTCACTGTCATCCATAAGTGTTACTGTTCTGTGATCAAGAATATTCTTTTTTTTTTTTTGTCTCAACAAGCATTTATTTAGTGCCGTCTGTATGACAGAGACTACATTGCTGGGCATTGGGAATACAAAAGCCCTTAAACCAATTCTTTATTCTCATGTGCCCTCCAGTTCCTTTATTCTTCAGTATTCTACCAGTTTATCACTTCTGCTCTGGCTTCATTTTCTTCCTTTCTGAGACTTTATCTTATGATTTACCATATATCACACAGTGGCAGCTAGGTCGTGCAGTGGATAGAGCACCAGCGCAGGAGTCAGGAGGACCTGAGTTCAAATCTCACCTCAGACACTTGACACTCACTAGCTGTGTGACCTTGCACAAGTCACTTAACCCCAATTGCCTCATCCTGGGTCATCTCCAGTCATCCTGATGAATATCTGATCACTGGATTCAGATGGCTCTGGAGGAGAAGTGAGGCTGGTGACCTGCACAGCCCTCCTTCACACAAAACAAAGTCAAGTGCAAGTCATGTCATTATTTCTCTGATGGCATGGTCTTCTTCGGCAACAAAGGATGAACACACATATCACATAGTCCTCTACTCTGAAATCCCTTGTCCCCTTATCTTCTCACCCCTCATGCTTTGCCAAACCACAGTCCTGGATTACTCCTATCATCTACCTTCATTGTGCCTACTTACTTTCTGGAGAGTCATAAGACTGCTGACTGAATCTACTATACATTAATGCAATTCAGTCTCAATTGTACCCTCACTATAGTTAGGTAATTCTTTTCTCACTAATAGATTTTCTTTTTCACTCAGACCTCAAAGAGCATACATTCTATAGGTGAAGGTAACATGTACATATATAGATATATACATAATATATGCAAAATAAATAAAAGGTAATCAGAGTTAGGGGGAAGCACCTATGTATAGAATGTATTCCTTCCTCATCTCTGCCTCTGAGTCCCCAGTTTCCTTCCAAGATCATCACAATGGAATGCCGTAGGTGCTTAACAAATGCTTATAGGTTGATTGAAGAGCTATACAAATCTGTTGGGGGCCTCAGTTTTCCTGAAAGCAGATATAGTAAGAGGTCTTGTAGAATATAGATATATTTTATCAAGGGTTAATTTGTAACCAGGGCTCCACAGTTGTTTCCCTTCCCAGACATAAAGCAGCCATTTTGTCCATCAACATTCAGGCATCTGGAATGTTGTCTTTCTTTTCCTTTCTTTATTACTTTGTGGATGACCTCCTTCCCTAAATATTCCCTTCTTCAAGCCAGCACTAAATTTGCCACCACCTCTACCTCTACCAGAACAACTAAGTCTAGTCAGAAACCTCTACTCTATTTTGTCCACTAATTTCTGATGTTGCTATGTTCACTTCAAAACTCTACTATCCTAATCTACCTTTCTCTACCCTCCTTACTCCCCCCCCACCGGGGAAAAAAAAAGTTGAGTTAACTCTTATCTCCCAGACAATCACTGTAATACAACAGTTGAAGCCTAAATTCAAATAAACATGGGGTTACAGAGTGGTTTGGCGTAGAGTTTTCAAGCAAGAGTTAATTTTGGTTGGAGAAACAAGCAAACAGATGTGGTGTTAGTGAAAAGTGAGCGTTGGCTTGCTTGTATTCTCGAACACTAGTAGAGATGAAGCACTTGGCTAGATTTTAAAAATTATTTCAATCAATTTTCTTATTTTCTGGCATTTAATTATTAGTATTACAAGTATTTTGGTTATATTATGGGTTAAATAGGCTTTTGTGGGACAATCTGGGAACTTAACCATCATTTATGACACTGTTTCTATGGGAAAATGCATTTGGAAATCCAAACAACTGACTTTAACAGATGATTTTTTGGAACGTGTATGTTGGGGACTGCTTGTACTTTCCTAATGGCCCGTATTTTTGGTTCATCTTTCAGTCAACATTTTTCCATTTGTGCATAGCATAATAATAGTTTATTGAACCCTCTTTCCAATTCCTGTCTCCTTTTTTCAGTGCTTTTCCTGCATGTCAGTTATCTATGTACTAACTTTATTATCATGTTTTACTCCCAGACTTTCTGGAAAACTCCTATAGCCCTCACCAAATTTCCTGGACTTAACAGAATATCATATTTATTTTCAGGCCACACCTTTCTTCTAAATGAGTTGTCTAATTATTGTGGATCTGGACTGGCATACTGTGGGACGTATTGTTAATAACAGTTTTAACAATTCAGACAGGCTACACAGTGACTGAAAGACCTAATTTTCTTAAGTACAAGTGAGTATTTTATACTGTTGACTTCCTTCTAATACTTGAAACTTCAAATAAATTCTGACTTTACTTTAGGAATTACTCAGTTTTATATAGTTGAGCTGAAAGATGTTACCTCTCTTTGGGTCTATTAGACTTAAGAGTAAAATTAGAAACACCTTAAAGTGCAAAAAGAAACACATAAGATATGTTTTAAATACACTTATTCTGGATGCAAAACAGACTGAAAAAAGACTTTTTCTTTCAAGTGAGCCAACAGCCAGCAGGCTCCCAGTCTGTAAACCACAAGCATTCTTGCTGCATTTCAAATAGAAATGCCATTTGTTTTTCCTTCTCTACTCTTGGTATGCTTTTACCCAATGAAATTTGCCTCACTAAGACACACCTGACAATGCTCTATATTTTATTTCTTATTTTTTTAAAGAACAGTTTTAGGCCTATCTTATTCTCCAGTTTAGTGTATATTGGCATGGGGAAGAAAGTTGAGAAAATAAGGCCAGCTTAGCATTTAAAGCCCTTCACAGTTTAACACCAGCCCACTTTTGGCTTACTTCACATTATTCCCCTTCGCACGTACTACATTCTAGCTACTTGCATTCCACCTCTAGCTGCTGTACCTTTGTGTATACTCTCCCCTACACCCAGAATGTCTTCTGTCCTGGCTACTTCATCTCAGAACACCTTGTCTCCTTCAAGGCTTAATTCAGGAACCACCTGCTATGGTGAGACTTTCTTGATTTCCCCTGGATTTTAGTTCTCTCTTGCTCCTTTGTATCCTCATGTACACACTTACCTGTTACCTTGTTTGTATATGATAACCCGCTGTAGAAGGTAAGCTCTTAGGGGCAGAGTCAGCTTTTTGGTTATTTTGTTCTGTGTAAATACCTGTTGAATTGCATTAGATTGAGGTGAGGAATAGAGGGGTTGTCCTCATAGCAGCTCACAATAAAATAATACAGAACACTAAAGTCTTGAGTATTTTACTTTCAGTAGGTAGAAAATTGTTTTAAAACATCAACAGGATATAAAATTAAATCCCTACTACTTAAGGTTCATTTTTCCCTCTTTGGTTTTAAACACAATATAGTATAAAGAACACCAAACTAGGAATGAAGAAAACTGTTAGAGTCTGATGCCAGCCCCACCACTCTGTCTTGGGCACATCGCCTCTTGGGCCTCTACTTCCTCACCACAAAGTTGAGGACCACAGTCCTTTCCACTGATTTTTTATTCTAATTCTTAGAAGCAACCTGTTCCTTTTGGTTGTAGCTCTAGTCTTTTAAATAAACCTCCTATGATAGAAAAACTATTATTCAAATCCCTGCCTTGCATTTATTTCACACTTTAAGTCAATAGCATTAGGTATTGCTTGTACAAAAGGTTAGAATAGGGAAAATAACCAAAGACATAAAAATAGCTTTGAATTTAGTAAAGTAGAAGAGGTCGTGCTGAGAAGCAGTGTGGTCTCATGATGTAATTCAGAATCATGTTTGCAAAGTACCAGAAATGTAATCCTAGCTGAAAGCACTTAATGTTTATCAGAGGTGGTTAGGAAGAATGCTTTCCCCACAAGGTTATTGATGTATCTTTTTTTTAAAAATTACAATTAAGAATTACGGGGTTGGAGAGAACATCAAGAATTCTCTTCATATTTTCACTTATGGGCAAAACTGTACCCAGACAATTCTAAATGGATGGATTTTTTTTCCTTAGAATAGTTAATGACTGAGATTCTACACTTTTACCTTACTTTTAAAATTATTCACTGACATATACAACCAGAAAATATGCATTTTAAAAAAATCTTACCTAATTCTTTTACTGTATTTTAAAATGATTCCCTAAAAATTCCCCTTAGAGATCTAATCTGCCTTCTTTTTCAGTGGTGTAGTAGAAGGAATACTGGATCTGGTTTTGAATTCTAGTTCTGCAGTTTCTGATCCTTGTGGCTTAGAAGAGCCAAGGTCCCAAACAGCTCAAAATCCTACGTTCCTTTTTTACACTTGAAGATAGTTATCAAAGCACTTCTCAGTTGTTCCCTGAAGTTTTCTTTTCTCAGATTTAATATTTTTCCATTTTAAATCATTACAACATGCTCTAACAAGTCCTTGTTAGGCATCACCCTCCTCCAGGATGAAGGGCAAACCCCTTTAACACTAAATATGTGAATGGAGTGCTGCACTCTTAACTTTGAGATAGTCACTCTTTTTATTATATAAAGTAGTTCAAATGTAAATAAGGAATAGATAAATGAGAGGAAATCCCATTAGATTCTTATTCCATTAAATAAGAACTGCTGTTCAGCGTTAGTATTTTTATTACACTAATGAAGGAGTCCCACAAGGTAGCTCTTTAAATTTTAAAGGTGACCTTTTCCATTCCGCAAATTTCTAATACAGTCTCATATCATAGACATTTAACATTTGGAGCCTCATTTAAAATGATCACCTTTTAGTGTGATGGTGGTAGCTGAAAGCAGACCTTCAAAGTAGTTTTAATTTTGTGTATGAAGATGTTGAAAAGAAAGTATTATTTTATTAAAGCACTAAAAAATTTTATACTAGTCTTATGTACTTTTGCTTGATAAGATACTAAATTAGAAACAAAGGGTAAAGTTGAGAAGAAATGGAACTCCATAAGTATTTGTCTACTTTGACTTAGTTCAGTTCTGCAAGTCTCACCTGCTTCATATTTAATTGCAGGTTGCCTATCACCTCCACCCATTCAGAGCAATGTCCTATGTTTTTGTAAATGATTCTTCTCAAACGAACGTGCCTCTGCTCCAAGCTTGTATTGATGGGGATTTTAACTATTCCAAGAGGCTGTTAGAAAGTGGCTTTGATCCAAACATTCGTGATAGCAGAGGCCGAACAGGCCTTCATCTTGCTGCAGCTCGAGGAAATGTAGACATCTGCCAACTGTTGCATAAATTTGGTGCTGATCTCCTGGCCACAGATTATCAAGGAAACACAGCCCTTCACCTCTGTGGTCACGTTGATACTATACAATTCCTTGTTTCCAATGGACTCAAAATTGACATTTGGTAAGTACACTGGTGCTTTTAAAGATCCCCCTTTTTTTAAAGCTTACTCTCATAGGAATTGGCTCAGAGAGAGAATAACCCAACTTGGTTGGGTATAGAAGTCTTTTACCATACAGGAAAGTAGGAGGTGAAGAGGATAAAGGAGTGGGGTGGGGGTTGGGGCTGATAGGAGGAAAGGTGGAGGGGGATAGGTAAAAGTCAGAAAAAAACACTTGAGAATGGACAGAGTAAAAGGAGAGAGTAGGATAAATGGGGACAAGTAATATAACTATGAAAAAAATTTTTACAGCACATTTCTCTGATAAAGACCTCATTTCTCAGATTTATAGAGAACTCAGTAAAATCTGTAGAAATAAGAGCCATTTCTCAGTTGATAAATGGTCAAAGGATATAAACAAGCAGCTTTTAGATGAAGTAATCAAAATTATCTATAGTCCTATGAAAAAGTGCCCTAAATTACTATTGATTAGAGAAATGCAAATTAGAGTAAGTCGGAGCTACCACCCTGTACCAATCAGATTAGCTGATGTGGTAGAAAAGGAAAATGACCAATATTGAAAGGCATATGGGAAAATTGAGACACTGATACACAGTTGTTGAAATGGTGTACTGATTCAGCCATACTATACAGTGATTTGGAACTCTGCCCAAAGGGCTATAACTACAAACCTTTGCAGGTACTACTACTAGGTCTGTATTCCAAAGAGATACGAAAGGAAAAGGACCTATATGTATAAAAATATTTGTAGCAATTCTTTTAGTGGTGGCAAAGAATGGGAAATTGAGGGGGGGATGTCCATCAGTTGGGAAATGGCTGAACAAATTGTGGTATATGACTATGATGAAATGCTATTTTGCTGTAAGAAGTGATGAACATGATGCTTTCAGAAAAACCTGGAAAACTTACATGAACTGATGCAAAATGAAGTGAGGAGAACATTGTATATGGAAACTGCCATATTGTATGATGATCAACTGTGAATGACTTAGCTATTCTCAGCAGTATGGTGAACCAAGACAATTCCAAAGGACTTAATGTTGAACAATGCTATCTGTTTCCAGAGAAAGCACTGATGGAGTCTGAATGTAGATCAAAGCATACTTTTTCTTTACTTTCTTTTCCCTTTTTTGTCTTTGTTTACAACATGACTAATATGGAAATATGTTTTGTATGACTGGTCACATATAACATATCAGATTGCTTGCCTTCTCAATGAAAGGAATAGGGGAGGAATGGAGGGAGAGAATTTGGAACTCAATTTTTTTTTTAAATAAACATTAAAGATTTTTTTGTATGTAATTGAGAGAAAATAAAATATTTAATTTTAAAAATAAATAAAAGAACACACACACACACACACAAGATCCTTTTCCCCACCATTACTTATCCAAGCCTATTTGTTTTATTTGATTTAATTACCAAAATTAAAGCATTGAAAATAGAATTATTCTGATAGAAAATTTTAGGAGCCAATGGTCTTATATCTAGATGGGTTATAAAGTTTTTTGTGTGAAAATAGCAAGACATGTTAATGAGATTTGTTTTCTTCTGGCTCAGATAATATGGCACAGCCCTTTAGAGATGAAAGAAACCTTAGTGATATCTTATTCAACCCCCTAATTTTATAATGGAGGAAACCAAGGGTCCTAGAAGTAAAGAGATTTGTCCAAGGTCTCACAGCCAGGGAGTGGCACAACTGAGACTCAAAGTCACATTCTCTGACTAGTTGGTGCTCTGCTGTCAATTGGCTTTGTGACTGGGCAAATATCTCAACCTTGGACTTTCAGTTTCCTCATTTGATTGTGAGATAATTAGATTAGGTGAACTCCAATATTTCTTCTAGCTCTAAACATTCTATGCTTCTGTGAGGTGATTTCTTAATGTTAGGCTTATATCAGGGTGTGATAGGGGTCAGACTACATTTAGATTGAGCTTGAATTTTAAGTTTCATCTCTGTGCAAGTTTATTTTTGTAACAGTTGTTGCATTGTCATCTGTTTTAATATTCTAAATCAGAGAAAAGTTGTAAGTAGTTCTTTTTCCATCAGAGCTATGTACAAGAAGTGAAGGGAATTAGCTGTGATTGTCTCTCTGGTTGTTTCTGTCCTGTTAACATTGTTTTTGTTGGTTTGGCTGGCCATCTGGTGGGGACATATACTAAATAAATCACTAACCACTTCCACATCTAGTCTTCTAGCCCAGAATCATGCCTTGCTCACCACTGTTATAAGAATGCTATAAATGCTTTCTTTTTTTAGTTCCTCCATATTACATTCTCTTCCAGTGGTCCCTTTCAGTTATCTGAAGTGGTATTTTGTTTTTCTTTTCAATGGGAAGTGGGGGCATCTTTAAGAACAGTGGACTTTGATTGGTAGTGATGTTTTCAAGTACTGTTTGCTTTTCATTTAGAAGCAAAAGAGATCAATCTTTAGACAGGTTCATTGGATACCAAATCAATAATTGACTGAACTGAAACAATTCTATTTGCCTGAATTATTTTATTTGTAAACTTTTTAATATAGCATAACTATCCCTGTAAAATGATTATTATAAATGTGAAAGAATTTAAGATTTTTTAGGTTTTTTTTAAATTCCTAAAAAATGGAATTATCTTTTTGCTTTATTTACTGGTGTTTATTCACAGACTTATCAGATTTTATATGTTTATCACATTGTCATTCAGTCATTCAGTTGTGTCCAACTCTTCATAACCCTATATGGGGTTTTCTTGGCAAAGATACTGAAATGGTTTTCCTTCTCCAGTGGATTAAGGCAAAGGTTAAATAACTTGTCCAGGGTCAAACAGCTAGTGAGTTTTATATAAACTTAGGTCTTCCTGACTATAGGCCCAGTGCTCTATCCACTGAACCACCTAATATTCTCCTTGTTTTGTCACATTGGTTTCCATATATTGACAATTTCATTTAGGAGCACTATTGGATAATTCATTACCAAGGTTGAAGCTGGTCATGGAATATGCAGTAGAAAGTTTTAAGTGGCTGCTCAGTGTCTACAGACTAATGTCCTTATTCCTGAATTTAGTATAAAAACATTTCTCTGAACTTTCTTTCAAACCTTAACTGTCAGTACTTCCCTTCATGCACCTTTTATTACAGCTAAACTGAACAGTCTGTAAACAACTCTTTGCTTTACAAACTCCATGCCTTTCCTTATACTGTATTATCTACCATTAATGCATTTTACCCTGACTTCCAAAATCTTACCCATATTTCAAAAATTAAATACCCACTCCTCTTTGATTCTCCTAGCCAGAAATAATCTCTCTCCTACTTTTGTACTCCCAGAACACTTTGTAACTCTCTTGTGCCACTTATTTCATTCTGCATAATATTATGATTTTTGTTGACCTGATTTTTCAACCCTTACTAGATTATAAGCTCCTTGAGGAAAAGAAGCATGTATCTCTTTAACACTAACCTGTAATAAGTACTCAGTAAATATTATTGAATGAATTGAAACCAATTAATTAAATTGGTGAAGTAGGAATGTTCTATTAGATCTTTATCAAAATGTATGCTAGCAATAGAATCAAGCTTCTGACCATTTATTATTCTGAGGCTTTTATTTTTTGACCTTTTTTTCTTCCTAATTAAAGCAATCACCAAGGTGCAACACCCCTTGTACTGGCAAAACGAAGGGGAGTGAATAAAGATGTCATCCGATTGCTGGAGTCATTGGAAGAGCAAGAGGTGAAAGGTTTTAATAGAGGAGCCCATTCTAAACTGGAGACCATGCAGACTGCTGAGAGTGAAAGGTATTTGGAATAATGCTGGAGTAACTTTAAAAATAAGAAAAAAATTAGCGTCAGCCTGTCGATCATTTGGAGTTTATCATTTTGTGAGCTTTTGTATCTGATTTCTGAAACCTAGCTCTGATTGCTTTGTTTCTCATCCCCATCCTTTTTTACCCAGTTACAATTTTCCTGTTAACAAAAAGGAAATAAGATTAGTCTGACATGAGCTATTCTGATGAAGCTGTCTTAGCTCTTTGTAATGGCATTTTCTAGGTGCTTGCCAACCATCTTTTAAATAATCTACTCTAGAATCCTAGAATTCCTAGAATCTAGGAATGGAAGTCAAGATTACTGGTCTATTGTTTGCAAACTCTTCTTTTCATTTTTTGAAAATGGGACAACTTTTGCCTTTCTTCACTCTGCAGCCCCTTTTCTCTTTTCTGTGATCTTTCATGTTTCACTGGCAGTAGCTTAGAAGTCAAATCTGCCAGATCTTTTAAGATCTGAGGATGTAGTTGAGTGCCAAGTGACTTGAATTTCCTAGGGTGGCAGCCTTACCTTCTCCGTACTTAGCTTGGGTATTAACTCCCCATTTTGAGAGGTTGGACTAGATGATATCTGAGGCTTTTTTCAACTTTAATATTTCATGATTCTTTGATGATTTCAAGAGAAGGAAGAAGTATGTGCTTTTCAAAAAGCCTGATTACTTTAAGTTGACTTTCAGTGTCTTGAGGCAGCAGAGGCATTGAGGCTGTGAGTTACAAGACTTAGGAACAACTCATGTGTTATGGTAATTGACGAAAACAGGTCAGGAGATAGGGCAAAGGCATAAGGAGAGTTTGCCCTTTCTTCCATCTTCACTGGCTTCACTGATTCCATGAGAAAAATCTAGCCAAAACCTGTTAAATTTCAGTAATCTTTTTCAGTAATTTAAAGTCAACTTCAAGGCAAAAAGGAATGTTCTCCACATTTTCTTCCCAAATATTCAGTAGAATTATAGCCAGAATTTAGGCTTATTGCCATTTGGTCTCATCATTAGACTTGTTAAAATCCTTTCCTGAAAATAGGGACTATTTCCATTTCTCTCTTCAGAAGTTTTCTCTAAATAATGCTGTTTCCTACAAATTATCCATCACTTCTACTTTTACTGTACTTCCTCTGTACTTTGCTTCCTATTCTTCATCTCCAGGTTGGCCAGTGTGTTCCCTCAGGGGACCATTAACACCACCCCCAAACATTAGTTTGTTTCATCTAGATACTTTCAGAGCACTCAGAACCTTACCCTCTGAGTGCTCTTATAAAGAAATTATAAAGGTTAGTTTTCTAAAAGGAAACCCCCAATGAGTAATCACTGAAAACTGATACCTCACAAATGATAGAAAACAAAGAAGTCAAGGTCAACTACAAATATAAAATAGTTCTTTACTCTGTACTTTCTGAATTGAAAGACTCCCTTGTCTTCTTTTTCTTTGCCAGCTTCAAAGTAAATAGTCAGACTGGTCACATTTTCCTGTCTTCTTTTCTTGGTGATATAGAATTGAGTTTGGGTTGGAATTTTTTTTAAATCTCTTTAAAGAGGCCCTAGTCTCTTTGTCTCTCAAAAACAGAAGTATAAAAATCAAATAGTGAGAATAGAGCTTCCTTCCAATGGGATGTGAGGAAGGAGCTTCCCCTATTTAGAGCCTGAGTGATTCTGCCACTGGCCTTTGGCACCAGAGAAAGGTGCCAAGAAACAATCATCTTAGGTACCCTTTAAGTTGATTTTCAACTCTTAATTGGTTTGAAAAGAAAAGATCACATATTCCTCACACCTTAATTTGAGGATGAATATCTTAACTATTTTACCTTTGCCTTGAAGTCTCAGCCTACTTATGGCTTTGTCATTAACTACCCATATGATCTTGGGTAAAAATCATAATCAGATTAGTTCACTTACCTAGGCTTCAACTTCTTCATTAGGAAAAGAAGAAAGTTGACTAGATTATTGTTTCCTCACTAAAACTACATTAAAACTAACAACAACAAATATACCTTCAACCTGCATATTGTATATTGCTTCTCCTGTTCTGAATTCCTTTCTTGTCTCCAAATTTGTGAGTCCCACCCTCAACCCACTTTTCTAAAACGAAGGAGAAGGGCAATTATAGAATGTAGGAGTTTGTTAGTTTGTTGTTCAGGTTGAAAAATGTAGACTAGATGATCTCTAAAGGTCCCTTTCAGTTCTAAAATTCTATGAATCTCCTACAGCATACTGACTTAAATCTGTCTTGTACATAAAATAATGTCAGTGATCTATATCTTATGGCATTGATCTATATCTTATGACCAGAATGCCATATAAGTGAATTAATAACATTATATCATGTCTTCATTATTTGTTAGAAATGGTGATATCTGAGAACTGTGATAATCTCCTTCTGAAATAATTCAAAGGCAGTATTCTAACTTTGTTTAATATTAGATTGCTCTATAATAGAAAGTGGCCAAAGTATGGTTTGTTTAGTGGGCTTTGGGAACTTTTTATTTGTTCCATTAAGGGCCACTTAGGACCTCTTTATCTTGAACTTTACTTTTTAACTCATTTGTGATTATTTATTAACCAGAAGGTGATTAGTTGGTTTGATGTATTAACTCCTGTTCTTTTATATACCTTTTAATAAAATCTCCCATTAGTTTCAAAGTGAGAATTTATTCTCCCCTACTTGTAGATATGTACGTTGCTAAGGTAATATATTAACATTTTTAAAAAATTAAATCAATATCTGTGTTATCTGACTTTCCCACTTCATCCTTCCCTTTCATGGTAATATTGCAACAGTTGAAACTTAATCTTATTACTGTGCAGTACTTAATGGAAAAAAAAAAGACTTGTAATTTTAAAAATTCTGCTTACTATAAGGCATATGTTTCTACCTCACTTTATTTTTAGCAACAGCGGTATTTGAACTCTGCTTTTCATAATTTCTTTTTTAAAATCAATGGATTTTTAAGCCCTTGGTTTTCTTCTTAAATTAAAAATAAAGCTCAAGGGGACTGGCTAACCTGGGGGATTAACAATACAACGTTGCCACAGAGGTTTCATGAAGGTATGAAAAGGTTAACTTGTTTCTTTGAAGTAGTGTGAGCTAATTTTCCAAACTCTTTTTATACAACATATTTCATTACCTCCAAAAATATGGTAGCTTTACAAGGGTCTCAAAACCTAGTACAGATTGTCATATTCATAGTATTTCAACATTTTTAATATAGTCAGCATTGTAATCTTACAGTTTATTTTTGGATCTTATATGGGTGATTTGAGAAAGTATAACAGACATTAAAAATTTTCACCCTTGAAGTATAGCTGAATGTACCTTGGAAACTGTAAAATATTTTTGATGGAAAACCAACTTCTGAAAATGCTTGTCTAAGGGTATCCTGAAGTAATCAGAGCCCCATGGCTTCATGGAAACAGTTCAGCAAAATCTTTACTTTTCATACCTAATTCTTAACTTAGAATCTGATGCATTAAATGAAATTTATCTGGCCCCAGAGTTACTCTGTCCTCTTAAAACTTTATATTGAGGTTTAACAAATTCTCCTTTCTAAATTTCCTTATCCATTTGTTTTTAGAGCTTTCCTGGAGGTGGAATTTAATTTTGAACTTTTAAAAATTTCTGTGTAGATTTTCATTAAAAATGTGGAAGGATTGCACATCTTTAGTTCCAGGATCCATAACCATAGGACCTCCTATGCCGTATTAATAGATGCTTAGAATCTAAAGCAAAGAGATGATAACTACCCTCTACCTTGGCCTAGTCAGATTACATCTGGAGTCTCGTGTTCAGGTTTGTGTGCCACATTTTAAGAAGGACATTAGCAGATTTCTGACCTGTGATTTCACACACAGGTTAGAATGTGAATATTCATGAGTTAACATTTCACTGAAATTTCTTTTCATTGAAAATTAAATTTTATTTTTGGTTTAGAGTCTGTTAGGAAACTCCTTAAAATTTTATTTTATTATAAATGTAATAACCATTAATAAAACAGATAATCATATAAATGTGAAATCATAATTAAAATTATACATAAAACAGAGGAGGTAAATATGTCTTTGCTTAGTGTCCTTGTTGGATTGCACTTCTTTGGTTTGTTCCTGTATGTCTGATTGTGACTCCTTCATCTGAAATGTATTTTTGATTATTGTGCTGTGTTAGGCACTGAATCAAGAATCTCTGTCCTGTAACAATTTACCATCCAATATAGACTTTTGTGGGAAGCCAAAAGCTATCTGGAGTACCCCATAGTCCAGATAGCTTTTGGCTTCCCACAGACTTTGCTGGTGCCAATACACGTGCTGGATCCACAGATGGAAAACTAAAAATAGTAAATCCATACATGGGTGGAAAGTAATTATAGATACAAGTGGTGTGTGTCTGTCTGCCTGGGTGTGTGTATGTGTGTGTGTGTGTGTGTCTGTATGTGTCTGTGAGTGTCTATCTGTATTTGTGTTAGCATGTTGGATTTGCTGATCTTTTCACAGGAGTTGTGGTGTGGGAAAAATAGAAATTCTTGCTATTTGAGGTATTTGGAATAACTAAAGAATGCATTGTCTTATGTTTTATAACTCTCATTTATGTTTTTATCCCTTTTTAAGTGCCATGGAAAGCCATTCTCTCCTTAATCCCAATTTACAACAAGGTGAAGGAGTCCTCTCAAGCTTCAGAACCACATGGCAGGAGTTTGTGGAGGATCTGGGCTTCTGGCGAGTACTGCTTCTGATTATTGTCATTGCATTACTTTCCCTGGGAATTGCATACTATGTCAGTGGTGTTCTTCCCTTTGTGGAAAATCAGCCTGAACTGGTACATTAGTCATGGAAGAAAGGCAGGTGCCCTTGCCTGTTTCTCAGCTGTGTTCTAAAAGTTTCCCAAGATGCTTTTCCTAGTGCAGAGCTAGTACCATATGATTTGGCTTTTATACTATTAAATGTATCATTACTCTATTGGAAGGGAGATTTACTAATTTGAATTAACTGTTCTAAAGTGTTTTAAAGCTACCTCTGACATGTTCTAACATTTTAGTATAGGCTGGGACTAGCAGCAACCAATTCTGGTGAAACATAAAGATTAATAAAGAATGAAAATAAGATGGTCAATAATTGTTAATCCAGAAATCTTATCTTGTCACAAGGACCAATTAAATGCAGTTTTTTCAAAAAAAGAGTTGATATAAGATATTCTTATTGAGGCATTTTCTCCCTTTGTAACAAAGAAGGATGAAAAACTCATATTTTAAACTGATAGCATTGATATATACTATCCCTTACAACACATTGAGAGATAACATGGGCAGTGAGGCAGCTAGGTGGTACAGTGGATGGAGTGCCCAACCTGGAGCCAGGAAAACTTAAGTTTGAATCCTGCCTCAGAAGCTAGCTGTGTGGTCCTGGGAAGATCATCTAACTTCGTTGGGCCTCAGTTTACCCATCTGTAAAATGAAGGGGTTAGATCCAATGACCTCTAAAATCCCTTCCAGCTCTAAATCTATGACCCTAGTAGACCCATATTTCAGGTCAGGAAGACTTTGGTTCAAGTCTTTAACGTTTATCAACTGGGTGACCATGGGCAAGCTACTTAGCTTCTTGCTAACCCAGGTAACTAAGACTACATTATAGGTAAATTGCTGATCTGTGCTCTTGGACTACCAGGAGTTCCCCACAGCTATGAAGCCGCATATCTGGACCCACTCAGATATTTTCTTGTTCAGTCACAAACTAAACAAAGCTTTGGGAATGAGCTACATTTCAATTCTTACTTTTGTTTCCTTTAGAAGTGATTGAGTCAATCTTATGTTTATTTATTTGTTTTCCAGTTAATATTGTGTTAATGGTGTTATAGTGTCTTTGAGGGGGTGGTTATGCTGTTGAGTTTGTTTTTTATTTTCAGGCTGCTTTGGTATCTATGCAAAACAAGCTTGAAAAGTTCAGTTTTCCCTGTTTGATTTCCCATTTCTTCTCTAGTGTTTCATTTCAAAAACCTCCTTTTCATCAAACATATGTCAGAAAACTCGTTTTGTTCTTAATGGTTGGAGGAAAAAGGATTGTGGTGCAAAATATTTGGCTGTCAGTTTAATTCTGCAGTGCTATTATTTTAGGGATAAACTTCATTTTGTAAGACAGTTACATTTTCACAATGGCACCATATAATGTTTTCATCTTCTTGTTTATGATCTTGTTTGGAGGCCTTGTTATTATTTTCATAACAATCCCTACAATGTCAGTAGTTCTCTGTTGGCACATACTGATAGGATATTTCTGAGTTAGCATTGCTGAACAGTATTGTCCTGGGAATTGTAAACACTTTGTGTATGGTTATGATATGTAAATTCATATTTGGCCCCCAAACCATATTGCAACTTCAGCAGTAAGACTGAAAGCCTCATTTGTTAATAATTCTGGAATGTTATAAATCATATTATTAGGTTATTAAGAAAAGGAATCTGAAGGTTTGAAAATTATTCGTTGGAAGAAATGAGAAAATGGTTTTGGGCAAACTAATGATTTTATGTCGTAGAACAGAAGTAAGTACCTAAGCTACTGCTAATTGAAGTGTTTATGGAATTAGAAATTGTAGAATAAAATTATGTACTTTGTTTCTCTTATTCTTTTCATGTCTTCATATGGTTTTTGGTTTTATGTTTCTGTATCCAGATTAAGCCTTCCTTATATGATTTTATCTTTACTAAAAGATCTGTTCTAAATTTCTTGACAAAATTACTGCTTCACAAAGGCTTGTACATAGGCTTATTTTTAAGTTAGATGCAAACAAAACTAATCCTAGTTGGCACAGAAAAACTAGAAATAACCCTAAAATGGAATCCTCTAAAACCTAATTAGAAAGATATTCAGAATGAATGCTTTGCAAATCAGCAAAGATGTGCACAGTTGGTACATAGATATGTTGCATTTTTAACTTGCAGATTGATTAATGTTTCCTTCTAAGTGCTATGCTCTTTGTAGACCTTATTCTGTGTATTGACTAATACCACCAATAAACATGTTTGTGTTTTCCAGACTTTGGTGGTGGTGGTTTTTTGAGTTTTATTTTTGTTTTTTAGTTTATTTCTATATCATTGTAGTCACTTTCCTTACTTGTATTGGCTCTTTTCTTTTAAATTGAATTTTACAGTGGGTTGATGATGCAGAATTAGAATGGGCTAAGGAGCCTAAGACATGTTTTCACACATACTTAGATGGAATACATACAGTCTGGGAACATCATTATCTGACTGATAATCGCTATGAATTTTCTCTGTGCAAGAATACCAGAATTTGTATAGTTAAATTGCTTGCTAGTTCAGCATTTAAGGCCCTTTCAGCTACCTCTGCTCCCAGCCCCCCATTGTGCCACATTATTTCCTTCACCAGCCTTCCACACAAGCCAAAGTTATCTGATTTTCATTCCTACGTCTTCCTCCACCCCGCCATCTCCCAGATCACCAACTTTTCACTATCTTTCCCTCCAGTAATTTACCTCTACCAACCTATGTGCTGGAGCTTCCAAAATCCAGTTTAAACTCATCATCTTCAAAGAAATTTTCCATATCTAATAAAAAACATGACTTTTTCTTTTACATTTCCTCTGCATTTACATACAGTGAACACACGAAATTGCATTCAATTCAACAGACAGATACCAAGTACTTACAGTGTACAAGCTACTGTGTTATATCTAATTTGCATTCATGGCTCTGTTGCTCTGTAAAAATACTTTTTGTTGATTTTATAGGAATATGTTTGACCTTTTGCTAGATTATAAACTCTTTGAGCAAAAGGATTGTACCCTCTTTCTTTTGCATCCTCCTCAAAATCCCCCCAAACATGTTGTAGTTAATTAAACAATTAATGCTTATTGAATAATGTTGCAAGATTTTTCCTTTAGGTGTGATGCATTGTTCTCTTCACTCAGTACACAAGCTTTTTTTTGACATGTAATTTATTTTTTTCTGTATGTGTAAACTCTCCTAGTCACCTTCCTCATATAATGGCCAGAATGTTTTATCTTTTTTAAAATTAAATTTTTATCAGTTTTCTTCTCTCTCTCTCTTTTTTTTTTTTGGACAAAGGATTGTCTGGATTTCCTGAGATAGTTAGATAGTGTCTAACTCATGAAAATCATTTCCAAGATTATCCTAATCTAGGATTCTGGTAAAAATCATTTGAATAGGGGTTTAAGAATGTACTTAAAATATTTACATCTAGCCTTTTATATCTCCCTATACCAACAGTTTAAATTAAGCAAAATTATGTTAAACGATATAATTATCAATCCTTCCTTTTATTCTATTCCATGTTCTTTCAATATGAACAAAATACTGACATTCTAACGAAGTTAATATTCTTCTCTTTGGCATAAATTTAGATGGTTGTTCAAGTTTCTATAACCTAATTCTTACTTCTTTGGTAAGGGAGGCAGAAAGGAGGTGTTATAAAGCTACATTTTTTTCTCTTGAGTTATATTTTAAATAAATCTTTTTACTACTTAAAAAGCTGTTATGCTTTTTTCTTTCTAAAATAACATTCTGTTCACCTTCATGCCTGAATATATGAAGTATTGTTATTATAGGTTACTCTTGCCCAAATACTTTGAGCAAATTCTTCAAAAAGTTAATTAGGTACTCTGGTGTTTCAGCAGTGTTTACCACATTCTCTAATCTCCAGTGACCATTTCTCCAAGCTCATTGTCTCTCACGTCGTTTTATTACAAGTTAAGAAATGGATGGTTGCAGGAACATTTGTAAACTTGTCTCTAGGGTTATAAAATGTCCTGCCTGATGTTGTTAATAAAAACTCATTCATTTCTGGTGTTTACAAGTGTGTCAGCGATATCAGTGATCTGAAGCCTTTCAGATCACAATTCTTAAAAATCAAATTATCTTATGTTCAATGGGACCCTGACTATTTCTCAAAAAAAAAAAAAGCCATTTATAAAAATAGGCAATGATTATGCTATGTTGCTTGACCATGATGAAATCATCATTGTCCTGATTGGAAATTGCTTTTTAAAGAATTTTTGGAGATTCTATTTCCACAGAATTCTTGAAATGTTTTTCCTAGGAAGCTCATAGAGCATCAACTAGAAACAGTGTAATAGAATGAAAAGAGCAATAGGCTTGGTGGTAGTAGACTAGAGGTTTGAACCTGGCTTGGACACTTCCTGGTTGTGTTACCACAGACAAGTCACTTAATTTTCCTGACTCTGTTTCCTCATTTGTAAAAATGGGAATAAAAATATTTGTTTTGCCTTTCTCACAGGGCTTTTAGGAGCAAAACGCTGTGTAAGCTTTCAAACATAAGTTAATCTATTAGATTTAATTCCAGCCTCATAATTTCAGAGATGAAAAAACTGAAACCCGAAGATATTAAATTATTGATTTAGAGCTGAAAGAGGTCTTAGAGGTCATCTAATCCAACCTCTTCACTTTACAGAGTCCCCAAAGCTCATCTGCTCCTTCTCAGGATTCTAGGAATTAATCCTGAGGGGCTGGGAGTGCATCTTTCTAGGCTCATGAGGCCCTACTCCTTGGGCAATATGCTTTCCCCATGATTATCAATTGATATCAATTAGCCAGATTTAATTCAGTTTTAGAAAGGAGGCATTTATTCTATCTAGTAAGGAGATATGGTAAGAACAGTTAGTATAAAACATCCCACCATGAGTCTATGACAGTATGTTGTTAGTACATTCAGAGTCCAGGATAATATGGGCTCAAGCTGAGACCACATATGACCAAAATTGAGCTCACAGCTCTTGGATGTTCAGAGTCTGTTTCTCTCTTTTGTGGGTTATTCATGAGGTTTCCATTAGCGATGGTGTAGCTTTTCTGCCAGGTTTTTTGTAGAGAGTCTTGAAGCTGCCTTTCTTCAGCACATTTAGTCTGTACTCAGTTCATGATGCAGACTCTGCTATCAAGTACTGTTGTGCTAGGGACATTGCTCAGAAACCAATGAAAAGTCCAAAGAAAGCCCTCCAAAGTTCACAAGCTCCTCTTTTTAAAATGACCAGGAGGAGGAGGCCAAGGGGTTCGCCCCTTCACCTCCCAGATTCGTTCTCATTGGCTTTCACCCTAAGCTGTCAGATGCTCAGATCTCCAATTTGATATGATAAACATTTTTAACCAAAAAAAACCCCTTACTATCAAGCAATAAACATTTATTGTCTACTACGTTGCAGGTAGTAGGGTAATGCCAAACTAGCTTGCTATTTTTACACTATCTTCATGAGGCATGGCTGAGTCTCTTCACCCAATTCCAGCAGACCTCCTCTCAGCACCTAGTTTAAATGCCTTTGCTTATTGGATTCAATGGGGATGTCTACCCGTGGTCACACCTAGTTCATACCTGTGATTGATTGGCTCAATAGAGTTATTGAAGGAGGTGAATCAGCTTATTAGCTTAAGTGGGGGTGATTTGAGTCAATTGACCTCCACCTGTGGATGATGCGCAGAGCAATCAGGGACTTGCTCTCATGCAAAGTTTAAACCCTGGACTGTGAAAGTCCCCTGACTCCAAATACACTGCCTTTTTCCACAAAGAGAAGGTCACAAGGCCACCTAGCTTTGAGTCTCAGCTTAAACTGATACATCATGATATGTTATGTAACTAGGAGCAAATCATTTAATATCGGCCTCAACTTTTTCTTCTGTAAAATAGGTATAATAAACTCTGCCTTCCATACATCAAACCTGTTATGAGGCAAATGCTTAATAGTTTGTAAAATACTTTATAATTTCTAGCTATCATTATGGCCTACAACCTTGAACTGGATGTCCCATAAGCATATTAAATCAATATGTTCAAAACAGAGCTCATTTCATTTCTTTCAAGGCCATTCCTCTTCTGAATTTCCATAAAGGGAACCACAATGTTACCCAGTTACCCAGGTTCACAACCTCTATGTCAACCTTAACTCCTTTCCCTTACTCCATTTATCCAGTCAGGTTCCAGGTTCCTTGTTGTGTCTACTACTTCAACATTATCCATATCTGTTCTCTTTCCACTTACGCAGCCCTAACCAAGATAGGCCCTCACCCTTTCTCATCTGAACAGTTACAGCATACTCCTAATGTGTCTTCTGGACTCAACTCTCAACCTATACTAATCCAGCCTTCCCAGAATTGCCAAGGTGATTTTCCTTAAGTGCAAGTCCCATTATGCCATTCTCTGAGTAAGTTCTAGGGCCTCCCTATTGCCTTTTGAATCCTAGGATCCTCGTTTGGAACTGTTGTATTTTTTCAGTCATGTCTGACTTTCTGTGACCCCATTTGGGGTTTTCTTGGCAAAGATACTGGAATGGTTTGTCATTTCCTTCTCTGGCTCATTTTACAGATGAGGCATATAAAGTTAAGTGACCTGCCCAGGGTACACAGCCAGTAAGTATATGAGGTTGAATTTCAACTCACAAAGACAAGCCTTCCTGACAATTGGCCCAGCACTCTATCCACTGCATCACCTAGCTACTCAGTTCGGAACTAGAAGGGACGTTAGAGGCCATAAAGTCTTAACTCTCATAGATGAGAAACTCAACGAACTGAAAAATTAAGTGATATTACCCAGAGTCACCCAGCCAATAAGTGTTTATGGTGAGATTTGAATCCAGGTCTTCCTGACTCCCAGTCCTGCATTTTATCTGCTACGCCATTCAAATATAAACTCTAATGTCTGGCAGTTGAAGCCCCTCATAACCTAGCTCCAAACCTACCTTTATTACCTAATTCTCTCCTCACATACTCTATAATTGAGCCAATCTGAATCTCTTGGAGTTTCTCATGAATGACAATCTCTAGATTTCATGCTTTTGCACTGGCTGTTCCTCATGTCTGGAAATCACTTCCTCGTCACCTCCACTTGGAAACCCTCCCTTCGATTCAGGTCAAGTGTCACCTTCTACATGAAATGTTTCCTGATTTCCTGTCAACTACCGACTCCTTTCCTGATAGAATGTGAACTCCTTGGGGACAGGAATATTTTACTTTTGTCCTTGTATCCCTAGTTCCTGACACATAGTAGACAAGGGATGTTTGTTGATTGATACCAATTTTTTTTTGGTCAAAAGATTATCTTAAATATTTCTTTGAAAACCTAAGGGCATTGATTGTTAGTAGATTAACAACCTTAGATAATGAGAAACCTGAGTTTGATGAGTGAGAGTGGATTTGCTACTGAGATGAAAAGAACTGAATTCTTTTATCTGCTACAGTCATCTGAAATTAATGTGGGCCTGACTTAAGCCTTGTGCTTTAAGTCTTACAAACATGTACATACATATATACAGATTATTATCTATAGATATATTGTCAGTTGTCTTGCTTTTGTCCTCCCACTGGACTCCAATGAGTCTGGAAGAGAGAGCGAGGCTCATCAGACTTTGTGCAACTCTGCCTCACTTAAATGCAAATAATATGAGAATCATGACATCACCCTCCGGTTAATTGCAACTTGTTTGTGTATATATGAGTATTTAATGACTTAAAATATGTATATATGTATACATGTTGTTGTTCATTCTTTTTCAGAAAGGACCAGTGACATTTAACTAACTGTAAACATGGAGTTTTGGCTACAAGCCTGGATTACTAGATTTTATTTTCATTTTTTTCACATTGCTCCTCAATGTCCCATCACCCCTCTCCCTCAAAGTACTACATATATATGTCTTTACAAAATTAATCTCAAATTAAGTTTCCACACACCAAAATATTTTCTGGATAGGGTTACCTCAAAGAGTCCTTGGACTCTGTAAGTTAAAAATCTTTCAGAAGTACAGTGTATATCTAGCAAGTGCTTCCTAAAAGCTTGTTGATGTTGGAATATAGCATGGCAGAGCTGGTTATTCTTTCCTGGTAGTTAAAATGAAAAGGTTAATCTCAACCCATACAAAGGTTCATATTCTTTTGCCACAGAGTTTTTAATTTCTAAATTTGAAGGTTCTGGATCAGAGTAGGCTGGACTCTGTTAGCCTGAAATACCAGACTCTAAGAAACAAAAATAGGTTTTGAAATAGATTCCAGGTCACTGGCAGACAGTTTGCAGAAAATTAAAGCCTGCTTTGTATGGTTCCATCTGCCCAAACTGTATTTACTTAGACTGTGATTCAGTTTTAAGAGAAAACTGAAAAATACAGGCATCTTCAGATGTCAACCCGGCCCACAGATATGTTTTGACTCAGATCTTTACCCTGCAAGCGTCAATGGGGATAGTTCCCTTTATCTCTTAATGATAACTTACTGATCATCAAGCAAGCTTAATCATATATCATTTCGGTTATTTCCCTTCAGTGATCAAATCACATTCATTTGCTATCCTAGGTTAAGGGACTGTTTGGGATCAGATTGTGTACTTAGCTAAGTAAGTGACGTGTTTCACTGGCTGGGCTCCAGCTTACTTAGACACAATTAACCCCATACTCTATCACTCCATTTCCCAAATGTGAGTAAGCTCTGATGGGGACTTTCTAGGAGTTAAATGCAAGCTAATAGTACTTTACTTTTCAGAACTACTGTCTTATAATAACTTATCACCTTAGCACCACATATGCAATGATGACTGTTTTTTAATCATTCAGTTGTGTCCAACTCTTCATAACTCCATAGACTTCTGAAGTCTGTGTGCAGTGGACCATCTCTTTATACCAAAAGGAAAATTAATATAAGAAGGGATCTAATGACATCTATCCTCAATATATTAAGAAAGAAGTGCTTCTAGCCACTCTAGTGAATGCAGCTCATTTTTGGAATGAGTAGAAAATAAAATGTCAGACTTGGAAGCCATTTATAAAGCACTGGATATCAAATGTCTTTTCTCTGGAAATCAAAAGGGTGATACTTACAGAACTCCATTACAAGATAATCAGATACCTGCTTCTTCAGTCTGGTTAGTATCAGAATTTCTCCAACTGAACCCTTCTTGAAGTTTTAAGAGATATTAAGCCAGTAATAAAGGAACTTAAATTTACTGGAGGGTGGCTCAATTTCTCAATGAAATTAACAACCCAGCAACTCTTCTTTTCTTAAAGCTAGTAGCACATTTTTTTTTAAAGTTGCTATTGTGATGACCTCTTTTTTTCTAAATGAACATCTAATCATCAAAATGCTCCTTTATTGGCTGAGCTTAGAAAGCCACTCTGTTGACATTTGTCATTGTTGAGTCATTTCAGTTGTGTTCAATTTTTCATGTCCCCATTTGAGGTTTTCTTAGGTAGTTTGCCATTTCCTTCTCCAGCTTAGTTTATAGATGAGGAAACTGAGGAAAACATGGTTAAGTGGTCTTGCCTAGAGTCACACAGCTATTAAGTGTCTGAGGCCAGATTCGAACTCAGGAAGATGAGTCTTCCTGACTTCAGACACAGCACTCTATCCACTGAGCTATCTAGCAGCCCATAATGTTTACATCCTTTAAAAACTTGTCCCACCTTGTAAGAATTGTTGGTACTTCTACAACCTTGAGAACAGTCTTCAGCTCCTGAGTTTGCCTGTAGTTGTAGAGACTTGAATCTATCCTGTCACTGTGACTCTGCTGTTCTACATCCTACAGTGGAGAAATGAGAAACCTGAAAGAGTGCATGCAGGAGGCAGGGTGGGACAGTGACTGACTTGATCCAGAGGACCTGGATTCAAGTCCCGCTTTGAAATTTACTGACGGGATAACCTTGTGCAACTAAGTTAGGTCTCAGTTTCTTCATCTGTAAAATGGTAGCATTTGACTAGATCTCTTCCAGCTTGAAAGCAATGTTCTCCTTTCCCCTCCCACAAGTACATGTACTGCTCTACAGATTAAACTCTGCCATTCCCCTGGGGCTACAGAACAGAGAGAGACAAGATAAGTAGTTAGCTTATTACCTGCCCACATGTTTCTCCTGGCTTCTAACTTCCCATTCCAAAAAGCACTCAGAAATATGATTCATTAGCAATTGAGTACCTACTTCTGATTAGAAAACACTAATAATTTACATTTGGCTTATACTTCGAGGTTCACAAATTCCCTTCCTCACCACCATTAGTATCCTCATTTTACAGGCCGGGTAATTGAGGCTCTAAACCAAGGTTCTTAACATTTTTTGTGTGTCATGAAACTCTCTGGCAGTCTGGTGAAACTTGTGGACCTTTCCTCAAAATAATATTTGTTGCCTACATTCACAATTGAAGGAAATATTAAATTACAGTTTGAGGTTAGTAAAAATAAAGATGTATTCCCACCCCCCCATCCACATTCATGGACCCCATTAAGTAAGGATCATAATGAGACACTGCAGTGTTATTTTAGAAGGGAAATAATTCATGTTGATGTCATGGGGGAGTTTAACATGCATATGTGATTTCTTTATGGAGAGTAAACAATTTAGGTAGACTGCATTTTTAATAAAGCCTCTCTTTCCTTCTGGACTGGTCTAAAGAAAGGCTTCTTATAGAATGTGGGATTGTGACAATCATTAAATTTGCCAGGCATAGTTAGCACTGTGTATGGTTCTGGGAGAAGGATACAGGGTATTAAAAAAAAAGACCAAAAGATAGCCTTTGCCCTCAGGTTGCATATGTTCTTTACTTCTCCACTATCCCCGTTAAATCACTTGTGAAAATGCTGAGAGAAATACAAACTGCTCACATTTACAAGGCACTTTAAGTTTACAAAGGACTTTACATCCATTTACTTTACGTACAATAAGTTGGGTAGTATTTGGGGCAGCTAAGTGGTACAGTGGATAGAGCACTGGGCCTGGAGTCAGAAAGACTTGAATTCAAATTTGACCTCAGGTACATACTGTGTGACCCTGGGTAAGTCACTTCACCTTGTTTACCTGTTTCCTCACCTGTAAAATGAGCTGGAGAAAGAAATGGAAAACCACTCTAGTGTCTTTGCCAAGAAAATCACAAATGGGGTCACTAAGAGTCGGGCACTTCTGAAATGTCTAACAACAATAACAAGTTTAAGTTATTTTCATCTCCTTTTCGCAAGAATTATCATCCCCATTTTGGAGGTAAGAACACTGAGGCACAGAACAGTTAAGTGAGTTGCCTGTGTCCATGCAGTCTAAGTGGTGTCAGGATTTGAGCCCATGCCTCATGAATTGGATCACTCTCCACCGTGTCACCATGGTTACCCTTCAGTGTCAGCATCTATGACTGGCTGTTTGCTGTTTCCCTTTTAAAAAGATCTGTTTACCTACCTCTCCAGTTGCCAGAATTACCTAGCATAGCTGGCATTCATATAACACTTTGAGATTTGCAAAATTCTTTACAAATATTACCTCATTTTATCCTTATAGTCCTGTGAGGCAAGTGCTCCAGGTAGTACTATCCTCATAACTGTGGCTTAGAGAGTTTGAATGACTTGCCCATGGTTACATAGCTATTAGATGTCAGAGGCAGGATCTGAACCCAGCTTCTTCTGATTCCTGGTCTAGCATTCACTCTACCCACTACAGTATGCAGCCTCTCCGTAATGTCAGCCCCCTGACTCATTCTAATACAGCAGTCAGTCCTTGTTAGCTGCAAGAAGACAGTATGTGTTTCCAGGTGGTTTGTCTATCACTTTTGACATCTGCTGGTTCCATTTTATTGGGTATCTAGCGCTGACACAAGCTCTTATAAAAAGGCAGTTTATTAAACATTAGTTTATGAGGGTGTTGAGTTTAAAATGCCCTCTGCCAGTCTCACCAATTTTTTCCTTGTAAAGGTCTTAGATATTTGAATTAACCCAGACTACTTCCCTGTATATTTCTGCCAGGGGATGGGAAATAGAGGTTAGAAACACAATAGCCTGTAATAACACCTGGTGTTTTATAATCCTTTATAAATGTCAAATCTGTTTCTGTCTTTGACTCTAACACCAGCTCTGAGGGGTCAGTGGGATGGGATCTGTTATTCCCTTGTTACAAAGGAGAAAACTGAGGCAGGGAGAGGAGTTCAGTGACTTTCTAAAAGTCACATAGTTGGTGCCAAAATGTGGCCGATGTTTAGGTCTCTGGAATCCCTATTCCAGATTCTTTTTCCCTTCTCCTATACAGCTAATGCCTGTGATCAGTGATGGAAGAAAGGGAAAGAGCATAGCATCCGGTTTCCTGTAAATGAATCTCTTTGTGATCCTGACCATCCAGTTACTTCTGCCTATCCCAGTTTGCCCTACAGGAGTGTCCTCCCTGACAGCTTGTCAGGCCAACAGAATCAGATGGAATGGGCTGCCTTGGGAAGCAATGGGTTTCCCTACTTCCCCACCTCCAACCACTTGAGGTGCAAGTGGGACTAGAGAGTCCCCTCCAACTCTGAGATGTTGATTCTGGGATTCCAGTTCTTCTGCTGGCTTCACAGAATCACACAGGGTTGCAGGGAATTTAGAGGGCCATCCAGTTTTGCAGAAGAAGAAATTGAGGGCCAGAGAGTCAGTTGGTCAGTGAACATTTATTAAATGTGCCAGGTATGTGCTAAACACTTAGTTCATTTGAATTTCACAACAACCCTGTGAGGTAGGTGTTATTATTCACCCTATTGTACAGTTTAGGAAACTGGGGTTGACAGAGGTTAAATGACTTGCCCAGGGTCACAAAGCTATTAAGTGTCTGAAGTTCCTGACTCCCCATTTAGAGCTCTATTAAACACAATATGCTGTCTCCCACACTACTTACTAAATCCTGCCTTTTGGTCTGCCCAGAACTCCTCCTATTCTCCCTTACACCATGGTTATAAAAATGAAGTGCAAGTGGAGGGAGGTGAGGGATTAGAGGTGGGGGAGAGAGAGCTGGGAACCATAATCCCTCTCCCATCTACCCCAATTACCACTCAACCATCCTGCCCTTATCCTGCCTGTTAGATCACAAGAAGCACTGATCTGTAAGGGCCGGATGTAAGCCTGGCAAGGCAGATCCTACGTATCTGATCTGTAACAAAAGGCTGATGCAGTTGTCTCAAAAGTACAAATCCCTGGGTGGGTGATGTCATGTTGTTTTGTTTGTCTCTGTATGCCATGGGGCTCAGATTTCTGTTGTGAAGGGAGTGGTGTGGTGGGGAAGGTTGGGGGGTGTGGAGTTACTTGATTCAGGGGAAATTCCAGGAAGTCATAAATAGTTGTTTGCAGCTGATGAAAGCAAATTTTCAAGGAAGACAGAAAAGGTGCTTCCTTGCCTCTACTGTTTTCCTTCTTGAATAATAGTTAGCATATACAAGGATAAGAACAGGCAGTTTTTAGAAGATGAAATCCAAGCTATCAATTGCCATATGAACAAATGCTCAACAAATGCTCCAAATGTTTCTGATAGTTACAGGAATGCACATTATAGAGCAACTCTGATATTTCCACTGGCAAACTTGACCCAAAAATAACCAGAAAAAGAAAATGACAGGTACTTGAAGGGTTATAGGAAAATAGGTATGTTAATGCACTGTTGGTGAAACTGTGACCTGGTCCATCTACTCTAGAATTTGGAACTGTGTGCCAAAAGGTGCTACTGCTAAAGGTTTATACCCTAAAAAGATCATAGAGGAAAAGGAGGGGCATATGTACAAAAATATTTAAAGCATATCTTTTTGTGTGTATGGTAGTAATGAAGTGGAAATTAAGGGAGAGTTCATCAGTTAGGGGATACCTAAATCAATTATGGAAGGTCGATATAATGGAATACTCATGCAGTAAGAAATGATGGAAGTAACTTAAAAAAAAAAACGTAGGAAGACTTGGATGAAATGATACAGATTGAAATGAGCAGAACCAGGAAAGTTGTTTATATAAGAACAACCTTGTAGAAGCAAACAACTTTGAAAGACATGAGAACTGTAATCAATAGAGAAAACAATTGCAATTCTAGGGAACTTCTGGTGAAAGTCGCTACCCTCTTTGACAGATGATGAATTTGGAGTGTAGATTAATGTGCAGACTTATTGGACGTGGCCAATTTCAGAATTTGTGCTTTATTTATTGCTTAACTAGGAATATTTGTTATGAGAGCTTTGTTTTTCTTTTACAGTGGGGGAGGTAGAAAAGGGTGGAAAAGAAAATAAGTTATTTTCTTAATTAAAACAATTAAATAGGACCATAAGACTGGTAAGCCCTTTACACATGTTTTCCCATTTGATCTTTACCACAATCCATGAGGTAGGTGTTATTATTGTTCTGGTTTTTCCAATCAGGAAACTGAGGCACAGAGGTTAAGATACTTGCTCAGTGTCATACAATATTATAGACTGATTTTGTATCTAAGTCTTCCAGGCTCCATGACCACCTCTTCACCATGGCAGCCCCATGGTTCTCATTTTAGCATTATAAAAAGGCCAATTAATTGCAGGAATGAAGGAAAGTCTTGTAACATAGCATCATAGGTGAGGAGGAACCACCAGTTCTCTGGTCTTGCTCCGTGCCCCTGCCTTCCCTAGTCTAGAACAATATATGACTGCTTCCTGGGGTAAGTCTGTTTGTAAATAGTTTTATCCATGATTTGGACAATTCCTTTCTTCCCTTGGGCAACTAATCTTCAGCCCAAAAGACTTAGCTGTCTACATATTTTTTCCTGGTATTCACCCCAAATCACACCCTGATCAATCCATCTTACTCTCATCTGGATGATTCTCTACAATATTTCTCCATTCCCTTTCTCGTGGGTGGCTTTCAAAGACTTACAAATGGTTGCCTCCCTCCTTCCCCCAACCCCAATCTTGCTCATTGCTTCATTAGATTAAAGTTATTAGGTAAAGTTATTTTTCTTTTAAATTTTCTTGTCTTTGACTTGTGCTGCTCCTTGCTAAATTCTAAACTAACATCTTCCCTGCCTTGTGGTACTGAAGGACCAACTCATACCCTGAGCTCTAGGAAAAGAGAATCCACATGAACGAAACAGCAAAGTGAACTGAGAATTAGTTGCCTCTTGGCAGCAGGAAAGAGATTTCTTTCATTCTTTCTTTTCCTTTCTTCCTACAATATACACAATGAGCTTTTTAAATCTGCCCCACCCCCCAAAAAGGGATTCTATTCTGCTTTCACGAGTTTCTTAGAATCGTCTATCTCGGACCTCTCGTTTCCTGGGACGAGGCAGGAAGTATTTTGAGCAGGGTATTGAAGGATTCTCCTTCCTTCCAGTTGGTCTGGATAGTGTGAACCCTTCCCTGAACAGTTCTGTCCTTCCCCTGTCTTTCTCCCCCTCTTTCCTCCCTCCCTCGTATCCAACATTGCTTTTGGCTGCTTCTCTTTCCCTGGCCTTGGACTCCAGGAAGTCACATTACCTCTTAGAAGGCTTGGTGGAGTCTCTCCAAAGCTGAGGCAAGCAAACTGTTCCCCATAGCTTTGCTAACAGTCTCCTACAGCCTCTTTACTCTATCCCACTTCAGTCCCCCAGGAAAAGACTGCTTCTTGCTTTGTGTCCTAAAGATTGGGTCATCCATGTATACTGTGTATTGAAGGCTTTTATTCCCCTCAAGGGAACTTTTCATGACACTTTAATCCAGAAATAAAAACCGTATCCAATCTTTACTAAACCAAACCCTCACTATACAGGTCAGATCCTGGTCCAATAAACTCCAAGGGATTTTTTTTTGTTGTACTGGAAATGGGTTGCATTAACTCTTTTTTGAAATTAGTGGGCCATCCATGTACTGAGACTGGGAAAGCTTTCTGTTGTGCAGAAGTATTTGTGGTAATAAGATTGATTTTGTGAATCAGTGGCATCTGAGTATCCAGTCAATCAACAAGCATTGTTGTGGCCCTTATTACAAAAAGCAACTTAGTACTCAGGGACCCAAACAAAAGCATAGCTATTCCTTTTCCTCAAGGACCTTACTTTCTAACGGGGGAGACCACATGTCTGTAAATATGTACATACAAGATATAGACAGAGAAGATGGAAAGTCATCTTAGAGGGGAAGTCTCTAGAAGCTGAAGATCCCTGAAAAGGCCTCCAGGAAGAAGAAAGAAGCATTCGAACTGAATCTTGAAGGAAGTCAGTAAAGCAAAGAAGCAGAGTATTCCAGACATGAGGGAGAACTAATGAAATCGTAGTCTGAACATGTGTGAGGAGCAGCTATGAGGCCAGGCTGTGTGCAGAGAAGAGTCCAGGTAAGAAGAGTCCAGGTTGTGAAGGGATTAGAATTCCCAACAGGTGACTTTATATTTAGTTTTGGAAGTAATAGGAAACCCTTGAAGTTTATTGAGGAGAGGGGATGACATGGTTTGGACCAGTCGCTGGGGAAAATATTGAGATTTCCTCTGGTCTCCTCAGCAAGTGTTAGATATTGTCTTCTTGATCTGAGAAGATTTTCCAATAATATCCATTCTCTGCTTTTATTGTAATTTACCTTACCCATAATGAAGTTTCTCATAGGTCTTAAAGGTCAGATTTGGTTTGCCAAGGGCCACTTGAGTGTTGTTATCATCCTAATTGGGAACTCAAGGGAGCTTTGCCCTGGGATTAGTCAATGAGTGTAATCCCTCTGGGTTCCAAATGAACAGAATGTGGAAGAGCTCAGGGTTGGGCATGGAATTCCAGTGCTGGTGAGAAGCCACCATCTTTCTTGTGGGACATCTGCAGTATTGGGACATCTGCAGTTAGAAACCTTGTGAAATCACATCCCAAGTAGAGATGCCTGGAGGAGCCAGTAGTAACTCTTGGGAAGGGGGGGTCTTAAACAAGTCTGAATTACTTGGCTTAGAGTCAAATGGCTGTTGAATTCACTATCCCTCCCCTTTCTGCAGATATGAACCACAGAACCAGAGGAAGCTGAGAGCCCTTACTGTTCTCCAAAGATAAGGAAACCTCATCACATAGGCAGAATGGGGACAGGAACTTAATGGCATATTATCCAGTATAGGGATGAGAGAACAGAAATATGAGAAAAAGGAAAAGAGCAAATGGAAGCAGAGAAGACAAATGAGAAACCCATGACAGCCCCACTCTTGGCTCTTTTAACCCTGCCTAACTCTTCCCATTTGTTTGGTAGAATAAATGACCTTCCCCTGCTTTAAGGGGACTTTTTTCCCCTCCTATTTTGGCCTTGGAACCCTGGGAAACTTTCAGCCCACATTTGGTCTCTGTAGGGCTCAGGGGGTGGCAGAGAAAGTACAGTTATGGCAAAGGTGACACATCCTGGACAAGGGAAACAATTACTAAGCATGTACTTTATAGTCAGATAGATAAATGTGCGTCAGCAAATGTACAGCTGCATATAGAAATGCATACACCCCCTCCCCTCCAGGAAGAAAAAAATGGTGTCACCATTAAAAGAAAGGGGGTGAATTCTCTCATTCAATGAATACATTTCTCTTCTCATGAAGCTGCCCACGGGTTTCCCATCAAGATAGTAATTCATTGTACAGGGAAGGGAACTTCCTATATGGAAATTCCCACTTCCTCCTGAGAACACTACACACAGTGTTAACCTTGATGAGTAAGACTTTCCCTCCTTCCACCAATGTTAGCTGTGAATTGGTCTTTCTCTTTGGAGATTGACTGCCCTGCTAGGTCTGGTTTAACTTTTGGCCTGAGTCTTACAAAGTGACGGTGCCAACAGTAGGATGAGAATGTATGTCTCAATCCTCTAGGATCCTTTTCTGTGCTCCACCCAGCTAACACAGTCATTGGCTAGAGCAAAGCAAAAAGAATGCCATCCTGCTTGATGCGAACTGAACTGTCCTAGGAACATGGATTTGGGTTTGGCTATCTTATTGTAGTTTATTTGTCCCACAAATGGGACAGGCCTGGACATTTGGCCTTCAAAGGCAAACAAAAGCAGGAACAATGAATGGAAGCTGAAATTTAGATTTAATGTATATTACATCAATAACAAAGGAAAATTCTAATGGTTGTAGAAAGCTCAAATTTGAATGACTATCTTGAGTAGTGCTGTCCCTCTCATTGGAGGTCTTCAAACAAAGGCATGGTGATCACTCACTGGAAATATGGTGGAGGGAATCATAATTTGAGTAGGAATGGATGAACCTAGAGGACTTTTGAGATCTCTTCTGACTAAGGTTCTGGGATTTTGACTACTCTGGGCTTCTTAAACTTTATTCACTCACAACCCTTTCAGCACTTCTTAAACTGTGGGTAAGACCCCACATGTCCTCAGAGGACAGTGGCCAAATCTAGAGCCGCCTATTTTCACAGTGCTCAGCAAAAGTCCCATCTGCGCAGCACCCTCATTGATGATAATGACCCTCTCATCACATGCATCTTTCTTCTACTACTTAGGAGAAGCCACAAGCTCCCATTTCTGGGCCACCTTCATAGTTATGGTTGTGAAGGTATGAATGGTAGCTTATAAGATGGAAGAGACGTTAGAATTCATTTAGTCTAACCTTTCATTTTACTGATGCAGAAATTCAGCAAGATTCAATGACTTGTTTAAGGTCACAAAGGCAGTAAGTGGCAGAGCTGAGATTTGAATCTAAATTCTCTAACTCTAAATCCAACATGCAACTTCATTCATCTTCTTAGCTTTTTATGTAATAGTAAAAATTCTTTGCTCCTTCTGAATGCCAATGGAAGAACCAGCTTTTATTTTTAATATAATGGGAAAAACAGAGGGCTAACAGACAAAAGAACTGGACATTATTCACTTCTGCCACTTATTAACTGGGGGACCTTAGGCAAGACTTGTCCACTTCATTTCCCAGTCAAATGGGGACAAGAATGTCTTTTCTGCTTGCCCCTCAGGGTTTCTCTGAAGATGAAGTGAGTTTACAGGTTTGCATTAAAGAGTGAATGGCTCCCAGAAAATTCATTTGCTTGTGAACTTCTAGAAGCCTTCCATGAGTAACTAATGTGGGAATTTCAGGCTTAGGGTAAGGTTGCCGGAAAGAAATTTTGAAAGGAAAGTATTTCTTCTCCCTTCAAATTATAGTGGCATTACTAAAAACTACCTGCTACTATGAGTTGATTTTCCTTAATTTCAAAGCTCATTAATTTAGACTAACTGGAGAAAGGAAGAGCCTGAATTGGGAACAGGGAATGTCATATAATGAAAAGGACTTATGGTCAGGAAACTTGGCTTTGAGGAGCAGAACTAAAACACAGTAGCTCTGTGACCCTGGGCAAATCACTTAACTTTTATGAACACTTTTTATCATTATTAAGACATTTATTTCAATTATGTTTGACTCTTTGTGACCCTGTGCGGGGTTTTCGTGGCAGAGAAACTGGAGTGCCACTTCTTTCTCCAGATCATTTTACAGATGAGGAAACTTCGGGCAAACAGTTAAGTGACTTGCCTAGGGTCACAAAACTAGTAAGGCCCTGAGGCTAGATTTAAATTCATGGAGATGAGTCTTCCTGATCCAAAGCCCAGTGCTCTATCCACTGCTGCAGCTAGCTGCCCTTTTATGAATCCATAGCTCCTTTAGCTCTAAGAAGTAGATAATCATCCTCATGCTACATGCCACATGAGGAAAGCAATTTGTAAACCAAACAGCACTGTATAAATGTAAGTTGTCATCATTATCCCCATCCCCACCATCATCATCATCATTATTTCCAACTCTGCCATCAGCAGTATCTTTGGGTACATCACTTCACCCCTGTCTGGTCCTCACCTTCAAAGTAGGAAATTTGGATACACTGATCTCTAAAATCCTTCTAAGCACTAACCTGATTCTACAGGAAAGATCTTTGAAAAATTAAAAAGTTCTCCAAATGTATAGTACTCTCATAGTAGTATTAATCAACTCAAATAAAACAGATAAATTCAAGTCTTTTCCTTTACCATCAAAAATGTCACACGATGGAGACTGGAAACAGATACAGAAATTCAAATTCTAAATGAGATCAGTGCCTCTTACCACCATATCTTTGCTATCTTAAGAATTCAGGACTCTTCTTCCTCCTCCTCTGGAGCCTATAAGTGGAGGTGTTTCCAATGAAATGATGTGGCTAGTTCCAGATTTTCAACTGACTCAAATTTCTAGTCCCTGACTTGACAAGACAGGTCCTGTATCTGATGAGGCTTATGGGCTCCTCAAGAAAGTTGTTGGGTGGGTGGACTATAAAAAGTAATTTTCATCATGTAATAATATGTATAGGTATGTACATATTTTCTCCATTGATTCATAGAAGCAATCTGGTTAAGTGGATAGAATGGTGGTCATAAAGTCAGGAAGACCTCAGTTCAGATCCTTCCCCTGAAATTTACCAGTTGTGTGACTAGACACAAGCCACTTAACCTATTTGAGTCTCAGGCTGCTCCTTTAAGACATGAAGCTCTTAGTTGACTTAGATGAAGTAGATGGAGAGAGTTCCCAATATGATGAAATGAGACTGATTCTAATCTGACTTCCCTGGTGGTTCCCAACTTCACACATCCTCATATGGTCACAGGTGAGTAATGAGTTTCCTATGTCAACCTAAAATAAAGAGTACTACAGAAGTAGCAAAAACTAGGGTCTTTAATGAGGGCAAGAGAATTGCAATTCAGGGCACCCACACAGCACCAAAGTATTGGAGTGCCCAAGGGGATAGAGGTGGTAGGGTTTAAATACATTTCAAAAGGGAAGGAGTCTCATGGAAGGAACAGACTAGCAAGCTGTTACATGTTGTTTTGCACAACTGAAGGTCCATAGAGAGGGTTAGGGAGCTGGGGAGTGGTGACATCTGGTCAGAACAGCAGGCTCCTTTCATAAGACTGGCCCCAACCAGTCTGAACCTGCACCAACCATGGGATCAGGGTCAGGTAGCCCCTCTGATTCAGCACCTTCATTGATGTTCATTGAATCCACTCTTCTTGTCTATTTGATGGGTGCTTCCATTGGATGACTTTAGAAGTGTGATGCTTCCTTTGGAAGGGGTAAGAATGATCTGGAGAGCTGGGATGCCAACCCACTGTTAGAAAAGCTTTTCCTCTAACTTGAGGCATAATAACAAGCCATTCATACATTTCATAACTATGTTATGAATTACTGTTATAAACAGTAATAAATAATAAACAGAATTACTGTAATAACTCAAGCCCCAAAACCCATTGATATGAGACTCTTGAGTGAGGGGTGGGATGAAGTTGGCAAGAGCAAGACAGAAGAGAGATCTAGTCTCTCCAGGCTCTTCCGGCTTCAAGAATGAAGATGAGGGATGCCAATCTCTCTCTAGATTGCTGAAGGGAGAAAAGTACTCTGGGAAGAAACTGACTTGAAGAACTTCAAGCATGTCTCTATTTCTAGCTTAAACACTAGAAACTTCAGGGAATTTCCCTTTGGGTGAGATCTGGTACACTCAGTTGAGCTGAGTTGCATTTTTTCCACTGAGGGAGCTCTTTTAATCTGTTTTATCTGGTATTTATTCTCACATGTATACTTTCTCTTATTTCTGTTTTGCTATTGACTTGGATAAATGTATTTCTTTGCTATTTCCTATGTGTGTTCATTTGTGAAACTGGCATTTGGTTGGGAAGGGACTCAAGCCTTGGATATAAAGTTTGGGGTCTGCCTTCTGAATTACAAAATAGTGATCAGGAACTTCACTTGAATCTGAAAATTATATTCCCAAGACTAACAATATTTCAGGGATCAAATAAAGTGATTCTAGCCTATCCTGCTTATCCTTCTGGCAGGAATTAAAGTCTTCCTTGGAGAAGGTGAGGGGGAGGAAATGCTGGAGATATATCAGTTCTGGCCTTCTTGTGACCCACTTGTGATACCTCATTTTACGTGAGAGCTCTTTCCATAGAAATATGATTTCTAGTCTCTTATTTTATAAGATATTGTGGGTTTTGCTAGAATTTCTAAAAGCAATACGCATTTTTTTTCTATCTTTCGTATGATTCTTTAGTATTTTGCCCCAAGAATATTATTTTCTGAATAGGGCTATTAGTTGAATATGCCTTTTAACCCAAATTGCTTACAGCTTTTATTAAATGACCACTAAAGACTCCAGCCTTCAAAGTCCATTGTTTTAAGTTTGTTTACTTAAATGAGTTTTGATAGGAATTGTTTTCCATAAACAGTCTGGTCTATAGTTTATAAACTAACAATTTTTTATGAGAAACTTTAGAGGAAAGACTTTTTCCCAGACTGATATTTTTTTGTGATGATGAAATGTGAGGTCATCTCCTTTGCCTAGCTCTTTGCCATTAAATGGGTGTTGTCTCAGGCAAGAAGTCTGAGTCTGGGAAACTTCTTTGACTTAGAAAGTTTCCGTAATTTTTTTTTGCTTTGATCCTTTATTTAAGGGAATTTTGTCTTCCCATTCTGAAAAAATACTTTTTATTTGCATTCTTTCTTTATAGGAAATAGATTTTTTTTTACAAGCACAAATAATTTTATTTTTTCTTGATTATATCCTGGAATTTCATTGTTGTTGTTGTTGTAATAAATGGAAAGGCTTATCCTGACTTGGCTTCATCCTGGTGCTATACAACTACTACATTTATTGGTATGATATATTTCTTAAACATCTGAATGCAACTATATGTATAATTAATTACTACATATTTTCCTGATCTGAATTCATGTTTTTGTTATATTGTTTAAGCACAGGATATTAATCCAATAGACTTTGTTGCTATATTGCACATTTGTTAATTGCATTAATATTTGGGTGTTAATATGGACACACATGGAGCAAATCTAAAAAAGATAGAAACTAAGATAATTAAGAGGTGCTATCTTTCTTTGCAATTTAAAAACACTGGGGCATCTTAACATTAGGAATGGATCGAGACTTTAAAAATGAGGATATTTTTAGGATTGGAGAGAAAAGTGAAAGAATTAGAAGAGTCTATAATGAAGGCCACTGATATTAAGGCAGGTGAGAAAAATCAGGGACCTTTTCTAATATTGCTTAAGAATTTTCATTATGGAGATATACCTGAGAAATTGACAGTAGGGAGTCATTCCTGGTAGTTTCAGACTTGTCCACCCTCTAAGAATGAGGAATTGCTAAAAGAGGTAAGAGCCATTCTAAATCAGAGGAGGCATTCCTACAGAGAGACAGAATGTCAATTAAGCCAAGGAATTCTACTCCATCTATGAGTAAGATTGAGGTCATACTCCTTACAGTAGACAGATTCCCAGAGGCCCCAGATCGTTTTCTCTGGACATGAACCGCATTCCCTAAAACAATCCTGGAAGATTTTGGTTGGGCAGAATGTGACTGAGATACACTCTGGACACTGGAAAGCCCCAGAACCAAAATGATGAGACTCAGATTGCCTAAGGAGATAGCTGCAGTGGTAGTAGACAACCTCATAGAGGCAAAGCCAGATGTAACTTGGCATGAATATATCCAAATATTAGCAGCAATATTTAAGGGGAACAGATCAGAAGATTCCAATGCTAATCTTGTCTCTTTGTTCAGTACAAAGGAGAAAATTTTGCTGAGTTCTTCCTCAAGGTAGAGCAATGAGTGCAGAGACCAATACAGATAGGCACAATAAATCCTGAGAATACAGGGAAAATTGCCCTGCAGAGATTGAGCCAGAGCTTGGTACAAGATCCTTGTGTATATGATGTCATCAGGTCTATGTAGACACAGAAACCATTGTCAACAAAGTCTGAGCTGAGACAGGTACTTTTGAACTTCAAGGATCAATAAAACCTCAGGGCTCATTCTCAGCAGGCTCCACGCCTTTTTGAGTGTAAGCCATAGAAGCAAAGCAGGACAGCAGCCCCAAAGTACTGAACTGCAATTATAGGACCTGACGCAATCAGGGGAGAGTTGTGGACTGACTTTTCCCCTGGAAAGAGGGGAAAGAAAGGATTAAAAAAATATGAGGCCTTATCTTGGTTAGACAGAGTGCAGGGCCTGGAGGATAAATCTGCTCTCAGACAACTCCTAGCTGTGTTATCCTGGACAAGTCACTTAATTGTGACGGCCTCTGTTTCCTCATCTGTAAAATGAGCTGGAGAAGGAAATGGCAAACCACTCCAGTATCTCTGCCAAAAAACCCTAAATGGGGTCACAAAGAGTTGAATATGACTGGAACAATTCAACAACAACAACAACCTTGATCTAGGTATGCACAAGACCCAAAACACATCTATTTTTGCTAAAATATTCTGGGGAAAGGATTTTTTTTTTTTTTTAGGATATGAATCTTCTGTCAGGAATCACTCTGACCATAGTAGAGACTTGGAAAACAAGCTACTTGAGGAAATATCGGCCTTGGCAAGTATAAAAAAAATCTAGGATTGCTCATCTTTAAGGAGAGCCACAGCCTGAACAACGGGCTCAGTGGAGTCACCTATCTTTTCTAGTATGTGCATACAATTGTACCAGGGAAGGCTTTATACCACGCCTTCTTCTGTTTGGGCAAGAACCATTGTCCTCAGATGAAGGAGGTAATGCAACTATTTCAAACTCAGTATATCTTTCAGATGAAAAAGAAGTTGAGAGATGCCTCCCAATTAACCACAGCTTCAATTTAGAAGATCAGTGACAGAAAAAAAATATTATCATGCTAGAGTTAGCTATCAAGGGGGCAGCTAGGTGGTACACTGGATAGAGCACTTGTTTTAAAGTCAGGAAGATCTGAGTTAAATCTGACCTCAGAGACTTACTAGTTGTGAAAGTTCTGGGTGAGTCCCTTAACCCCTATCAGCCTCAGTTCCTTGTTTGTAAAATGGGGGCACAGTGGAGAAGGAAATGGCAAATAACTCTAGTTTCTTTGTCAAGAAAAACCCATGATCCTTGTCCATGGGATCACATAGAGTTGGACACAATGAAACAACCATGATGCCAAGGTCTTCTACAAAGAGGCAAAGTTCTATTGAGAAACCTTGATACTCATTAGCTGACTAATGGCAAGCTAATCCATACAAGGTAATTGAGAGACTTGACAACTTTCCTGTTTAAAATGGGGGGTAGGGGGTGAAGAGTGTATCAAGACTATATACTGCAACCATCTATTGTTCATAGGAGAGTTAGTTGTACTTTTCTAAGAGAGAATTGGTAGACACTCACATAGTCCATAGCCAAGGAAAAGAGATTGCCTACCACCCATAGAAATGATATACAGTGCAGGAGAATGTGTATTATTACATAATGGAGGAGTTAAAACCAGAGACAATTCCTTTCCTGCTCAAAACTGCTACAGACACACAGGGTACAGATTCAAGTCAGAGAGCATGAACATACTGATAGCCAACCTGGCATGACTACCAGCTCAGGTATAGACAAAAAAGCCTACAATGATCCCAATGGTAAATCCATACCAATTACTAATACTAGCGTAAGAGCTGAGAGATCTGTCAGAAACAAGAAAACTAGATCTACGTAGACCAGTTACTAGACTGAATTATTATATTACAGGTAAACTTAAAGATATAGTAACACATGTATCGAGGCAACAATACTATGTTGTGTGAAAGGCACCTTGAAGTGTAATTGTATGTTTTTACTGCTATAGATGTGAATTACTGCATATTTGGGCTTGCTTCTTTTTTATTTTGCTGTTAGGTTCATTTGACTATGTTTCATGTTATGTTCATGCTATAGCAATGTCTGTTCATTATTGGCACATATAATCCTGTTTATAGTTAAGTTGTATTTTATATTGCCTATTGACAATGCTGTTGCAACTAACCACCTTTGCTTTGTTGGTTCGCCATGCTTGTTGCTTTGGATTGATTACAGGTTACTGTATATATGCACTCACTGTTGAAATGTGCATGTGTTATATCCTATATGTAGTAAAGTATGTTGTCACTCTAGTATCCTCCCAAGTGATTCTCTGTATATTGCCATGTCCATTACGTGTTAATGTTCAATTGTTTTATTTCAGTTTCAGTGGTTCTGAAGGCTGGTTACCTGGAACACCAGAAAAACCATTCTTGTTTTAAAGCACTGAAGTCTGTATTTATACTGCATAGTTATAGATATTAGACTTGCCCCCAGTTGATATTTGCAAGGGATTGAAAAGAATTTTGGTGTAGGGGAGGAATGTAACCTAAACCCTAAAACCTGTTGTGGTGAGACTCTCTCTCACTGGGGAGATAATATCCCATTCCTGTATGAGAGGTGGGACAGAGTTGGTAAGAGTAGGAGAAATGAGAACGTTAGCCTCTTCAGTTCCTTTGGGCTCTCCTGGCTTCCAGATTTGAGAAAGAAGATGGATGATGTCCACTTCTGTTTAGGTCACTAAAGGAGAAAAAGACTCTGGGAAGAAGTTGACATGTAGAACTTCTGTCATGTCCTCATTCTCATCGTGCTACACTTGAGACTTTTGGGAATTTCCCTTTGAGCAATATCCTGAACTCTCACCCTTGGTTGAGCTGAGTTAAGGGAGAGCTCCTTCACTGTATTTTCTACTATGAATTCTGATCTGCATACTTTCTCTGATTTCTATTTTGTTATTGACATGAATAAATGAATTTCTTTACTTTTTGTTATGGATGTTTATTGTGAAACTGTCATTTGTCAGGAAAGAAGTCAAGCCTCAGATATAAAGCTTGAAGTTATCCTTTCCCCACTAAGAAACAGCAGTCAGGAATTTAGTTTGAACTTAAAAATTATATCCCCTAAACTAATAATTTTTAAGGGAGCAAATAGATATAATTCTAGGTCAGTATGTCCTCTCAGGAGACGAGGGATCAACTACTGGTTCCAACTTTCTTAAAGTCTCCCTTGTAGAAGGATGAGAGATGATAGACTAGATGTCCTTTTTTGTCTTCCTTTGGGCCACACATGGTATTCCTCGTTGCACTATGAGCTTAGAACTTTAAATCTGTTAAATCAGACCATGAGCTTAACTTAGTGACCATTAGGGTGATAGCAGTATATGAAAGTATACGTAGCTAGTAAGAGCATTAGGCAGGGCTGTCTATCACATCTATTCTGACCATCACTTGATTCCACCAAGGTCATCAATATCAACCTTACAAGGAGGTCCATTCTTACCCCATTCTCTCTAAGATCTTCCTAGAATATATAATACATATGTATGTGTGTGTGTGTATATACATAGATATATATGTATATATATATATATATATTTTTTAGTTATGAGAAATTTCCATGCTTTCTAGAAGATCTTCTCTCATCTTTTCTGTATCACAGTTGGCCTAAGATTATATGTGAAAAGATGAGATTGTTCTGGTGCCTTGTTCTCAGTGAGTATTCCCTAAGAGGCAAGATTTGCTCCTAAAATTTTCTCATATCACTGACCAGGCACAGTTGTAAAGGGCAAATCACAAGCTGTCTTTGTTTTTGCTTATATTTGTAATTCCAGGTCTTTACAGAGTGCTAGGCATAAAGTAAATGCTTAATAAATGCTTGTTGACTTGTGTCAATTTGACTTGACCCATGCCATGGAGCTACATTGTCATGGTTAAAGCATTCCCTGGAAAGGGAAAGAAGGATTTAGATTAATATAGAGTAGGAAGGGAACTAGGGGAAAGAGGAAGAAGAAAGCCTTTTATAATACCCTCTCCCCACTCTGTCATCCCTAGAATCCATAGATTCACATCTAGAAGGGACCTCAGAGGTCACTTAGCTTAACCACCCCTAAAGACCTCTTTTTCTTTTCTTTTAAAAAAAATTAACCACATTTTTTAAAATATAAATTTATTTATTTAACTTTTTACATTCATTTTCACAAAACTTTGGGTTCCAAATTTTCTCCCCATTTGTCCCCTACCCCTTCCCCAATACACTGAGCATTATAATTTCCCCTATCACCAATCTGCCCTCTCTTCTATCATCCTTCCCTTCCCTTGTCCCCATCTTCTCTTTTGTCCTGTAGGGCCAGATAACTTTATGTTCCCCATTACCTGTATTTCTTATTTCCTAGTAGCAAGAACAATACTCAACAGTTGTTCCTAAAACTTTGAGTTCCAACTTCTCCCCATCCCTCCCTCCCCACCCATTCCCTTTGGGAAGGCAGGGAATTCAATATAGGCCATATCTGTGTAGTTTTACAAGTGACTTCCATAATAGTTGTGTTGTGTAAGACTAACTATATTTCCCTCCATCCTATCCTGCCCCCCATTGTTTCTATTCTCTCTTTTGATCCTGTCCCTCCCCTAGTGTTGACTTCA
>CM053773.1:131399092-131437155 GCA_028658325.1 Potorous gilbertii | reverse complement strand
TTTACTAGCTGTGTGACCTTAGGCAAATCACTTAAGTTCTGTCGGCCTCACGTTCCTCAACTGAAAATGTCAATCATAATAGGACCTGCTTCCTAAGGTTTTTGTGAGTATCAAATAAAATAATATTTGTAAAGTGCTTAATGTAGTGCCTGGTATGCCGTAGGCATGTACTCATGAGATGCCTAGTCCCTTCCTTTCCCCTTCATTGACAAATTTTTTTTTTTTTTTTTTTTTACTAACTACTCAAGCTACTGTGGGGGCCCTATGAGGAAGGGCTAGCACTTCCTTTTGACAAAATACAGATTTGAATAGAATCCTCTCTCCCTTTCCTGCCCCTGCCATAACAAGCTTCCTTTTCTTTCCCATACTTCATATTTGCTAACTCATACTGCTCTCCTTCTCATTATTTCTCACCCACAAGGCTCTATTGCTCATTTCCATGCCTCTGCACTATCTGTTCCCCCTTCTTGGAGTGCACTCTCTCCTCACCCAATTTTTGTAAAATCTCTAATGTCTTTCAAAGCTCAACCCAGATCTCACCTCCTACATGAGACCTTTCCAGATCCTCCTAAGCTACCAGTACCTTTCCTTCTGCCCTGCAAATGATCTTCTAGTAATCTTGTAAATTGTTTCAGGAAGGTTTCACATATGGAGCCTCTGGGCCAAAATAATTATATGCTTAAATAATTGTAAACAATTAGTTAATAATCATATTGCTAAAAAAGTATTGGGAGACCTGCGGGTAAAAGTAGCCTTCAAGAAGGTCCCCTGAGGTCTAGGTTCTTGTACACTCTTTACCCAAAGGGCACTCAATGGGGTTTCAGGTCAATCCACCCAAAGGTGAAGTTAATCCAAACCACCAATAGTCTGTTTCTTGCTCAGAAAGGCAATAGGTGGCCCCCAACTGCCCTGAGTCTACCTCATAACATCCTGGGCAGATTTTGGTAATGGGGAGGAGGGGGATGGAAGAGAGTGAAATGCAAAGCCAATACGTATGATAGCCAATGAATTCATGTAATGTAAAGTTAGTAGAACTGGGGAATCATAGACACAAAGACTATGGCAAAATAAATGGAAAGAGCAACAAAAAAGTGAAACTGAATGCGGTGTCATCATAATGACTAAATTTGACCTTGAAGAAGTAAGAAAATGAACTTCCCTCTCTTCTTTGCCGAGGTAGGGAACTGTATAGAAGTGGAATACTGCACACATTCTCAGACTGGATGTTATGTTTATTAATTTTGCTAAATTGCCTTTTTTCTCTTTTATTTCTATTTCTTTCAATGGAAGAGTCTCTGAGTAGAGAGCAGGAGAGATACTCAGAGATGAAAGTGATGTAAAAATAGAATACATCCATACAAATTGGAAAAATTGAAAAATTTGTAACTATTTACATTTCTATAGTGCTTTACAATTTATAAGCTACCTCTTATGAGGGAGGCACAATTCTGTGAGGTGGTAAAAAGTATTAATACCCATGTTTTCCAGATAAGGAAAATGAGTCTTGGAGAAGTTAAGTGACTTGCCCAGGATGATAGCAAGTATTAGAGCCAAGGATTCCCAGGTCTCACCTGACTCAAGGTTCAGGATTTTGCCTCAAAGTAGATTCAGAAATTCAGGGCATTTAGAGCTGAAATCACTTGGTCTAAACTGAGGCATTTTATAAATAGGAAAACTGAAGATCCTACATGTTACGTGGATACCCACAGATGGTAGGGAAGAGAGCTGGGGTTCAAAGGTGCAGCCTCAGAATCTAATCTAATCTAGTTCTTTCCAAAGGTCAGAGAAGTACAAAGAAAGCTAGAGAGGGAGAACTGATAGGATCAGAGAAAATTCATCACTACTATTGGAAAAACAAGGAAAAATGGGTGTCCTACAGATAGGGAAGTAACAGTAAGTGGTATAGGGGATAGAGTGCCAGGGTCTGGAGTCAGGAGAGTTCAAATATGACCTCAGACACTTAGTAGCTGTGTGATCCTGGGCAAGTCACTTAACCTTATTTGCCTCAGTTTACTCATCTGTAAAATGAGCTGGAGAAGGAAATGACAAACCACTTCAGTATCTGTGTCAAGAAAGTCCCAAAGTGGGGTCACAAGTGTAAAACACACTAAACAGCAATGCTGATGGGGAAGCAACATCCCTGAATTTTAAAAGGTGATTCATTCTTTCACCTCAGCTAGTTCAGAATATCATAAATACAGAACTGGAATTGTTTTTAGAGGTCATCTAAGCCAACCCACTCACTTTACAGATGAAGAAACAACTTTGAGAGGTTGAATAATTATCCAAGATCACACAACTAATCCAGTGACAGAGGGAAGATGTTAACCAAGGTCTGTCCTCTGGCTCCTTTTCCACTCTGGTAATTTATGGGCTTGCTAAATGTTTACTCAACCAACTGGAAGACCCAGAAGTCTATCTACCTGGCTTGTGAGCTCTTGGCAGTCAGGTAGCATATGGAGTGGTCATCTCAATGTGCACAAAGCTTCTGGGTGGACCTAGCCATAGGCATTTTGTATTGTAGCCGGTGGGTAACAGGTTCAAATGATTATAGAGTCTTTTGCTATTCAGTCATGTTTAATTTTTCATGACTCATGGACTGTACTGTCCATGGGGCTTTCTTGGCAAGGATACTGGAGAGGCTCACCATTTCTTTCTCCAGTGGATTAAGACAAGCAGGGGTTAAGTGACTTGTCCAAGGCCACATAACTAGTGTCTGAGGCCACATTTAAACTCAGGGCTTCCTGAGTCCAGGTCCAACTCTCTATCCATTGAGCTCTCTAGCTGCCCCACAAAGAAGCTATCTGTCCTTCATTCTCCCCTAGGCAACTTAAGGTCAAATATCTTTCTTCCATCTCTCTGCTTACTGGGAAAACACTGAGGAGATTTAAGGAGAAGGTCAACAGTATTGACTGTGTGATCCCAGGAGATGTTGCCTGTGTGAAGCCCTGATCTGTAAAATGGATATCAATAATAAGAGTGTGGGGAGGAGGGGGTTGAGGAGGGTGCTGGAGGGAGGGGTGAGCGAGTTATTTTTCCATGAAAGTACTTGACAAATATTATTCAACATATCAGCAAAAAAAGCCCATTTTGCTAAATGGTCAGGAGGTGGGATATCCATTTGCTGCATGACACTTGCCAACATGTGCCTGTTCCACTGGGTAACTAACTGCCTTCCTCCTGAAGGAGAGGAAATGATTTTTTTTAGTATGATCAAGTCATAGAAGAGATAAACTGAGCAAGGCTTCCTTTTGTTTCCTGTCTGCAATGTTAATTGGGAAGAGAAATGGAAAAGGCTCGTGTAATTCATTGTTTGGGACACCTGTCCAGAAAAACAAGTTTTTAAAATTATTTTTTGTCCTCAAGATATTGCACATTAGTGTTCTGTTCCTTCTTTAAAGCCTGCACCACTCTCAAGAGGGTCAGGTTGCTGCCCCAGAGGAGGGGTGCGGGCACTGCTTTGAATTTCACAGCAAAAAGCATTGTCCTTTCTCAGGACACACACACACACACACACACAAGGGAGGAGAGAGAGAGAGAGGGAGGGAGGGAGAGAGAGCAAAAGTAGCAGTAATAACAGCAAAGATTTATGTGGCTCTTTAAGATTTGCAAAACACTTTCTTCTAATTAGTGTTAGGGCATAGATGGAGTATTATTTTCCCCAGTTACAGATGTTTCGAAGGGCATCCCTCTTTTAAGAGGAGAGTCTTATCTTAATAGTCTTATCAAGGCCCCACCTTTGCAGTTACAAAAGACTTCATACTCATTTGGATCAAATGAGATAATATTTGGAAGGTGTTTTGGCAGTCCTTGGCATAGAGCATATGTTTAATAAATCTTTCCTTCCTCCACCCTTCCCCCTTCCCTTCTTCCCTTACTTACCTCTTTCCTCCCTCCCTCCTTTCCTTCCTTCTTTTGTTCTTTCTTTCCTTCTTTCCTTCCTTTCTTCTTTCCTCCCTTCCTTTCCTCCCTTCCTTTCTCCTTTCCTTTTTCCCTTCCTTCCTCCTTCCCTTTCAATATTCACTACATTGCTATAAGTTGCATAGGTTATCATAATGAAAATAGTAACAGACATTTGTCCAGTGTTATAGAGTTTGCAAAGTGCCCTGCAAACATGATTCAGGATTATGGATTTAGAGAAGGAAGAAACCTTAGAGATCATTGGGTCCAACCCTCTTCTGATATATTTGAGGAAACATAAGCTTAGAAAGTGACTTTCCCAAGGTCATCTGTGTTATAAAGTGACCAAGGCAGTATTTGGATCCGTGTCTTCTGATCCCCAGCACTCTGAGCTTATCCCGAAGCAATTGTATCAAAGGGTAGAACTCAGGGATGGGGTAAGGTATACACAGTGAGCTCCTGAAGTTACATGTTTGGGACCAAAATAGAAACACATAGAAGTTGTTGTTGGGTTCGTCCTTCATTGCTGAAGAAGACATAGCGTTGCTTGGTAGAGAGCTGGCCTCTATTCACAGCAGCAACTTAGAGTCTTGGAGAATTGCCCAAAGTACTGAAAACTTAAGTGATTTACCCAGTATCACACAGTCAAATGTGTATCAGAGGTGGGGCTTGAAGTCAGATCAGCCTTGCTCAAGGGCCAGCTCTCTACCCACCAAACCACACTGTTCGTTGTGTTTATATGTATTTATATGAATATTTGGGCCTGGCCTGTAACTCAGGAGCATGTTACATATACCCAAGACTCCACTCTGTCCCTGGGAAGGAAGGAAGGAAGGAAGGAAGGAAGGAAGAAAAAGAAAAGAGATAGGAAGGAAGGAAGAAAGGGGAAAGAGAGAGAGGGAGGGAGAAAAGAAGAATTTATTAAGTTCTTATTACATTCCAGGCACCATGCCAAGCACTGGGAAAGGAAAGACAGTCTCTTCAAAGGGGAGCTAAAAAGCTGAAAAGTGGGGTTGGGTGGGGCAGTAAAGAATGAAGGTGTTGGTGGAGGGACATGGCTTTACAGTCTAGAGAAGGTCAGTAACAGGGCCAGGAACAGAATGAAGGCAGGCTGACCTGGCCCCTTCACAGAATGGAGGCTCTAGGAAGAACTCACCAATAGGAGAAAAAAGGTAGGCTTTGTGAAGAAAAAGGGCAGGCTTTGTGAAGAAAAAGGGCAGGCTTTCCATGGTGGCTGGGTTAGGAAGGTCATAGGCCATTTCAAAGCAAGGAGGCCCCAGCCACTGGAGGAAGTTCCAGTTTGAACCAGCTGCAGAGAGGGCATGGTTTTGAAGTCCACAGAACGTCAGAAACAGGGCCAGGAGGGAATTAGTCTATTTTTACACATGAGGCAACTGAGGCCCCCAAAATTAATCATCTTGAGTGAGACCAAGCAACTAGTAAATAGCAGAATTGGTGCTTGAACCAAGGCTTTCTAACTCTAAGTCTGTTGCTCTTTCTGGTATAAACAGTACATATGAAAATGAAAGAAAAAAAAGACCTGAGGGTTTTGGTGAACCACAAGCTCAATATAAGTCAACAGTGTGGCAGCCAATAAGAGCTACCACCACCACCTGACACCACCTCCACCATCACCATTGCCACCATCACCATTGTCATCACCATCACCATCACCAACACTGCCATTGTCACCACTGCCACCTCTGCTACCGTGATCTGAGGCTGCTGAGAGGTGAGTGTCCAGCACACAGGAGGCAGTAGTCCCCCTATAGTCTTCCCTAGTGAGATTTCCTCTAGAGCACTGTTTTCTGTTCTAGACATTACATTTTAGAAAAGTCTGGATCAGGTCCAGAGATTATTCAGGCTAGTGAGGGGCCTTCAGGATATGCCATTTGAAGACAAAAAGAAGAAACTGGGGATATTTAGTCAAGCATAGCAGTTACTCCAAATATTTGAAGGGATAGTTTAGGGAAGAGGGTTTAACTTTATTGTTTTTTCCTGCAGGGCAGCGCTAGCAAGAATGGATGGAAGATGCTGAGAAGCAGCTTTGGGCCTGATGAAAGGAAATATTTCCCAATGACTAGAGCTAACTGAAGGTGCTTCAGGAGGTGTTTACTGTGTTCCCTTTGCTGGAAGGCCTCCAGATGGAGGCTGGATGACTGCTCTGGGGAGATCCTGCACAGGACTGGCCTGGATCCGATGGCCCCTGAGATCCTTTCCCACTCTGATATTCTACAATTCTGTGCATCAGATGACTCCCTGACAGGTCAACAGAACAATGGCTGATAATAAGGGCTGTGTGAGCAACTCCTTTGGGCACATCTCATGGTAGCAATAGCAACAACAAAATGATGGTGAAAATTCACATTGCAAATATTCAGCCTTCTACCCTTAGGGGTCTCTCTTGGTAAAAATCTGAGTTATGTTCTTGATAGCAGATAATCCTTGAAACTCTATATGGTTTTCCTGTCTATAGTTCCCACAGACTGACTACCTGAACCCTGAAGAATGTCACTGCCTTGAACTCTGGAGCCTAGTTTCTTCAGCAAGCTCTTAAAAAATAATAACTACCTGCCTGATTTTTGATCATAGAAAGTCATTTAAAGTCAACAAAGAAGCGGGGAGGAAGACCAGTAGCCTCCCATCTTGCAAAGATGAAAGAATTCACATGGGTGGCATAGTAGATAAAATGCCAATGCATTTTTAATTCAAATTCAACCTTAGACTAGCTGGATGACCTTAGGCAAGTCACATAACCTCTGATTGCCTCGTTTCCTCATCCATGAGGATAGTACTAGCATTTATCTTCCTTAACATAGTGTCTGGCACATAGTAAGTGTTTTATAAATGTTAGCTGTTACTATAAAGTCCTCAGGTCTGAGGCCAGAATTAGATTTTGTTCATAGGACACCATGGTCTTTTTTTTTTTTTTTAAAGCAACTCAATATTTCTTCAAGTGGTAATCTCTGTTTTAAAATATAGATGAAAAGTCCATTCAAGCTTTTGTCTTAGTAGTTCTCATCTTGCTCTGGGAAAAGAAACTCTGACCTCTTAACTCATGTCTTTTGTGATTTGGCCCATACTCTTATCCCTAAAGCCTTCTAGCCAATCTTTCCCTTACCATGAATATTCCTGGTTTAATTCAACTAACATTTATAAGTGCCTACTGTGTTCAGTGACACTGTATGAGGTGCTGGAGATAAAGGCAGAACTAAAATAAATCCACCAGTCCCTGTATGCTCAGGAAGCTTACATTCTACTCAGAAAATAATATGATTCTTTCTCTTGGCTTCTTCTATGACTCAGCTCAGATCTCATCCTCTGTAAAAGGCCTTCCCTTCTCATTCTCCCCATCCCCTACTGCTAGTGTCTTTTCCTCTCAGATTACCTTCTATTTACGCTATTTATCTTTTATATGTACCATTATTTTGGCCATGTTGTCTCCACCATTAGAATGTGAGTTTCTTGAGGTCAGGGACCATGTTGTTGCCTGTTTTTTGCGTTTCTGGGGTCATCACAGAGCCTGGCACACAGCAAATGCTTAATAAATGTTTGTCAATGTTTGAACACTGGGATTTATTAAAAATGACAGTCATCAGTAGATAATTTTGGGGGTTGGATGGTGTCAAACTCCCACAGTCAGCACACCATATCAGTAAGAGGCATGGTAGATGGCTTGGGCTTCACTAGCCCTGAAGTCAGATGACCTGGATTCAAATCATTCTTCTGATTCTTCCTACGTATGTGATCTTGGACAACTCAAACTACCAACACTTCAGTTGTTCCCTCTGTAAATTAAGGGAGTTGGACTAAATGACCAACTCCAAAGACCATTTCAGTTTTGAATCTGTGAGTTTATGAGTGCGTGGTTGGCTCTTAATAAATGCTTGTTAGCTGATTGGGCCATTGTTGTCTGTCTTTGAACGGAAATCTCCAAATAAGGCTAGCAACGCCCGATTCACTGGACTGAGGCAAAACCCAATGACTTGCTTGGGGCTTACAAAAAGAACCAGAGCATTGTTTGAGTACTACTCATTGAAAGTTAGGAGATATCACTGCTGTCTTCTTGGACCCACTTAAGCCATACAAGGGCAGTTAAGGCACAGTGAATAGAGTGCCCATCCTGAAGTCAGGAAAACTCATCTTCCTAAGTTCAAATCTGATCTCACTTACTAGGCATGTGACCCTGGACGAGTCATTTAATTCTGTTTGCTTCAATTTCCTCATCTGTAAAATGAACTGGAGAAAGAAATGGCAAACCACTCCAGTATCTCTACCAAGAAAACCCCAAATGGAGTCACAAGGAATCAGACATGACTGAAAATGACTGAACAACAAGTCCATATAATCTGACCCCTAACTCAGTCCAATTATCAGAAGGGACTTGTAGTGACAGGTCTGATTGGTGAGACGATGGAGGAGATTTTACACACACACACACACACACACATATAGTTTTCTTCTCTCCCTCCCCTCCATCAACCCATTGGGGAAAAAAGGAAAAACAGAAAACTCCTGTAACAAACTTATATAGTCAAGCAAAATCAATTTCCCCATTGGTCATGCCCAAAGGAATATACACCTCATTCTGCACCCTGAATCTACCAACTCCTCATCATTGGTCCATTGGAATCAAGGATGCTCATTGTGTTGATACAGGTTCTTAGGGCTTTCAAAATTGTTGGTGTCTACAGCGTTGTTATTATTCTATATAAACTATTCTCCAGGTTCGATCATTAAATTCTTAGCCAATTCAGACAAGTCTTCAAAATTGTTCATTGTTATAATATTGATGCTAAAGGATAAACTAGCTGTAGGCTATTTAGCTGCCTCAGTTAAGCTCTTAGTTTCCAGTTTTTAAAGCTCCATTTCTCAGAATCTCTCCATTTTTTACCACATACTGGTATAAATACTTACCATTTGACAAAAACTGCTATGAATATTGAACAACAGAATGGAAGAATTCCGATTTATGCCAATACCGTACCTTAAGCCAAGGTAAAAAAAAAAAAATCCAAATGGGCATACAACCTAGATTGAAAAAAATCATGTTATAAACAAAAATAGAGAAGTTTAGAAAAAATTACCTATCAAATATGTGGAGAGGAGAAATGTTTAGGACAAAACAAGGAATAGAGAGGAATATAGAACTTAATATGGATAATTTTGATTGCGTAAAATTTAAACAAACAACTTTGAAATCTCTAAGAATTAGGATTATGTCCTAATTCTATTAGGACCTGTTATGAAACATCTCTATTTGTTACGGAGAGGCGATAGATGTATGATGCAGTATGAGACATATATTTTTGTAGATAGTCATAATGGGAATTTGTTTTGCTTGACTGTGCATATTTGTTGCAAGAAATTTGTCTTTCATATCTTTTTTTTTTCAGTGATATGGGAGAAAACATTTTTTTAATGAAGAGGTTATGGTTACTACAGATGTGAAATGTTGCATTCACTTTCTGATAAAGTCTTCATATTGTTAGTTTTACTTAACTATTTCATTTTGTTATGAGACCTCTCATGAAATTGGAATGATCTGTAAATGTAACATAAAAACAAAATACAATAAAGCTAAAAAAGAAAGGAAAGGAAAAGATTCACTTGCAGGGAACTCTGTTAGAATCTGACTAGTGAAAAGGAAGTAATTGTACCTCAAAACTGAAAACATCCAGGACTCCATCAAGGCGGCTGTCGTGCTGAATTATATAAGTTATAGCATAGAGTATGATACCAAATGGGATTCTATCATAATGACTTTCTAGTGGATGGCTTGCAGTAATGAACTTGAAAATTGTTTAAGTTAAAACTATGTAAGAGTATAACCTGCATAGACAGAAAATAAATAACCTTGGATACTTAAAGCATCAGCTTTGGTCCTTTGCTATGATTCTTCCCTAGGACAGCTACATGACATAAGAGATGAGCATCTGACCTGGAATCAGGAAGACTTGAGTTCAAATTTGGTCTCAGACACTTAGTAGATATGTGACCCTGGGCAAGTCACTTAATCCTGTTTGCCTCAGTTTCCTCACCTGTAAAAATGAGATAGAGAAGGAAATGGTGAAAGCATTCCAATATTTTTGACAAGAAAACCCCAAATGGGGTCTTGAAGAGTTAGTCATGACAGAAACAAAACATGATTCTCTCCTATTAAAATATCTCTTGCCCCTAGGAGAGGGTATAAAGGTTGAAAGGGGAACTAATGGCAGAAGGGTGGGTACATTAAACATTTAGTTGGAGTGGCAAACTGCTGATGTTTAAGGTAGTGAGGTCATTAACTTCAAACTGAGAAGATCTTAGAAACCATCAAATCAAACCCCATAGTTTTACAGATGAAGAAAGTAAGGCCCAGCGGAGGTTGTGATTTAATCAAAGTAACAAAAATAATAAATGACAGAACAAAGGTTGAACTCAGCTCTTCTGACTCTGAACTCAGTGGTCTGTCCGCTGAATCACACTATCTTAGGTATTCTTCAAAATATAATGAACCATTGATTTTTCCCTGTGTATGTGCAGTTGTTTTTCAGGTGTATCCAACTCTTCATGACCTCATTGGAGGTTTTCTTGGCAGAGATACGGGAGTGGTTGCCATTTCCTTCTCCAGCTCATTTTACAGATCAGGAAACTGATGAGGTAAATGGGGGCAAAGTGACTTGCCCAGGGTCACACAGCTAGTAAGTGCCTGGGATTGGATGTGCACTGAGGAAATGAGCCTTCCTGATTCCAGGTGAGACACTAGCCACCTGTCACCTAGCTGCCCTGTGATTTTCTGTAGCACATTTTAATCCTTAGTCATCTTGCTCTCAGTAACCAGGTGCTTCCAAACCCTCTTCTTGTCCCTGAATGCCCAGTGCTCATGCTGCTTTTGACTTTAGCCCAAGCCACAGGTCAGGTTTACCATGATAGTCATCAAATCTATATAATTAACTCATAATTGATTACATTAATTATTGAATCATAGATTTTAGAGCTAAATGAAGGATGTATTCCAAAACACAGTTAATAATTCCTCAAATGGTTTCTATTGGACTTTCATATAATTTTTTTTTTTGCATTCTCATTTCAATGTTATTCTTGGAACTGTTAACCCTTAAAACAAAAAGAAGAAATCACCATGCAAAAGGCCCCCCTATCGCCTCCATCTTGGCCCCACCCACTTCATGCCACGCCCCCCTCCCCAGACTGGGTGAGGAATATCACTTCTTGGATGGGCCAGAGATGTGGAGGCAGACTTTCTGGCACTCTGAGGACAGTTGTTTTAGTTTAAGAAATAATTCTATTAAATGTAAACAAAAACTTTACTTGCACCTAATTAAGCAAAGTAAGCAGTAATATCAATAACATTTTTGAAAATTATTCAAAAAAACAATCCTGGGAGAATATTTCAAAGTTGATTTATCAGAGAATTAAGATCACTGGCAAATTATTATTCTTAGAGTCTTAACGATTTAAATTCCTTCAACTTTCTTCCCAAAGCATTTTTTCTTTCTTGAAAAAGTGCTTCTCCTTTGCCATTTTTCACATAACCTTCTCCCTTCTCTGCATCTATGTACTGACTGTTCCCCAGGCCCACAGTGTTCTCCCTCCCCACGTTTTGACCTACTCGTTTCCTTCAAAGTTTAGCCCGAGCCAGTTTGTCAGTCAACAAACCATTTGTAAGCGCTATGTGGCAGGCAGGCACCATGTTAAATTCTGGGGAACAAATATGTAAATAACCATGTGCATATAAGGCATAGGTAATATAAACATAAGGTCATTTCAGAGGGAAAGACTTGAGAGGGGGGAGGGAGGAGAGGCCTCAAGAAGCAGATGGTGGAATCTGAGCTAAGTCTGGAAGGAAACGGGGGGAAGAGGGGGTGGGGAGGAGGACAGGGTAGGAGAGAGTACTTCTGGTCTGGAGGACAATGTTTAAAGGCACAGAATTAGGAGAATTGTAGGAGGAACTTCAAGGTCAGTGCAGCTAGATTGTGGAGAGAGCAGAGCGAAGCAGAATGTAACAAGACTAGCAAGGTAGGAAGGGACCAGATGGAGCAGGTACTTAAATGCCAAGCAGAGGATTTTATATTTGATCTGAGGTAAGAAGAAGCCATTTGAGTTTTCAAGTGGGGGGTGAGGCAATGATAGGATCAGACCTGGGCTTTTGGAAGGAGCAAAAAAAGGGAGACAGAATGGAGGGGAAAGAGATGAGGCAGGGCAGTCCATTCAAATGATGTTGCAATGACCCCGGTGAAAGGTGGGGAGGGCCTGTGCTGGGGTGGGGAGTGGCTATTGCAATTCCCTATATAGGATCATGGGACTTTCCTGATCTCTCCAACTGCTATTTCTCCTTCCCTTTCCAAAAGGGATTTGTATTTTCTATGGTATTTACCCCTTTTGCACTCCTATATGTACGACATGCTATGTACACTCTATCATGTTTGTATCTTTACATGAGCTCAGTCCTTGGCACACGGTGGGTACTTCAGAAATGCTCCCTTATTGACTGAGTCTCCATATGACTAACTCTCATTTGGAAAAATGATTTTTATTATATTGTTTTAATTGGCATCTTTAAGGAGGCAAGTTTTGTACTTCCCCTGGCAAGGAGCGGGCTGGCTGCCCACAAACCCCCTGGGATTTGCAGCTCTTTCCCGTTTAGGAAGAAAGTAAATGAACACAATATCAGGTCTTGAATAGCAATGTGGTGGAGGGTTTGTTTTTCATAGCCAATAGTGGGAGTTTCTTAGGGGACTCAGTAACAGAGAAGCACCAGAAGGAGGTGTCTGTCATCTCATGGTCACAGTGTGGACAACTATAGCAGCCTGGTGTCTGCCACATCAGCAGTTCTCTTCCATAAGACCATGAGAGATGACCTTTATTTAAGTGAACAAGTTTGGAGGTACATGTGACTTTGTATGTTTATTGTGGTCATTCACCCAGGAACAGGATCAGGGAGGGAAATAATCTGTCCACAAGAATGGGAGGGCCCTATTTTTCTTAAATTTATTCTGTTAAAAGAATATATTTGCTGAATTTAATATTATTGATCTTAAATACCTGTGGTTAACCTTACCCTTATGTTGTGGAGTATGATGTTTTAAAAGTTTTAGAGTCTAGTTTCTGGGTATTTAATTATTTTTCTGTGTTTTAGTAAGTCAGTGGCCCTCTCAAATTCCACAGATCCCTCACCTGAGGTGGACTCACATCTCATTTGTCCTTGGAAGAGTGGGTGTTCCTGAAGGTGGTAATCAGCTCTGATTGGTTAACAACTGAAGAGAAGGAATGTTATAACGAGAGGTGAATTATATTCCAATGAGAGTCTGGAGGACGTGTCACTTAGATCCCCCAAGTTTTGGTCAAAGAGACTTAATCAATTTCCATATCACCTATCTGAGAAAAGGTAGAATCCGCAGTTTCACTGACCTGTCTGAGTAAACACAATGGACAGGAATCCACTCATTAGTGTAAACTTAGATTTTCTTTTACTGTCCAATTAGATCTTAGCCTGGATGAGTCTTTGCTAGGATTTCCCACACTGGTTGATTTCTGGATGAGGAAGTAGAAGAGGGGAAAAAACTTTGGTCCTGACTCAGTAATTAGTCAACAGAGAAATAATAATATCTCTAATGGGGTATCCCTTTGTTTGTGGCATGAGAATATTGCAATGTGATCCAGGAAGGAGAGAAGGACCTTGCCTAGCATCCAGGCAGGGCATCCCCAGTCCACTGCTAGAAACTTATATTCTCTGACTGAGGGAACAAGCACAAGTCATTTTGTAACTACCCTTCTAAATGAGAATTATTATGAATTAAAACCCTGTTTCATTAACCTACCACATAGACATGAGTCAAGGTTACAAAGGCACTAAGAAAGGTTTCCTATTCAAATATATAGAGATAGAAAAATGGAGAAAGAGACAGAGAACAAAATTAAAATTTATTCTATTTCTTGCTTTAGCAGGAGGCACTAATTTAAAATATTGGTAATTTCATGTCAGAATGAATAGAAACCACACACAGCCACCGACTACTTCTAAGTAGCAGATTCTGGAGTCTGCTCCACCAGAGAATAATCGATACAAGCATTGGCTCCATGAACCTTTTCCTTCTACCTGCCAACTTGTCTTTTCCTTGATGTTTTCTTTGAGTTTTAATTGTATTTGTCTTCAAATTTATTGTACATGTTATCATTCATTATCTCTTAGCTTCACTGATATGTACCAGGAACTAGAGAAAAAGCATTAGCAAACGTCTCTCTTGATGATAAAAGTATTCCAAGGCCTGGGATCCATCTATCCTTAAATATTTATCCTTGGACAGATTATTTGGTTACCATTCAGTTCAATTCAACAAACATGGAAGACTTTTTACTCAGCATTTGGAATACAAAGACCAAGAAACAGAAAACAACCTTTGCCTTTGAGGAGCTTCTAGTTCACAGGTGGGGAACCTGTGGCCTTCTAGGTGCTAGGATATGTCCTTTTGACTGAGTCCACTCAGTTTTAAACTGAGTTTTATAGAACAAATCCTTTTATTAAGGGGATTTGTTCTGTGAAGTTTGGATTTAGTCAAAGGGCCGCACTTGAGGACCTAGAGGGCCACATGTGGCCTCAAGGTCACAGATTCCCCACCTCTTTGTCTAGTCTATTTTAATGAAGAGAAGGGGTCACTGACATTTGTTTCCTGGGCTAATGTCTTTTTACTGCAAGCTTCCAAGTCTTCTTGGAAAATAGGATTTCAACCTCAGATTAAAGTTGAGTCTTTCTGTATCATCATCATCATCGGTAACAGCAGCAGCTAACAAGAGATAACATGTTAGTTACAAGTCAGATAATATAAGTTAGCAAAAGAAGCACTACTATTATCCTTATTTTACAGAGTAGGAAACTGAGGCAGGCATCCAGTAAGTGACTTGCTCTGAGTCACACAGGTAGTAAGAGTTTGAGGCAGGATTTGTGCTCAGGTTTTCCTAGCTTCAAGTCCAGAACCATGTAGCTGACTATCAATAGATATAAGGAAAAAGTGGGATAGGGGTGATTGAGACAATATTTTCCAGGAAATCTGTAGCATTTTGGGGTGACATGAGAGAAAGAAAAGAGCCTGCCACTCCAACTCTATGGAGATAGCTGGCATTGTGGAAAGGTGCCCACAATGCTTTGGGGCAGTCCTCTATTTGGTAAGCATCACTCCTTTTCCTTCTCATTTGTGTTACTGAGATTCTCATTCATTCTCTTTGTCTCCTAGATTAGGAAACTTGGAATCATTATGGCAGAGCTGGCTCATAATTAGAGCCCCGATAATGCCGAATTCTATTTAGTATGAATTATAAAATACTAGATCTCATTTAATGCAAGTCAGAATTTAGTGTGACATATACCAGTTAGTCAAGGGTTTGAACACACCTCCATGTCATCAGTCTGTGCTTGCCTATAAAATATGGATGTGATGTGCTGCTGAGGACTACTGTATAACTGACAGTTGTGTGGATTTTGTTTTAAAGAGCTCTTAGCAATATGGACAAGGGGGGAATGCTTCAGATGGAAGCACTGTGATTGCAGGAAAAAAAGAAAGAAGAGACTTGTTATTGTATTAGAACAAAACTGGATGTAATTAAACAATATGAACATGGTCATATTCACTAAAATAAAATGAGATGTAGGAATGTGTGAACCTATGGTTCAAAATAGTATAAAAATGTAGAAGAAAAAGAAAAATTTGTATCAGCTTTTTTTTTTTGTGGTTTGCTAATAACTGTAAAGAATTGTTACAGTGATAGAAATGAAGCCTCTTTTCGTTATGTGGATTGAAGATGCAATAAAAAACAAATTTCTCATAGCAAAATAGTCATTCACACAAAAGCTTCAAGTTTACTTAGGGGAGTGAAAAAAAATGGGAATGGATTGGGTAGAGAAGAAGTTTTTATTGCAAGTGTGTTGGTTGGTTGGATAATTTTAAAAAGAAAATTCAATTGCATAATGTTAAAATTACCAGAGAGGCAGTTGGCCAGAGGAAGATATAGCAGCAAAATATCTTGATGTTTTGGAGAAAATAATCAAAACACTGACAACAAATTTTTAATGTGGATGAAAGGGAAAGTTCTGGAAAAGGATATTTTCTAAAACTTACATTTCTCTAAAAGAATATAGTTTGAGCTGGACTTAAAGTGCCATTTTGTTGTTGTTCAATCATTTCTCAGTCATATTTGCTATTTTGTGACCCCTTTTGGGGTTTTCTTGGCAAAGATACTAGAGTGGTTTGCCATTTCCCTTTCCAACTCATTTTACAGATGAGGAAACTGAGGCAAGCAGGGTTCAGTGACTTGCCCAGGATCATACAGATAATAAGTATCTGAGGCCAGATTTGAACTCTTCCTGATTGCAGGCTCAGAGTCCTGTGCATGATGGCACCATTTAACTGCCCCTTAAAGTGTCAAAGAATAGCCTAATAGTTTTCAGGAAGGTAATTCAGAGAAAGAATTTAAATTAAAATCAAGGCTTGTTTATTATTATTGAAATCCTCTGAGAGGCTACAACCATTGATCTTTTCTAGTTCTTTGGTGGCCAAGTAAGAAAGCATGGGCCACTGAAGGTGTTTTCAAATACTCCTTTGCAAGATGTTTTAGCTCAGTTGTTGAAAAACAGACCAATATCACATGCAAAGCCTTACTGATTTTAGATAAAGCCCCGGGTTGTCCAACTGCACTGGGCTCATTGTGTGAGAATGTGTTCATGCAGATTTGCTGCTATAGAGATAAAACTTTCTGCACCCAAGTATGAAGATTTAAAAACAGATATTTGCTCTCTGAGGCTAAAATATTGCTTTATAAGTGACATTAATGATGGGTTTTCATCAAATTTCCGGTATAGGCTTATCTTTAGGTGTGATAGAAAGTAATTTTTTCTTTTTTAATTTTAAAACTTACTTTCTATAGCTACTCTACTACTTTGTAATAAACATGGATCAGATACACATTTTTCTTATGCTCTGTATTATCTTATACTAATAAACACATAAATGTATTTTTAAAATTTTTGTTACATATTTCCATTGGGCTAGAGCCAATAATCATATTTTATATGTCATGTAAATTGAAATTTGAGAATTTGAATAAAGTAACCACTTCATGGGGTTCATTTTTGGACCTGGCTGTATAATGGAAAGAGTTTCAGCTAAGGGTTTAAAGAGTTAGTTCTAATCTAGTTTCTGTCACATCTAACATTACTTACAAGACCTTGGAAATCATTTACCCTCTTTCAGCCCTACTCTGCCTCCCTCAAGGATTGATGTGAGGAGTCAGCTAATCAATAAGCGTTTACTATGTGCCAAGCACTGTGCTAAGTTCTGGGGAAACAAACAAAAAAAACCCAAAATGGTTCCTGTCCTCAAGGAACCTACCATTCTACTGGGAGAGATAACATGCAAACAACTACATGCATGCAAGATGTAAATGGAGGAGATGAAAGGTCCTCTGAGAGGGGAAAGCATGGGGATAGTAGAAGGGAGGTGGGATGGGGAAAGACTTCTTGCAGAAAGTGGGATTGGAGCTGACTCTTGAGTGAAGCTAGAAAAGCCAGGAGGCAGAGGGGAGGAAGGACAGCATTATATGTAGGGGAGAGACAGCTCCCATGATGAAAAGGACCGAATTTCACACATGAGGAACAGGAAATTGCAGGTGTTACTGGATTTGAAAGTTGCTGGAGGAGGAGTAAATTATAAGGATTAAAGGAAATAATACTTGTGAAAGTACTTTGCAAACTTTTGTATAGGAAAACCTATACAAAAGTAAGGCCAGGTGGTATTATAATCTTCTATTCCTCCTGTTTCCCATTTCATAGTCACTAAGTCACCAAGTCACCTCGATTCTTCTTTCATATTGTCTTTCAGATTTATTCCATCCTCTCCATTCCTTCCGTCAACACCCTAGTATAGCGTCTTGGTACTTACCTCATCTCTGAAGTCAAGCTTCCCACTCTTGCAAGGTCAAATTAATTACCATCTTCTACCATGGCTTACTCTCTTCCACCTGCAGGTGCTGTTATGGCTGTGCCCTAGGATTGCCACTTGAACATCTCCTCCCATTCCAAAATGCCCTAGCATAGATACACAAACAAAAATGAAAACTGCCTCAATGCTCAAATAGGTGACATTCTACTGATCCAATCAGTTAAGTGTATTCCCCTCTGTTCTAAGGAGACTAGTCTTATTAACCTACTCCTCTCCCCACCCCATACCTACATCACTCCCATCATATGCAGACTCAAAACCTGCAGATCTTTTCTACTTCTGTGTCTTTGCTAGTGCTATATTCTCAGTTTAGAGTGCCTTCCTTCCCAGTCTATCTATATCCTACATTCCTTTATAGGCTAAAAAAAAAAGAAAACCTACCTCCTATGGAAAACCTTCCTTGATGACTTTCTAAAATACTATCCCTCCCTCCTAGTATGTTGACATAGACTGTCTTGTTCTCTAGTTGTGTTTGAGTTTTGTCTTTTCCACTACACTGTAAACTTCCTCAGAGCAGGATCCATCCCATGTGCTTTTTCTCTAGAGTACTGAATATTTTTAGGCATTTAATAATTATCTGCTGACATTAATTGATAAAATGAGATTTTTTAAAGCACTTTGCCAACCTTAAAGCACTATATAAATAATTATCATTGTCAGTATTATAATTACAATTTTATTTAATATTTTTATGTATTTATTGATGATTATTAATTAATATAACGTAAGTAAATGATGAACATACATTCAATTAATAAATATTCACTAAGCTCCTAGTAGATGCCAGGCATTGTGATGAACACTGGAATAGAAGAAAGGTATGAGATAATCCCTGCTTTGAAAGTGCTCACAGGTCCAGACTCTTCTATGAAGAAGAGAAAGGGGCCTGAGCAAGCATCTGACCTCACATTTGTCTGGCTGTCACCAGAGAGACTGTTTTGTTAGTGCTCCCAATTCAGAGCTTCTCCGTGGCACATAGAGAAATTCTGCTTGACTCAGGAAAGACAAGCATCAGTGCTTGAGACATTTCTAAGAAAGGGCCTATATTGGTAACCAAACAAAACCACCCACAGAGGGCCTTGAAAATAGAAGAGCTGGATTGTATATCAGTGTAAAACAATTTTAAGTATATATAATATATATATATATACATATAATTTTTTTTAAAGTACACCTTAGTGATACTTGATGCAGCCTTCTTAGAGTACTGGGAAAGGGCAGTGAATTCCTGTGCCACTTGCATGGGATGCCATCTGACATACAGGGTCAAGGCCAAGTTCCATTTAGCCACAGGTTTAGCAGTGTTAAATCAGTCTGGCATGAATTTGAACTGCCTCTGAGACAGTCCATCTCTGCCCAGTTGTGGGTTATATGGAAACAGCTTAAGTACTGTCTTCCGTATGAATCCTTTCCTAATTCTCTTATCTACTGACTCTTCCCCTCTTTCCCAACCACTAAATTACCTTGTACTTATTTTGCATATATTTCACAAATGATACATGCTTATGGAGCTGTATAGTGTAGCCTCACTGTACCAGACTGAGACCATCTATATCTCCCCTTCCTTATTCTAAGGGCATTCTTAAGGGGTGAGGGCACCTCTTCTCTAATGCCATTGAATAGTACTCCAGTTCTACTTAACCAGTCAAGTTCAATCAGATCTTACAAAGGGATCTTTACTTTGAAAATATACAAGAACAGGAATACAAATATTTTCCATTCTCTCCCAACTAATACATCTGAAAGAAACTCTCCCCCATATTACCTTGGTGCCTAGGAAGAATGTGTTCAGATTCAACACAGTTTCTACATAGTATTGGTTCTATCAAGTACATTTCCAAATATGGCATCACAGATAGATGAGTCTTCATTTCAGCTACCCCTGGAGTAGGTCCTTAAGGCTACTTCTTGATCCTCAGGGCCCCCAAGCTAGACTGGGTGGCTGAGAATCTAGGCACTGACTCGTCTCTCTGACCTCCTGGTGACTCATTCTCCTGACCTTTGGACAAAACTGACAAGGTCATAGCCTTTAATTTCCTTTCCCCAAAATGGAGGAACAAATATTGAGGCAAAGAACTGAAGCCTGTATTCGTGGAATACATGCTGGCTTCCAAGTGAGAGGGGCAAAATCTCTCCCTTTACACCACTGTTTCTTCTCTCACCAGAACACTGCCAGGTAGAAAGAAACCACACTAAGAGAATGGCTAGGCTTTGGACAACTTGTGTCTTTTAAATGCTCTCTCAGTTCCAGTTACACAGATAATTAAAGAATCTCCTTTTCTACGACATGGAACCAGCTACCACAGGTCCAGATGGGGATTGCATCAGTTGAACACTCTGCCCATGTTCATAAGGACTGGACTTACTGACTATCCCACTATTTCTCTTGCCAGGAACTTTTGGCTTCATCCCAGCTCAAGGTAAAAGAGGACAGTTTTCTATTACATAGATTAGATAGAGAGATAGACAGATGGACAGACAGACAGACAGATAGATAGATGTATATATATACACACATGCATATATAAATAGAGATAGGAATGATTTATCTCTATCTGTACATATAAACATGCATATATAGATAGATCTATGATTGTGTTATAGATATATTATAGATATGTATTATATCTAAGTAGTGAGGTGGTGCAGTAGATAGAGTTCTGGGCCTTGAACTGGGAAGATTTATCTTCCTGAGTTTGAATCTGACCTAAGACACTTACTAGTTGTATGACCCTAGGCAAGTCACTGAACCCTGTTTGCCTCAGTTTCCTCATTGGTAAAATGAGCTGGAGAAGGAAATGGGAGACCAGTCCTGTATCTTTGCCAAGAAAACCCCAAATGCAGTCATTAGGGTCAGACATGACTGAAAATGACTGAACAAAAATAATATATATACATATATGTATGCACATCTATCTATCTCTCTATCATCTATCTATCCATCCATCCATGTCTATCTATCTATCTATCTATCTCTACAGATACACAAACACATACACATGTTGTTTTCCCCAGCAAAATGTAAGTTCCTTGAGGTCAGGGACTGTTTTACTTTTGTATTTCCTTTATACCTGGCATATGCTTGGCATATAATTGGTTATTAAAAGATACTTATTGATTGATTGAAAGAGCATACCATTTGTGAATATAGACCTGTTTGACTAAGACTGCTGCCAGGAATAAACAGTTCTGGTTTAATTGAACTCACTTTTTAAAGTAAATGTTTTATTTACCTTTTATTTTTATAGCACTTACATTTCCCAGTGTGTCCCTTTCCATCTCCCTTCCAGAGAGCCATTTCTTATAACGAAAAGAAAAAGAAAAAGTTGGTGAAAATTATGAAAATGTTTGAAGAACATGAAGCATATTACTTATCACACTTATAAATAAACATGATAGAGAGCAGCGTGAGGTATAAAGTGGATAATTTCAATTATATTAGATTTGAAAAGTTTTATACAAATAAAATAGATATAGTCAAGATCAGAAGGAAAACAAAATTGGGGGGATATTTATAGACAGTATCTCAGCACATCTCAAATATATAAAGAGTTTTGTAAAAAACCTCTAAGAATATGAGTCATTCCCCAATTGATAAAGAGTCAAAGGATAAAAACAAGCAGTTTCCAAAACAACTTGTAGTCGTATGAAAAACATGCTGTAAATCATTATCGATTAGAGAAATGCCAATTAAAGTAACATTGAGATAATATTTTATACTTCTCCGATTGGCCGTAGTGATTGAAGGGGAAGTGACACACACTGGAGGGAATGTATTGGGACACCGATTCATTGTTGGTGGGGCTGTGAACTGGGACAACCATTTTGGAGAGCAATCTGAGTTTATGCTCGAAGAGTTATTGAACTGCTTATACTCTTTCGACCCGGCAATACCACTGCTAGGTCTATTTCTAAAGGTGATTAGGGGAAAGAACGAAAAAACCTCTTATGTTCTAAAATATTTGTAGCAGCTTTCCTTATGGTGGCAAAGAACTGGAAATTGAGGGGATGCCCATATGCTGGGCTATAACATATACATAGGCACGCACGCACACGCACAGGTATTTAACCTATTAACGTTTAAATCTGCACTAAGACTTTTGGGAATATATACATATATATTCACATATATAGTTTCACACACATATTTATATCCATGTGTGTTTTAAATCCCAAATATACAGTTAATCCTCAACTTTTGCAGGAGTAATGGCATGAAAATAAGAAGCACAAATATTGATACATTGGGCTATGGGAAATAGGTGTTAGGTTCCTTGAGATTGCTGAAAATATATACTTTTCTGCACACAATTCTTTAAGACAAAACAATAATTCTGAAAATATGCACTTTCTGGAGTGAATTCACTTTACAAATACTTTCTTCCTTTTTTGTAGATATAACAAATCTCTGATTCATTAATGCCAAACTCTCTGCCACTTAGCCACAGACATTCTGGCACAGAGTTTATCTAACATCTTTATCTCCTCATGAAGTTGCATCACTGACTTTACACACTTGGACTTAGAACCCAAAGGGTTTGCACTATATTTGGGGGCATAACTGCAATGCAAAGTTGAGTTTTAAAGGCAAACAATGAAAATATGCCATGACTATATGGGGAGCTCTTCACTCTACTGTGAAGCACCTAGAAGGATACCAATCATGACACAGACAGGTGAACGATGCCTTGCAATTTTTTCTCTGCTGCACATAGCAATGAATGTAGGTGAAACTGAAAATTAGGTTACTAATAGAATCACACGAAAGTTTGAAGTCATGAAATAAAATGCAGGAATGTTGAAGATTGACAATATATAATCCTATCAATCTATCTATCTATCTATCTACACTCACATATATAGTCATATATGTGTATATATCTCCCAGATGCACAGTCCCATACTTATCCCATATGCGTGTGTGATAGATATAGCATAGCCCCAAATACATATAGTCACTATGGGGGTGGCTGAGGCAGGTTCTGTAGAACACTTAGAGCTTGGTCAGGCACTGAAAGCATCAAGGTCACCCACTTACTTCATCCAGGGCCGTCTCTGGATGTCTTGGCTTTTGTCCTGCCCATGGACTTCAATGACTCTGAAGGAAACAGTGAGGCTGATGACTGTGCAACTCTGCCTCACTTAAATCCAATTCACATGCGAGGAACATCACCTATGATGTTATTGTCTTCTTCCAAAACAAAGGACTAACAACAATCTATATCTATATCTATATCTATCTATCTATCTATATATACATATACACACATATACATACACATATATACATGCATATACATACATGTGTATGCATGTATATATGTTTATATACACATATAAATATATATCCCAAATATATTTTATATTCCAAATATATAGTCTCAAATGTGTCTGTGTATATGTATCTATGTATGTGTATATATGTGTGTATACATATATTTATATGTATAATATATATATATTATATATATATATATATATATATATATATATATATATTGAGAGAGAAACCTAGAAAATCTTAAGTTTTAATAGATTAAATAGTTTTAATAGGTTTAAGCTGCCCTAAGATTTTTGGGACGTCCAATATGAAGAGAAAAATAAATTTGTGGTGAAACACCAGACCATGATTACTTCCCCTTTAAAAAAGTTTTTTATACCGAGTTCAATGCATTGAGCAAGGGAGACCCTGCATAGATCATGTTAAATCTTTGTTAAGTAAAGACATTCTGTTATGAAGTTTTTCTTATTTTCTATTTATTTTTGAGGTACCATAGCATTGCTTTAACCTCAAGGAAAAACCCGTGTTCTCATAAATACCTTTCTTTAACTACAACTCAACTTCAAGTTCATCCTCTTAATCAATGACTTAATCAATGACAATAACCTAATTATTAACTGTTTTCCACAAACTTCCCTTAAATTTTGCTGAATGTGACTGAAAATAAGTCTGGAGCTGGGAGATGAAACTAGGAATGGTCATTCCCAGCTCTGAGATTTGCAGTTCTCCTGTGTGAAAACTGGGCAGCAGTTGATGGTAGGAGTATTCAATGATGTTGGGAATAAGCTTTCAAAGGTCATAAGGCAAGAAAGTAGAACAGGAGAGCGAAAAAACAAAGCAAAAGCCTCACTCCAGGTACAATCATGGTTTGTCTTGGGCAGCTGACTGTGGATGGGTGGGGACAGGAGTGTGTATTACTGGCTTCCCTGCCCAGATTGACTGACTGACATTTCCTGGGGAGGCAGGAAACGTCAATGGGTAGGATGTTAACATCCTGAAGCGGACATCTTGATATGGAACAAAATAAGGAACAACAACTTCCTGTTGACTCCATGAGCCCACTAGTATTTCCCGCTCCACCAAGGGCATCTATATTTCAGTATGAAAGTGCCAGTCTTTCAGCCATCTTTTTCTTGATACTCTGGCCTCTTGAGCACAAATTTTAAGTTGGAAAAAACTCATCAAAAGAGAAGTATTTGTTGTTCTCATACAACAAATGGAGAACATTTAATAGTATATATGTATACACACATATACATATATATATATAATTATTCAATGAGCAAGCTTTAAAAATCCTTACTGATTGGATTGAGGTCTAATTTGAATACAGAAAAATCTGGATAGTACAGAAGGATGTCTCAGACATACATATTCATAAGACCATAGATTTAGAGCAGGGGTTCTTAATTTGTTGTTCAAGAACTTATTTTTTAAAAAATATTTTGAAAGCTATATTTCAATAGGATTGGTTTCCTTTGTAAGCCTGTGTATTTTATTTTATTTTATTCATTTTAAAACCTTGTTCCAAGAAGGGCATCTATAGGCATCACTAGACTGCCGAAAGGGTCTATGATACGATAGAGGTTATGAACCTTTAATCCAGGACTAATGGAGAGCTGAGAGTGACCTAATCCAACTTCTTCATTTTACAGATGAGAAAATTTTAGCCTGTGAAACTTGGAGGACTTGTCCAAAGTAATACAGGTAGTATTTGACAGTGGGAGGATTTGAACACAAACCTTTTGACTCTGGAACCAATCTCACTATATAAGTTTTTTCCTTATATTTAATAAAGCTCTATGCCCTGACGCAAAGAGTAGAGGAGGGTTCCATATTCACGATAATTAACTGTTCTGGAGAAACCAGAGCTTTAGATAGGCAGTCTGGCAAAGGAAGTTGCTCCTTTTGAATTCTGGTGTTCCCCAGGCTAGTCATCACTACCTGATTTATAAGTGAGACTACATGCTTCCTGCTGCTTCCAAGGGCAAAGCCCCCTATGACTTTTCTATGTGATCCTGGTTCCTGGGGACACAGCTGTGGTGTGTAAGGGACCAGAGTCCAAGACCACTGCTCCTCAATAGTTATTCTGTGAATGGTTCCCTGTTGACCCTGGTTCACTTGTCAGACACATTCAGTCAACAAACAACTTTTGTTATCTACTTCCAGGGAAAATAAAAGCTCAAGTCAACATTAACCTGGGCACTATCTTGGTGGTGGTCAAATCTGGCTGTGGGTTTACAATCAGGTGCTACAGCCATGATGCTACAGTCATGCCAGATGTGCTTGGACCTTGAGGCTTGGTTAAAGGGAATGAACCTCTTTGTGTGGCTATTTACTCTAAGATGAATAGCCGTGAAGCTTGTCTCTGAAATTTGGACTTGATGTGAACTGCCAAGGTTTGTGAATCAGCAAGAAAACATGTGCTCCTGTGCAAGCCTATTTACACACACTCCCTGAAGGCTATTATATCACAGGCTATACCCTGGTTCTTTAATTCTGACAAGGCTGGTTTAGTTTTAATTATTTATGGTGGTACTTTATAACCCACTGAAAAATGTTCTGCAGGATGGTACCCGGAGGTAATAGTCTTAGTAATATGAAACCTCTCTGCAGTAAGCGCTCTGATGTTAACTGTTCCAGCACAATAGATTAAAATTCAGGGGTTTTCTGTTTGGAATGCTTAGATCACTGGCATAACCAGAAACAGAACAGGGTTGGTATTAGGGTGTCGCAGAATTGTACCCAATGACCTCATGGGGCTTGGGGAGTCTATGCCCCACTCGGAGAGGGTCCCACTAAGAATCTGAACTCTGAGAGGGACTAGGACAGTTTTCCATCATGAAGACCATTGCTAATAAGGCTTATCTTTAGGGAGGGACAATGAGATTTTGTCCCAGAGGTTACTAATAATCTTTGCTGTTCTTAAGCAGTGTCACTACCACAGAGCTAAACTCCTGATTAACAAGCAGAATGAGTTAAAATAGGAAGCTACTAGAAAACAGTAAGGTACAAGCTCTTCCCTATTTCTTCTTCTTTCCCTTGCCCCACATTGGACAACTCAGCAGCAGCCTAGTGTGATCGTGCTGATATCTCTGTCCACCAAACCACATCTCACAGCTAAAAAATAAAAACAAATTATGCTATAAGAAATGATGAGCAGGATGCTCTCTGAAAGCCTGGAAAGACTTCTAGAACTGATGCAAAGTGAAATAAGCAAAACCAGAAGAACACTGTACACAGCAACAGCAATGTTGTATGATGATCTGCTGTGAATCATTTAGCTATTCTCAGCACCACAACGATCTAAGACCATTCCAAAGGACTTAAGACGAAAAATGCTATCCATCTCCAGAGGAAGAACTGATGGGGTCTGAATGCAGATCGAAGCATACTTTTTCTTTATTTTTCTTGGGGTTTTTTATGTCTTTGTTTTCTTTCATAATATGATTAACATGGAAATGTTTTGCATGACTACACATGAATAACCTGTATCAAATTGCTTGCCTTCTTATTGGGAGGAAAAGGAGAGAGGGAGAGAATTTGGAACTCAAAAAAGAATTTTTTTAAATATATGTTTTTTACATATAATTGGGGACAAATAAAATATTAGATTAAAAATGAACCTACCACTCAAATAACAATAGTCAATGTTGGAGGGGTTGTAGAAGAATAGGGACACTAAAATATTGTTGACAGAGCTAGGAAATGGTAGAACCATTTTGGAAAGCAATTAAGAATTACGAAAATAGTGACTAAAACGTCAAATAAACAAACATCTTTGCATCTCAAGCCTTATAAGTGGAATCAGCTTTTTATCCCGCACAGCCTGAGTTGGGACTCTGGCCAGAATGAAGACATTCCAAACAGAAACTGTCACAAATCATTCTTGCTCCTGCTCCAGTGGGTGAAGGCCTGGCATGCAGTTTCTCTAAGGAGTGGCTGGGTAATACATATTCATGTTACAGGCTGGAGAAAAAGCAGCATATTCAGGAGTAAATTTAATCCACCAAAGCAGTAATCTGATGGGGTCAAGAGTTGTTCCCAGTGGGTATCAGGCTAAAATTGTTGAAAGAGGAAACTAACTGCTACTCAAAAGGGGATGTAGGCAGATTCAACATGGTTTAAAAGCTGATTATCAATGCTTAATGATAGTTTGATTTGTAGTAAGATCAGGAAAGGGGTTAAGAGATGTTCATCCCCCTCATCAAAAGTGTTTATGCAGCTCTGAGCTGAGCATCTCAGAGGCTGGGATAAATTGAGTTAAAAGCCGAAACAGAGGCCCCACCCTTGAAAGAACGGGAGTGAAAGCCAGATTTCATAAATGCAGAGAATCTGGGGAAGAGGGGGAGGGAGAGAGAATCACATGAGTAAGAATTAGGACTGGCCCAATATGGAGAGCCTCCTGCCAACTCAAATAGGAGCATTAAGTCTGAGACACGGCAAAATAATTATAGGCCTGAGTAAGGCCCAGTTTCCTAGGTGAGGCTGGGACAAGAAGAGTGCCACCTAACTGGAAATATTTGGCTTACTCTGTAGCCAGGCAATTGGTGCCATGTTCTGCTTAGCAACTGCCTCTCAAGTGTGGGAAATAAACCCTACCCTGAAAACTGGCTGCACTCTGGGGCTACTTCTTCTGTCCTACTTTTCACTGGCCCTTTGACCAAACTCAAGCAACATCATCTTCTATCTGGAGACAACATCATGTCCTGGCCTGAGGAATAACTCGGGTTTTAATGGATTTGTTGTGTGGGTTTTTTTCTCCCCCAATGCTAGCTATGACCTTAAGTTTTTATTTTTAGGTATGACTTTGGGGAGCAAACCGGAATTCAATAGGAAATGCATCTGGCCACAGCCAGAAATTGCAGTGTGGGATCAGCTCAGTTGAACATTTGTTTTCACTCCTGGGGTTTGCTGTCAGTGCATTGTTCTAAGAGGGGAAAATTTTCCAAGGGCTTCTTTCTTAGGAAAACAAGAAGGACATAAAGATAAGAAATTTCCATACGGTAGCAGTCAATTGAAGACAAGCTCCCAATAGAAACCAACCTGACCTCTGAATTACCCCCAACAGGAAGTGATCGCTCCTTGTTCTATTTCTCTTAGCTTCTGTCCTACCTTCCCATCACATTCTTTGATTTGTACAAAGTAAGCCATTAGTAAGTTTTAGTTGGGTTGGATTCCATGGAGTTGAACACAAATAAACTGTTTAAAAGACCCCAGAATAAACCACGCCTCAGCATGACACCAATGATGAAAATATCAATTATTAAAATATCAGGACAGTTATGCAAAAACCACTGCTTCAACCAGAGGGAGTTGGGAACGGGGGAACTTGGTCCATAGGAAGTCAGATTTTTTTCTTCTAAATTTCACTGTATGGAGGTGGACCAAGTGCTGGATTTGGCATCAAATAATACCTGGGGTCAAATCCTGCCCTTGTTGCTGCTGCTACTGCTGCTGCTGTCAACAATTACTAGTGAAATCAGAGGTAAAGTACTTAACCTCCTGGGGGTCAGTTTTCTTAATTGTAAAATGAAGGAGTTGGATTAGATGACCTAGAAGGTGCCGTCCATCTCCATTCTATGATCTGGTAATGACAGCATCCTCCCATCCATGACTCTACCTACCCCACTTCATACATACACTACCAACCCTGATTCCAGTCTGGCCTGACCATTTATGGGAGCAAATCCTGTGGAGAAGGAGCCCATGGTTACTACCACCACTACTATCCCCACCACCAAGTAGTAAGGAAACCCAAAGGAGAGACAGGAGCAGGATGTATCAGGTAGGTCAAAGAGTCACCAGCTGTTCAATTACTACATCCCTCTCCAGTACCTCCGGGTACCAGAGACCTTCCACTAAAATCTCTCATGCCTTTTGTCTTCCCCTATAGGATGTGAGCTCCTGGAAGAACAAAGGCTATTTGGTGGTTCTATTTGTACCCTCAGCCTTTAGTATAGAACTATGGACATAATAAGTGCTCAATAATTCATTTATTCACTCATTGTTGAGAAAGGGGTGAAGAGATTTGGAAATGGAAGGTGGGATCCATTTATTCCCTTTCCTCTCATTAAATTCCTATATCTAAGAAGCTTTTAGATAGGACTGAAAGAACTAAAATGACTACAATTGAAGTTATTTTTGCTAGTTAATTGAAGCTGTCAAAAATGAACCCCTGAGAATAATATCAGGCTTGGGGAATTTCCATGAGGAAACAAACCTTCCTCTTAGGAGAGAGGTGAGGGGCTATGGATGTGGAATGCAGCATATACTACCCAATAAACACTCTGTGTCCTCTGAATTTACTTAAATGCTTTTCTTTGCTAATAGGAAGCAAGGCTGGCCCTTTGACCAAACGCAAGCCTTAAGATTCTGGAAATGACATCTTGTCCTGGTCAAGGGAACACCTAACAGGGGTGGGGAACCTACCACCTCAAGGCCACATATGGCCTTCCAAGTTTTACAGAACAAATCTTTTTATTAAGGGGATCTGTTCTGTGAAGTTCGGCTTTAGCCAAAGGGTTGTACTTAAGAACCTAGGGGCCACATGTGGCCTTGAGGCTGCAGGTTCCTCATCCCTGATAGGGTTACTACTCAAAGGGACCCAATGTTCTCCACCTCTGCCTCTTCTTGTACTGTCAGAATTAAGAGTGACTTTTACATTTTTAAATATTATACTATAAAACTTTATTTAAAATGGTAAAAAGCTATTCTTTGCTCACTGACTATTAAAAAAAACAAAAACACCAGCCATCCTGGGCCTGTAGAAGTCATTTGACTGCCCCTGCTAAGTAATTCAGTGAGTTGAAGGGAGATAGTTAAGGGGGAAAAGGTAACTTTAAAACTTTTTTTAAAAAGTCCATTGAAACCATTGGGCAATACACAGATTTCTTAGAGTAACTCTGCAAGTTTTTTGATCTACGTCTTTCTTTTTGTTATTGAGTAAAGGAAAAAAAAATTTCCAAGTAGAATAAGGAGTGGGGACTGACGTTTAAGAACCCAGAGCATTTGAACTATGAGATGGAATATAACAATGAGGCTATGGTTAGAAGGACACATGGAGCATTTCCTAGAGAGAGGTGGTAAGACTAATTTGATGAAACAATAAACAATTACTGAATAGAACCATAGAACGTGGCATGTCCAAACTAGGAGGGACCTTTGAAGGTCCAACCTTCTCCCTACCTCATTGTGTGGATGAGTAAAATGAGTCCCAGAACAGGGCAAAATATAAGATCTTGATCTTATAAACGGCTCAGCACTGGGGCCTAGGTTTTTATAAGATAACTGAAAAACATTTTCTTCCATGTAAATTCCATAAATACTAAAAAAAAAAACAAAACCAAAAAAAAACTTTAGAGGATTTTCTCAAGGGAAATACATGAATAAGAAAACAGTTGGAAGGAGAAACAGGCATGAGTAGATTTGCATATATTTTGCAAATTTGAGTCTAATTTACTTCGTCCCAAAATAATCTTCACAGCCTATTTTTCAGAACTAAGAAGTCAATATTTTGAGCTCCAAGGCTATCATTCCTCAGTTGGGGGGGTGGGGGAATAACTTCCAAAAAGATTATAGTTGTGGGGCATTTTATTTTGTTTTTCATTCCATGGGTTGATGGGAGGATATTTTATACACAATATGACTTTCTGGGATTGAAAAGAAGGAGGATGTTACAAAGGCCAAGAGTCTAATTATTGGGGTGGTATCTAAGATGTCATGCAGGGCTCACCTGCTCTCCCCTCTGAGAGAGTGCCTAACAACTCATGGACCCTATGGTCATTCTCACCAGTTATCCCGCTTAGAGCAAAGAGAGAAGAGGCAATAAAGCCTTCGTGATGTGTCATGAAGTTTACTGTTCACAGTAAATACCACAGATATTTTTTAGATCATTATCTGAAAGGATGATTATAGGATAAATAAACACATGAAGTTATAAATATTTGTGTGTATATATGTATATATATACCTATATGTGTGAATACATATATGTATGCATACACACATACAAACACACACATACACACACACACACACACACACACACACACACACACACACTGGCCAATACTATCTGATGCAGTTTTGAAATAACTAAGCCTGTCTCTCCCCTGTTCCTTCCCCGCAGATGTCAGGAACCAAGGGACCATCCAGGATTCCCTGCATCATTCTAAGTTCTTCTAATGTAAGCACAATTCCCCAGAAATATCCAGTGCAACTCATTTACATTCATATATATGCATAATGTCCATGTATTCATACAGTTATCCCTCTACATTTTGGGGTCAATGGACATTTGGAAAATCCACATAAAATTTTTTGGTTCTCTCTTTGTACTGAGAAAAAGTCTGATTTTTCCCCCTTTTCCTTTTATGAGGCATTTACAGTACCTTATTGTAAAATCTAGGTTAGTATTTATTTGGTCACAGGCTCTGTGGTGTCTACTGGCCTTTGAATGTCATCTGCACCTTCCACAAAACTGAAAAAATTCTCATTTAACTTCTTATGAGTATCCACTATATATCAAAACTGTGATGGGGTAAGTGGTAATGTGGAAGGGATAAGTGCACATACACTGGCAATACATAGGAGAGTGCCAGGGGCTACTAAGGATTTAGATGAATTCAATGATGAGAAAGCATTTCCTTGGCTCTGGACCTAATGAGAGTTGACTTTTATAGAATACAGAAGGATTTGAAGAGTGCTTTAGATACATAACCTCATTTATTCCTTACAATAGTGTTGTGAGGTAGGTACCATTATTTCATTCCCACTTATAGATGAGGAAGCTGAGAGTTAATTGTCCAAGATCACCCAGCTAGTAAAAGCACCTAAGGATTCCAACCTGGGTCTTTTGGACTTCAAGTCAAGTCTTCTACTCATTACTCTTCCCTGGCTTTGTAATGATGTTATAACATCATCAACACTGTAAAGAGTTGAGTAAATAGTATGACTAGTTCTACCTTCTCCTTCAGAAAAAAAAAATAATCTTGAATTTCTTTTATAGATGCTAGTATGTGTATCTGTTATTTCCCTCAATAGAGTGTATACTCCCTGTGGGCAGGGATTGGGTTCCATATCACTATCACTTAGCATATGGAGTGTAGTAGGTGCTTAATTCGTGCTTTTGACTGATTAATAAAGCCTCTACAGAAAGGGAATTGGGGAGAAAAAGGTCTGAGTAAGAGCCCTTACAGAAAGTGACCCACATCCACAATGAACTTTTTGCTTCTCCCTGAAATAGTGTACTAGCCTTAATGTTATATCTAAGGGTGTTCTTTGTATGTAAAGTGAGAAAAAGTTTGCTCCTCTGTTTCTGGCCAGTAGTCTCTGGTCCTAGAATGTAAAAGTGTAACAGCAAAAAACAGAAACTTCAGAGTGTGAGAAGCCTTAAGGACAATGGGCATGCTCATTTTGGAATGTCTGGTTTGCTTTACTGCAATTTGGAAATGCAAGGAAGTAGGTTTGGCCTTGTTCTGGGTGCAGACAAAAGGCATCAGAGACTTGGGGCCTGGGGATTGCCCCCAAAATTAGGAGCAAGGTTTGGAGGGAAGGGCTGAGACATAGAATGATAGATTGCTACTGTAGCTGTGTGTTGCAACCCTTCTAAAGGTTATGCTTCCATAGATGAAGGCACCAAGAACAGTAACCTCCATCCATGGGCAGAGTAATGTGGATGAGGAGTCAAATGACTCAATATTATCTACAGTCTCCCCACCTTTCATGAAAGGAAAGTAGAGCATGGTGTTTATGGTAGAAAATCTCAATAAGTTTTTTGTGATGAGTCCATACATAGCGGGGAAAAATGTTTTTGTTATTAACCCTTTTATAAATCAAGCAGTATTTGCTTTCAAGGAGTTTACATTACAGGGGGAGAGAAAGAAGTAATCAAGTATAACATAATATAATCAAATATAGATACAAAATAAAACAAATGTAATTTTCTTGAAGGGGAACATGAACAACTGGGAGAATTATAAAGGTCTCTTGTAGGAGATGGTACTTGAGTTGATTTTTGAACATTGAGGGAAGATGAGTCTCCCAAGGGGGCTCTATGTCCTTTTAGTAAAGGACAGAGTTCTCTCTGAAGTCTGTTGTGCTTCTTCAATCCATCTTCTGCTTGACTGCCAAAGCGATTTTCCTAAAACACAGACCTGATCATATCCCATTGACCTTTCCCTTCATTACTCAATAAACTCTACTACTGAGTGCTCAGTAAGTCCATCAGAAAAAATTTATTAAGTATCTACTATGTGCCAGGCACTGTGTTAAGTACTGGGGCATACAGAGAAAGGCAAAAGAGTCTTTGTTCTCCAGGAGCCCATAGTGAAATGGGGGAGACAACATAAAAAAAAACTATGTACAAAAAAGTTATATATGTGTATAGAGGAGGAAAGCACTAGTATTAATGGAGATCTCTCATAGAAAATGGAAGTTTAGCTGTGTAATATTAATGTAAGGTTAGTGGTAGGTAGGGGGAAGAGTTAAAGATCTCCCCTCTCCCCATTAATAGGTCTCAATACCTTCTATTGATTTTCATTGAGGCACTGAGAGAGAAAGTTGTGCCCTTTGGCTCTGAAAAGTATATAAATATTCTGAGCTGAGATTTTATTTTGGGGATTACTCATCCTAAATGTTTGTCTGACCAGATATGACTCTGGGTAGCCTCCACTTTGAAAACCCAGATATTGGTGCTTCTCTCTCTGCTATGTATGTATGTAATGGTCAGACAGTTGGATCTGTCTGTTGATCTGTGATGTATGTATTGCTTATGATCAGACAGTTGGAAGCCCTGTCTGTGGGTCTTTATTTCTCTGCTTGTATTTCCTGTTTTGGTATATGTGTTTGATTACAGTGATTGTTGACTCCTCAAAAATTGCTTTCCTTTTAGATCTAAGAACCTATGCAGCAGGTCCTCCTGTGTATGCCAGGGTCCTTGCTGTTACAAATTGGGACTTAAAGAAAACAAGGAAAGCTGAGAGGTAGAAATGAAGAGGAAAGACATTCCAGGCATGGAGGACAGTCAGTGAAAATGCTCAGAGTGAGGTGATGGAGAGTCTTGTTCAAGGAACAGCAAGAAGACCAGTGGCACTGGACCACAGAGTATGTGATAAAGAATGAGATGTAAAAAGACTTGGAGGGAGGGCTGTCCTCTACCTGTAGCATAGATGTGTTTTGTGCCTTAAAGAAAGGCAGAATATATATATATCACTAGCCTCTTCTTCCTCCCTTCTCCCCACATCCCCCATTCCTTCCCTAAGGGAGACTCTAATTCCTGCCAGGAAGGGAAGCAGGAGGTTGAGGTCAGAAACTTGGTCATTCTGCTCTCCTCAGAGACAGGAGTATCAGGCTAGAACTAGATCTGTTTCTTTAAATATTAACTGTCTAGGGGTACGATTTTTGGATTCAAGCTAAACTTTGGATTTCTGTTTCCTATTCAGGGAAGGAGAACACCAAAATTTATATGCAAGGAATGGCTTCCTTCCCATCAAATTCCAGTTTCACAATGAACATGCATAAAGCAGATAACAAAGAAACCTCATTCATTCAAGTCTAAAGGAAAACAGAAATCAGAGAAAATATACATAGGGGAATATATACTAGGCAATAAAAAATGAAGGAATTGTCCTATTGAAAGTAAGAGAGCCCCAGATCTCACCCAAAGGGAAATTCCCCCAAGTGTCTGCTAAAGCAAAATGGGGAAAGAAGCTTGATGGAAACTGCCACATTCTCTCCTATTGTCTTCTCAGAGCCTTATTCTCCCCTCAGCAGCAATGTGAAGTAAGGGTGTCTATCTTCTCTCTTGAAGATGGAAACCAGATGCACCTGAAGAGCCTGCTGAGCTCAAAGAAACTCAAGAGACCAGTAGAGACCTAAAGAACCCCCAAGTTCTCCTTGCCTTACTCCTTATGCAGGCTCCACCAATGAGGAGAGAATCCCATACCAATGGGCACTGGAACTCAGGACTGGAAAGGTAGAAGGGGGACAGGTTAGGAAGGGTTTTGAACACCAAACAAGATTTTATATTTGATCCTGGAGGTCAGAGGGAGTTACTGGTACCAGAGTTTATTAATGAAGGATGATGGTTGTGATATGACTAGACTTACATTTTAGGAAGATCTGTTTGATGGCCGAGTGGAGGGTGGGAAAAGATGTGAGTCAGGGAGACTAATCAGTAGGCTTTTATAATAGCCAAGGCTTAAGATGATGAGGGTCTGCACCAGGGTGACAGTAGTCCAAAAGAGAAAAGGGAGACAAATATGAGAGATATTACAAAGGTAAAAATGTCTAGAGCTTTTCTGAAATTCTGATCATTCAGAGGCAGTCATCCATCAGAACATCAGAATTCCTATTAAGGCAGACTTTTCTTCAAGGTATCAAGATAGAGACAGCCAGATAGAAGGGAGAGATTGAAGAGGTGGAGGAGATTGGTGATTTCAATTTTCCAAGGTCTTGCAGGTAGTATAACTCTGAGAGATGATAAAGTCTAATGTGTGAATAAGATTGTGTTACTTCAAAGTAATTCAATTCAACAAACTTTACTAAGTAGCCAGCATCATGCTAGGCAGTGGAGAGAGGAAGACAAAAATCCAAATGTCCCTGTCCTCAAAGAATTTACACTTTATTGGGAGGGGGATAAGAAATCAGATAAGTAAATAAAAAGAGATATAATATAGATTATTTTAGAGGAAATATGAAAAACTGGGGAAATTAAGGTAGCTCTCTTGCAGAAGAAAGCCCTTGAACTGACTCTTGAATAGAATTCAGGATTTCAAGAAGTAAAAGTGTATCCCATTTCTCCAACACAGAGCCTGGCAAAGAGCTGATGTTTAATAAATGGCTTTTGATTCATTCCTGAATCTTAGAATGTGTTTTTTGAGGAAGGAAGGAAAGCCAGGAGGAAGGAAGAAGGGAAGGAAAGATGAAGGGAGGAAGTGGGGAAGGAAGGAAGGAGAATAGAAGGACACAAATAAGCATTTATTGAGCACCTACTATGCGCCAGGCACTGTGATAAAAACTTTACTATCATTGTCCCATTTTATCTTCACAATGACCTGGGAGGTGAGTGATATTATTATGCCCCTGTTACAGTCAAGGAAACTAAGATTAAGCGATTTACCTGGAGCCACACAGCTAGGAAATGTCTGAGAGTTGGTTGAGCTCAGGTCTTCCCCATGGCAGGCTCAGTGGTCTATCTATTGTGCCACCTAGCTGCCTCAAGGCAGACTTTCTTTTTTTTTTAATTGTATCCTAGCACAGTGCCTGGCACACAGTGGGTGTTTAATAAGTGCTTGTGGAATTATATCGAATAATAAATCCATTTGGGGATGTTCTACTGGAATCTCAATGCAACATCTGGGCTGAGATGTCCAGCAGACAGTTGACAATATGAGTGTGTTTGTCCTTCGTTGCTGAAGAAGACCTTGCATTTGATTTTGTTTTGAGTGAGGAAGGACTGTGAGGGTCACCGGCCTCAGTTCTCCAGATATCTGAATCAGTGACCAGATATATTCGTCAAGATGACTGGAGATGCCTCAAGATGAGGCAACTGGGGTTAAGTGACTTGCCCAAGGTGACACAGCTAGTGAGTGTCAAGTTTCTGAGGTGAGATTTGAACTCAGGTCCTACTAACTCCTGCAATGGTGCTCTATCCATCGCACCACCTAGCTGCCCCAATATGACAATATGGACTCAAGCGTTAGAAGAAAGATTAAAGTTTAATGTACAGATTTAGAAGTTATATGTGCAGATGTCATCATTGAGTTAATGGGAGCTAATAAAGTCACTGTGGAAGTGAATGTAGAGAGAAAAGACATGAAAGTTCAGGACAGAACTTTGGGCAACACCCACACCAGATGAGGAGCACTTAAGCTGTGGAATTTCAAATATTCATATGGTAGAGCAAAGGTGGAGGGGAGAGAGGTTATGGAAGGGAAACTTTTTGGTACCTACGAAAACACACTTCACATTTCATCTAATTATAAACCAGGCTTTCTGTTGTGTTCACACCTTCCCAACACCCTCCCCCAACCACCAAAAAAAAAAAAAATCCCACAGATGCCAAAGGAACAGGTTCACAGCATTTACAATTACTTGAGAAGATAAATGTTCCAATGGTGTTTTAACTAGACATAGTTTAGTTCCTTGCCCTGAAATTCCTGAGATTTCTATTTTTTATGTTTATTTAACATCACACCTGGGTGCTTCAGCTTGTTACTTACATACCAATATTTGCCCTGTGCCCAGTTCAGAGGCCCTGCCTTGGGTGGTCAAAGTAGGTAGCTACTGCTTCCAAAAGTCTGCATCGAGGTTTATATCAAACAAACCTTGAACAGAGAGTGGAAGCATGTTCACAGTCAGTGTGGGTGGGGTTTTTTTTATGAGTCTGTGAGTTTATGAGTTGTTCCTAACTCCCCCAAATCCTGGAACCCAGAGATCTCATGGAATGCTTCCTGACAAGCTCCCCCCTCCTCCCATAATTCCCCCCTCCCCCTTCACTGGGTGCTGGCTAAGCCAAGTAGCATTCTGCAGGAACAGAAAATGGGAAAAGATTCTCCTGGAGAGAAGTCATCATTTCAGGAACTAAGGCTAAATTGTTCTTGAATGTTAAAAGAGATGGCAAATTGCCTGCCAGCTTTTCTCCAGAGGACTTAGTCCAGGGTTCCCAGACCAAATTGCAGGAAGTTAGTATTTGCATTTTAATTGCATTTAACCAAGGATGATGATAAGAGCGGAGCTTCCTTTAGTCAAATGTGATGAGAGTAAACTTCATGGTTTGTTTTTTTTTTTCCTCTCCCAGCTCTCTTTTTCCCTCCATTAAGGAGACTCCCTGCTGCCTCATCTATGAGAGATAATTTATCCCATTCCATTTCACCCTCTCTCCTCCC